>CM051261.1:17111507-17170507 GCA_027921565.1 Artemia sinica
GGGGATTCTAGGATAAAACTGATGGTAACAACTTTTAGTAGAAACAAATAAACTGATGAAAACTTGTTTTTCAATTAATTAGGAAAAAACTTAAAATTCAGATTGTTTCTTTCAAAATCCCCAACAAGTCCATGTTAAAATCATTAAACTTGTGTGTACCGTTTTCTTAGACTAGTTGAAATAGAATTTGGACGAAAAAACACAATTTAGAAAGGCCAGTAAAAAAAAAAAAAAAGAAAAAAAAGCCAACTCAGGTTATGTTGCTAGCTCAGAGGGAAAGATAAAAACCAAAATCGATGCCTTTATGCGTCTATTATCGCCAGACAAGCTAAAAATATTCAACATGGAAGACATAGCCGGGAAGTTTTCTATACCAGTCCCCCTTATAAACAGTGAAAAGCAATGACAATAAAAATTTTGGATACTTCAGTCACACATTCAGTGACACTGTCATCAGCAAATATCTGGTATTTTTTTTCTGTCATTGTTTTTCACTCTCTTTGAAAATGGTTTATTCCTATTTGAACTATTATTTGAACAGCCTAAGAAAACGTGACTTTCGTCGTTTTTAAATATCCATTCGGACTCGCTATGTTCTTCTAGCAATATAGGCAGATCAGTCTAGCTTCTATGCAGTTCGAATGATAACAGCCCATTTTCTGCTTATTTCAAATTAAACTTGAAATCAATATATTAGACAGATTTATCTCAAAATTTTAAAAGAAATATATAAATATGTGGTTTTAAGGGTTATCATCAAGCTTATTAAAAAATTACATAAATAAAAAACAAGATAATTCAACTGGAAGTAAGGAGCAACATTAAAACTTAAACGAACAGAAATTATCACGTATATGAAGGGGATTGCCTCCTCCTCAACACCTCGTTCTTTACGCTAAAGTTTTTAATACTTTTGAAAAAAAAATTCTTATTGTTCCAATTAAATGAACATAGTGTTCCAGAAGTCCTTCTTAAAGAATTGGGACAAAATTAAAACTTATGCGTAAAGAGCAAGAGGTTGAGGAGGAGGCAACCGCTTTCATATAAGGTATAGTTTCTGTTTGTTCTAAGTTTTAATGTTGCTCCTTACTTCCCATTGAAATAAAGTTATTTTTTTATATTTGATTTCTGATCGTCTTTTAAATAATCCCTGGAAATCTGGCCTGACCTCCACAAAGAAATACCCTCCCCACAAATATATCCTCTAAACAATTCAATCCCAGTGAACATTAACCCTGGCAATTACCCCTAACAACTCCAAGCGAAAAATTTAGACGGAAAAGAGAAAGCGAGAAATAAAAAAAAATAAAAAATGTACAGGAATTCTGGCAAATTCCCCCAGAGTATAATTTTCTATAACAACTTCACCCCCTGATACTTTCCCACCCCATTGACAGTTCCCCCGTGAAAAAAAAAACGGCAAAAAATATCTATTCTTACACTAAGATGCATATATACTTCCCAACAACAAATACTATGCGTAAACAATGGGCAATTTTTATATCTTAAAGACCTTTCCCATGGAGCTATGGGGGAGGGAAGGGGTCATGTTATATCCAAAGGCATAGTTATTGATTTTTTCAACTATGATGAACAAAATGGCTATCTGAAAAAAAAAATTCGGACGATCTTGGGGAAAAAGGAGTGGGGAGGAGGCCTAGTTGCCCTCCAATCTTTCTGGTCACTTAAAAAGAGCACAAAAACTTTTAATTTCAGTTTTAATGAGCCTTTTCTCAATAGTCATTTTACAGAAAATTTTCATAACCATTGTTAGGTAAGACTAAACCTAATGAATATTATATATTTGAAATCATCATTAAATCCGATTCTTTTGATGTATCTATTGGTATCGAAATGCTTATTTTTTTAGAGTTTCTTTTACTATTGAGCCAGGTTCCTTCTTACTTACAGTCCGTTACCACGAATTGTTTGGTACTAAAACCTACCAAACCACTTTCAACTGAAAATTTTCATTAAAGACTAAAAAGTGGTTTGGCAAACAATTGCACATTGGAATAAGATAAAACAAAAGTTCCATCTTAAGATTAAGACCCTTTGTCATATTTTTTTCCTATAAAATATTATCCAATACATTTCAATCAACAAAAAACCCAATGTTTCCTATATACCTTCATTGTAAGAACATTTGGATTCCTGGGCAGACAGCTTGCATAACTTGTGGACAGCGATTGACAACAATGAATGGATTGAAAAAATAGCTCCAATAAGGGGGTTTAGACTATTTAACTTGCTGACACAAAGGGATCACGACTGTTTGGAATTGACCTTAATAGGAATTTGTGTGCCAAAGCAATTTTGCATCTATCACAGAGTATGTATTTTAACCTTATAATTGGATAATTATAATAGATTTCCTATGTATTCTTCCCATACAAAACCCCTTCCCATAAGTTATAAACCCGCCTTAATAAGTTATGCCCCAGGGCATTACTTACAACTCCTACCCCTGGGCCCTGGTGGGCTGTGTCGACACCGGAGTTTTTTTTATCAGAACTTTGAACTATTTTAACAAAATGTCTATCTCAAAATTTTTATCTGATGCATTTAGGGCGTGGAGGTGGGAGAGGGGCTA
Source organism: Artemia sinica (assembly GCA_027921565.1). NCBI lineage: Eukaryota > Metazoa > Arthropoda > Branchiopoda > Anostraca > Artemiidae > Artemia > Artemia sinica. The sequence continues at coordinate 17,114,101 of CM051261.1, forward strand.
GTTAACCTTAAATCTCTTTTGACTCTTAAAAAGTGAACAAGAACTTTAAATTTTCAATCAAATGAGCCCTCTCTAAAGTTTATACGAGCATCCCTTCCATAAGAAATAATATGAAGGATTCGGAGAATCCTTAAATTACAACCCTTGCCCTGAGGGCTTTGGGGGATTTGTAATCCTCAAAGACCTAATTTCCAGAACTTAAAACTACGTTTAATAAAATGGCTGTCTTAAAATTTTGATTGGATGTGTTTGAGGAAAAGGTGGGCATGAGAGGGGGGTAGTTGCCCTTAAATCACTTTCGACTATTACAAAGGGCACTAGCCCTCGGAATTTCCAATCGAATGAGCCTTTTTTGAAGTTTCTACGACACCGCCTTCTATAAAACCCTTATATGCCCCCACGGCATAACTTAAAACCCTTGCCCTGAGGGTTGTGGGGGATTGTCCTCCTCAAAAACATATTTTCTATCTAGAAATCAACTACGCTGAACAAAATGGAAGTTGTTCCTGCCATTTGAAAGTTGTGAAAACGCATGGCTCTCGTTCAAAAAGAATGTCCTGGAATCAGCGACAGCAAATGTTGGTCGGAAAAAGCGTGGATTCAGTCGGATACGCTTGACGTCATAGAGCAGAGACGCAAGGCGAGGTTACTCGGTGACATGCCAACCTATAGAAGCCTTAACGGGGTCCGCAACAAACTGATACAGCGAGACAAGAAACTGTTTGTGCAAAGGAAGGCACATGAGCTAGAGGGTGCAGCCAAGAAAGGTGACGTTGGCAGTCTCTATAAGCATCTCCGTGATCTAACAGGAGACATAGCCCCCTCGGTTGCATGTTTTGTCTCTGTGGATGGTCAGCCGCTCATTGACGAAGCTGCCCAGGTCAGTCGATGGAAAGACCACTTCTCGGGCCTCCTCAACGCCGAAGCCGCAACGCAGACTGACCAGGAACTCATAAGCCTAGCCACCAGCACCCAGGAACTGCTGACAAGTGACAAAGAAACTCCATTCACGTCATCAGAAATCTACACAGCAGTAAAACGTTTGAAGAACAACAAAGCGGCAGGCGTATGTGGAATATCTGCTGAGCTCCTAAAGTATGCCGGACCGGCGATGCTACTTTGGCTCCATATGCTGTTTTCTGTGGTTTGGCGCACAGAATGGATCCCGAAGGACTGGCGAGCAGGTATAATCCTGCCCTTATGGAATAGAAAGGGGAGCAAGAGCATCTGTTCGAAATACAGAGGCATACTACTTTCAGTGCCTGGAAAGCTCTTTACTATGACCCTGCTGGATAGATGCACGAGCATCCTCAGAAGAAAGAGGAGAGTCCAGCAGGCGGGGTTTATGCCCGGGCGATCCACTGTCGAACAACTCTTTACCATGCGCCAGTTAATTGAGAAGACGAAGGAATTCAGGAGGAAAGCATATGTAGCCTTTGTGGACTTCAAGGTTGCGTTTGACTCGGTGGATCGCAACTCGCTCTGGCTGATACTTCGATCATTTGGTCTACCAGACAAATACTGCAAGTTGTTTGAAAAGCTTTACGAAGAGACCGTGGGTTGCGTCCAAGTCAACGGCAAATGGAGCACGACATTCGGCATCAAAACCGGTGTACGACAAGGGTGTGCTGCCGCCCCGGAACTGTTCAATTGCGTGATAGACCATGTCATGACACGAACAACAAATCGCCTGCCCTTTGGTCTACAGTTTGGAGATCGCGTTCTGACGGACGCTGACTTCGCAGATGATCTTGGTCTCGTTGCTGACTCGATCGACCAGTTGACTGACGCTCTGGAAGTCCTACAGGAGGAGGCAGCAAAAGTGGGGCTGAAAATAAACTGGCTTAACACGAAGATAATGGCAATTGAGCCCCCAAGCCCAGTCTCGCCCCTGAGAACATAATTGTTTGCGGAGCTCCTGTTGAAGTTGTAAAGAACTTCACTTATCTTGGCTCCGTGCTGTCTAATGAAGCCTCTATAGAGGAAGAGGTGTGCAGCCGAGTTTCAAAAGCCTCGTCTATCGTCGGAAGGCTCAACAATCTCTGGAGAATGCCGCATATATCTGGGCGCACGAAGATGCGAATTTATAATGCATCCGTAGGCTCGGTCCTCCTCTATGCAGCGGAAACCTGGCCTCTCAAATCAACAATCCTCAGCATGATAATCAGGGACTTCGATGGGACGATTTTATAAGCAACGCAAGGATGCTTGCACTCACCTCCCAAGTACCATTCTCCGTCCAAATAGCGCACCGTACTCTCAGAGGGTTCGGACACCTCCTACGTATGCTGACGACAACCCCAGCCCGAAAAGTCTACGATTTTGACGCTAAATCTAATGGCTGGTCTCGCCCGAGGGGCAGACCTCAGACAAGGTGGAAGGATAGCCTCAACAAATTCCTTGAGATAGCTAATATCGCTGTCGAAGAGGCCCCACTAATAGCAGTAGACCGGTCAGCCTGGAGGAGCAGAGTTGCGACGCTCTCTACGCCAGCCCCAGCGTGGCAGGAGCCTTAATTCAAGTAAGTCAAGTGTTTGGGGGAATGATGGGTGTGGGGGGGGGGCTAGTTGCCCTCCAATCACTTTCGACTATTAAAAAAGGCACTAGCCCTTTGAATTTCCAATTGAATATGCCTGTTTTGAAGTTTCTACGACAACGCCTTCTATAAAAACCTTATATGCAACCTGGGCATGACTTAAAACTCTTGCCCTGAGGGTTGCGGGGGAGTGTCCTCCTCAAAAACATATTTTCTCTCTGGAAATCAACTATACTGAACAAAATGGCTATCTCAAAAGTTTAATTCGATGTGTTTGGGGAAATGATGGGCGTGGGGGGGGGGGGCTATTTGCCAAACAATCACTTTCGACTATTAAAAAGGGCACTAGCCCTTTAATTTCCAATCGAAAGAGCCTGTTTTGAAGTTTCTACGACAACGCCTTCTATAAAAACCTTACATACCCCCAGGGCATAACTTAAAACCCTTGCCCTGAGGGTTGCCCTCCAATCACTTTTGACTATTAAGAAGGGCATTATCCTTCCAATCGAATGAGCCTGTTTTGAAGTTTCTACGACAACGCCTTCTATAAAAACCTTACATACCCCAGGGCATAACTTAAAACCCTTGCCCTAGTTGCCCTCCAATCACTTTTGACTATTAAGAAGGGCACTATCCCTTTAAATTTCCAATCGAATGAGCCTTTGTTTAAGTTTCTATGACAACGCCTTCTATAAAAACCTTATATGCCCCCAGGGCATATCTTAAAACCCTTGCCCTGAAGGTTCTGGCGGAGTTTCCTCCTCAAAAACATGTTTTCTATCTGAAAATCAACTGCGCTGAACAAAATGGCTATCTCAAAATTTTGATTGGATGTGTTTGGGGGAATGATGGGCGTGGGGGGGAGGTTAGTTTTCCTCCAATCACTTTCGACTATAAAAAGGGCACTATCCCTTTGAATTTCCAATCGAATGAGCCTTTTTTGAAGTTTCTACGACAACGCCTTCTATAAAAACCTTATATGCCCCCAGGGCATATCTTAAAACCCTTGCCCTGAAGGTTCTGGCGGAGTTTCCTCCTCAAAAACATATTTTCTATCTGGAAATCAACTACGCTGAACAAAATGGCTATCTCAAAATTTTGATTGGATGTGTTTGGGGAAATGATGGGCGTGGGGAGGGGGAGGCTAGTTGCACTCCAATCACTTTCGAATATTAAAAAGGGCACTAGCCCTTTAATTTTCAATCGAATGAGCCTTTTTTGAAGTTTCTACGACAACGCCTTCTATAAAAACCTTATATGCCCCCAGGGCATAACTTAAAACCCTTGCCCTGAGGGTTATGGGGGAGTGTCCTCCTCAAAAATATATTTTCTATGTCGAAATCAACTACGCTGAACAAAATGGCTATCTGGAAATTTTGATTGGATGTGTTTGGGGAAATGATGGGCGTGGGGGGAAGGGGGTTAGTTACACTCCAATAACTTTCGACTATTAAAAAGGGCACTAGCCCTTTAATTTCCAATCGAATGAGCATGTTTTGAAGTTTCTACGACAACGCCTTCTATAAAAACCTTATATGCCCCCAGGGCATAACTTAAAACCCTTGCCCTGAGGGTTGTGGGGGAGTATACTCCTCAAAAATATATTTTCTAACTGGAAATCAACTACGCTGAACAAAATAGCTATCTCAAAATTTTGATTGGATGTGTTTGGGGAATGATGGGCGTGGAAGGGGGGCTAGTTGCCCTCCAATCATTTTCGACTATTGAAAAGGGCACTAGTCTTTTAATTTCCAATCGAAATGAGCATGTTTTGAAGTTTCTACGACAACGCCTTCTATAAAAACCTTATATGCCCCCAGGGCATAGCTTAAAACCCTTGCCCTGAGGGTTGCGGGGGAGTATCCTCCTCAAAAATATATTTTCTAACTGGAAATCAACTACGCTGAACAAAATGGCTATCTGAAAATTTTGATTGGATGTGTTTGGGGAAATTATGGGCGTGGGGGGGAGGGGGGCTAGTTACACTCCAATCACTTTTGACTATTAAAAAGGGCACTAGCTCTTGAATTTCCAATCGAATGAGCCTGTTTTGAAGTTTCTAGGACAGCGCCTTCTATAAAAAACCTTATATGTCCCCAGGGCATAACTTAAAACCCTTGCCCTGAGGGTTGTGGGGGAGTATCCTCCTCAAAAATACGTTTTCTATCTGGAAATCAACTACTATGAACAAAATGGCTATCTCAAAATTTTGATTGGATGTGTTTGGGGAAATGATGGGCGTGGGGGGGGGGGGTAGTTGCACTCCAATCACTTTCGACTATTAAAAAGGGCACTAGCCCTTTATTTCCAATCGAATGAACCTGTTTTGAAGTTTCTACGACAACGCCTTCTATAGAAACCTTATATGCCCCCAGGGCATAACTTAAAACCCTTGCCCCGAGGGTTGTGCGGGAGTTTCCTCCTCAAAAAGATATTTTCTATCTGGAAATCAACTACGCTGAACAAAATGGCTATCTCAAAATTTTCATTGGATGTGTTTGGGGAAATGATGGGCGTGGGGAGGGGCTAGTTGCCCTCCAATCACTTTCGACTATTAAAAAGGGCACTAGCCTTTTGAATTTCCGATCGAATGAGCCTTTTTTGAAGTTTCTACGACAACGCCTTCTATAAAAACCTTATATGCCCCCAGGGTATAACTTAAAACCCTTGCCCTGAGGGTTGTGGGGGAGTATCCTCCTCAAAATATATTTTCTATCTGGAAATCAACTAGGCTGAACAAAATGGCTATCTCAAAATTTTGATTGGATATGTTTGGGGAATGATGGGCGTGGGGGGGGGCTAGTTGCCCTCCAATCATTTTCGACTATTAAAAAGGGCACTAGCTTTTTGAATTTCCGATCGAATGAGCCTTTTTTGAAGTTTCTACGACAACACCTTCTATAAAAACCTTATATGCCCCCAGGGTATAACTTAAAACTTTTTGAGGAGGATACTCAAATTTTGAGGAGATACTCCCCACAACCTCAGGGCTGTGGGGGAGTATCCTCCTCAAAAATATATTTTCTATCTGGAAACCAACTACGCTGAACAAAATGGCTATCTCAAAATTTGATTGGATGTGTTTAGGGAAATGATGGCGTGGGGGGGGGGGGTAGGGGGGCTAGTTACACTCCAATCACTTTCGACTATTAAAAAGGGCACTAGCCCTTTAATTTCCAATCGATTGAGCCTGTTTTGAAGTTTCTACGACAACGCCTTCTTTAAAAACCTTAGATGCCCCCAGGGCATAACTTAAAACCCTTGCCCTGAGGGTTGTGGGGGAGTATCCTCCTCAAAAATATATTTTCTATCTGGAAATCAACTACGCTGAACAAAATGGCTATCTCAAAATTTTGATTGGATATGTTTGGGGGAATGATGGGCTTGTGAGGGGGGGCTAGTTGCCCTTCAATCATTTTCGACTATTAAAAAGGGCACTAGCCCTTTAATTTCCAATCAAATGAGCCTGTTTTGAAGTTTCTACGACAAAGCCTTCAATAAAAACCTTATATGCCCCCAGGGCAAAACTTAAAACCCTTGCCCTGAGGGTTTTGGGGGAGTGTCCTCCTCAAAAATATATTTTCTATCTGGAAATCAACTACGCTGAACAAAATGGCTATCTGAAAATTTTGATTGGATGTGCTTGGGGAAATGATGGGCGTGGGGGGGAGAGGGGCTAGTACCACTCCAATCACTTTCGACTATTAAAAAGGGCACTGGCTCTTTAATTTCCAATCGAATGAGCCTGTTTTGAAGTTTCTACGACAACGCCTTCTACAAAAACCTTATATACCCCCAGGGCATAACTTAAAACCCTTGCCCTGAGGGTTGTGGGGGAGTATCCTCCTCAAAAATACATCTTCTATCTGGAAATCAACTACGCTGAACAAAATGGCTATCTCAAAATTTTGATTGGATGTGTTTGGGGAAATGATGGGCGTGGGGGGGGGGGGGGGGGGGTTAGTTGTACTCCAATCACTTTCGACTATTAAAAAGGGCACTAGCCCTTTAATTTCCAATCGAATGAGCCTGTTTTGAAGTTTCTACTACAACGTCTTCTTTAAAAGCCTTATAGGGGTTGTGGGGGAGTGTCCTCCTCAAAAATATATTTTCTATCTGGAAATCAACTACGCTGAACAAAATGGCTATCTGAAAATTTTGATTGGATATGTTTTGGGAAATGATTGGCGTGGGGGGTGGAGGGGGGTTAGTTACACTCCAATCACTTTCGACTATTAAAAAGGGCACTAGCCCTTTAATTTCCAATCGAATGAGCTTGTTTTGAAGTTTCTACGACAACGCCTTCTATAAAAAACCTTATATGCCCCCAGGGCATAACTTAAAACCCTTGCCCTCAGGGTTGTGGGGGAGTATCCTCCTCAAAAATACATTTTCTATCTGGAAATCAACTTTGCTGAACAAAATGGCTATCTCAAAATTTTGATTGGATGTGTTTAGGGAAATGATGGGCGTGGGGGGGAGGTAGTTGCACTCCAATCACTTTCGACTATTAAAAAGGGCACTAGCCCTTTAATTTCCAATCGAATGAGCTTGTTTTGAAGTTTCTACGACAACGCCTTCTATAAAAAACCTTATATGCCCCCAGGGCATAACTTAAAACCCTTGCCCTGAGGGTTGTGGGGGAGTTTCCTCCTCAAAAATATATTTTCTATCTGGAAATCAACTACGCTGAACAAAATGGCTATCTCAAAATTTTGATTGGATGTGTTTAGGGAAATGATGGGCGTGGGGAAGGGGGGGGGGTAGGGGGACTAGTTACACTCCAATCACTTTCGTCTATGAATAAGGGCACTAGCCCTTTAATTTCCAATCGACTGAGCCTGTTTTAAAGTTTCTACGACAACGCCTTCTTTAAAAACATTATATGCCCCCAGGGCATAACTTAAAACCCTTGCCTGAGGGTTGTGGGGGAGTATCCTACTCAAAAATATATTTTCTATCTGGAAATCAACTACGCTGAACAAAATGGCTATCTCAAAATTTTGATTGGATATGTTTGGGGGAATGATGGGCGTGGGGGGGGCTAGTTGCCCTCCAATCATTTTCGACTATTAAATAGGGCACTAGCCCTTTAATTTCCAATCAAATGAGCCTGTTTTGAAGTTTCTACGACAACGCCTTCAATAAAAACCTTATATGGCCCCAGCGCATAACTTAAAACCCTTGCCCTGAGGGTTGTGGGGGAGTGTCCTCCTCAAAAATATATTTTCTATCTGGAAATCAACTACGCTGAACAAAATGGCTATCTGAAAATTTTGATTGGATGTGTTTGGGGAAATGATGGGCGTGGGGGAGGGGGAGGGAGGGGGCTTGTTACACTCCAATTACTGTCGACTATTAAAAAGGGCACTGGCTCTTTAATTTCCAATTGAATGAGCCTGTTTTGAAGTTTCTACGACAACGCCTTCTATAAAAACCTTATATGCCCCCAGGGCATAACTTAAAACCCTTGCCCTGAGGGTTGTGGGGGAGTATTCACCTCAAAAATACATTTTCTATCTGGAAATCAACTTTGTGAACAAAATGGCTATCTCAAAATTTTGATTGGATGTGTTTGGGAAAATGATGGGCGTGGGGGGGGGGGTAGTTGCACTCCAATCACTTTCGACTATTAAAAAGGGCACTAGCCCTTTAATTTCCAATCAATGAACCTGTTTTGAAGTTTCTACGACAACGCCTTCTATAGAAACCTTATATGCCCCAGGGCATAACTTAAAACCCTTACCCTGAGGGTTGTGCGGGAGTTTCCTCCTCAAAAATATATTTTCTATCTGGAAATCAACTACGCTGAACAAAATGGCTATCTCAAAATTTTGATTGGATGTGTTTGGGGAAATGATGGGCATGGGGGGGGTAGGGGGCTAGTTACACTCCAATCACTTTCGACTATTAAAAACAACACTAGCCCTTTAATTTCCAAGCGATTGAGCCTGTTTTGAAGTTTCTACGACAACGCCTTCTATAAAAACCTTATATGCCCCCAGGGCATAACTTAAAACCCTTGCCCTGAGGGTTGTGGGGGAGTATTCTCCTCAAAAATACATTTTCTATCTGGAAATCAACTTTGTGAATAAAATGGCTATCTCAAAATTTTGATTGGATGTGTTTGGGGAAATGATGGGCGTGGGGGGGGGAGGGGGGTAGTTGCACTCCAATCACTTTCGACTATTAAAAAGGGGACTAGCTTTTTGAATTTCCAATCGAATGAGCCTTTTTTGAAGTTTCTACGACAACGCCTTCTATAAAAACCTTATATGCCCCCAGGGCATAACTTAAAAACCTTGCCCTGAGGGTTGTGGGGGAGTATTCTCCTCAAAAATACATTTTCTATCTGGAAATCAACTTGTGAATAAAATGGCTATCTCAAAATTTTCATTGGATGTGTTTGGGGGAATAATGGGCGTGGGGGGGAGGGCTAGTTGCCCTCCAATCACTTTCGACTATTAAAAAGGGCACTAGCTTTTTGAATTTCCGATCGAATGAGCCTTTTTTGAAGTTTCTACGACAACGCCTTCTATAAAAACCTTATATGCCCCCAGGGTATAACTTAAAACCCTTGCCCTGAGGGTTGTGGGGGAGTATCCTCCTCAAAATATATTTTCTATCTGGAAATCAACTAGGCTGAACAAAATGGCTATCTCAAAATTTTGATTGGATATGTTTGGGGGAATGATGGGCGTGGGGGGGGGGGGGCTAGTTGCCCTCCAATCATTTTCGACTATTAAAAAGGGCACTAGCTTTTGAATTTCCAATCGAATGAGCCTTTTTTGAAGTTTCTACGACAACGCCTTCTATAAAAACCTTATATGCCCCCAGGGTATAACTTAAAACTTTTTTGAGGAGGATACTCAAAATTTTTGAGGAGGATACTCCCCCACAACCCTCAGGGCTGTGGGGGAGTATCCTCCTCAAAAATATATTTTCTATCCGGAAATCAACTACGCTGAACAAAATGGCTATCTCAAAATTTTGATTGGATGTGTTTAGGGAAATGATGGGCGTGGGGGGGGGGGGTAGGGGGGCTAGTTACACTCCAATCACTTTCGACTATTAAAAAGGGCACTAGCCCTTTAATTTCCAATCGATTGAGCCTGTTTTGAAGTTTCTACGACAACGCCTTCTTTAAAAACCTTATATGCCCCCAGGGCATAACTTAAAACCCTTGCCCTGAGGGTTGTGGGGGAGTATCCTCCGCAAAAATGTATTTTCTATCTGGAAATCAACTACGCTGAACAAAATGGCTATCCCAAATTTTGATTGGATATGTTTGGGGGAATGATGGGCTTGTGGGGGGGGGGCTAGTTGCCCTCCAATCATTTTCGACTATTAAAAAGGGCACTAGCCCTTTAATTTCCAATCGAATGAGCCTGTTTTGAAGTGTCTACGACAACGCCATCAATAAAAACCTTATAAGCCCCCAGGGCATAACTTAAAACCCTTGCCCTGAGGGTTTTGGGGGAGTGTCCTCCTCAAAAATATATTTTCTTTCTGGAAATCAACTACGCTGAACAAAATGGCTATCTGAAAATTTTGATTGGATGTGTTTGGGGAAATGATGGGCGTGGGGGGGGGGGGAGGGGCTAGTACCACTCCAATCACTTCGACTATTAAAAAGGGCACTGGCTCTTTAATTTCCAATCGAATGAGCCTGTTTTGAAGTTTCTACGACAACCCCTTCTATAAAAACCTTATATACCCCCAGGGCATAACTTAAAACCCTTGCCATGAGGGTTGTGGGGGAGTATCCTCCTCAAAAATATATTTTCTATCTGGAAATCAACTACGCTGAACAAAATGGCTGTCTCAAAATTTTGATTGGATGTGTTTGGAGAAATGATGGGCGTGGGGGGGGGGGGGGGGTAGTTGTACTCCAATCACTTTCGACTATTAAAAAGGGCACTAGCCCTTTAATTTCCAATCGAATGAGCCTGTTTTGAAGTTTCTACTACAACGTCTTCTTTAAAAGCCTTATAGGGGTTGTGGGGGAGTGTCCTCCTCAAAAATATATTTTCTATCTGGAAATCAACTACGCTGAACAAAATGGCTATCTGAAAATTTTGATTGGATATGTTTGGGGAAATGATTGGCGTGGGGGGTGGAGGGGGGTTAGTTACACTCCAATCACTTTCGACTATTAAAAAGGGCACTAGCTCTTTAATTTCCAATCGAATGAGCCTATTTGAAGTTTCTACGACAACGCCTTCTATAGAAACCTTATATGCCCCAGGGCATAACTTAAAACCCTTGCCCTGAGGGTTGTGGGGGAGTATCCTCCTCAAAAATACATTTTCTATCTGGAAATCAACTTTGTGAACAAAATGACTATCTCAAAATTTTGATTGGATGTGTTTGGGGAAATAATGGGCGTGGGGGGAGGTAGTTGCACTCCAATCACTTTCGACTATTAAAAAGGGCACTAGCCCTTTAATTTCCAATCGAATGAGCTTGTTTTGAAGTTTCTACGACAACGCCTTCTATAAAAACCTTATATGCCCCCAGGGCATAACTTAAAACCCTTGCCCTGAGGGTTGTGGGGAGATTCCTCCTCAAAAACATATTTTCTATCTGGAAATCAACTACGCTGAACAAAATGGCTATCTCAAAATTTTGATTGGATGTGTTTAGGGAAATGATGGGCGTGGGGAGGGGGGGGGGGGGGGTAGGGGGGCTAGTTACACTTCAATCACTTTCGACTATTAAAAAAGGGCACTAGCCCTTTAATTTCCAATCGATTGAGCCTGTTTTGAAGTTTCTACGACAACGCCTTCTATAAAAACCTTATATGCCCCCAGGGTATAACTTAAAACCCTTGCCCTGAGGGTTGTGGGGAGATTCCTCCTCGAAAATATATTTTCTATCTGGAAATCAACTACGCTGAACAAAATGGCTATCTCAAAATTTTGATTGGATGTGTTTAGGGAAATGATGGGCGTGGGGAGGGGGGGGGGTAGGGGGGCTAGTTACACTCCAATCACTTTCGTCTATTAATAAGGGCACTAGCCCTTTAATTTCCAATCGACTGAGCCTGTTTTGAAGTTTTTACGACGACGCCTTCTTTAAAAACATTATATGCCCCAGGGCATAACTTGAAACCCTTGCCCTGAGGGTTGTGGGGGAGTTTCCTCCTCAAAAATATATTTTCTATCTGGATCTACGCTGAACAAAATGGCTATCTCAAAATTTTGATTGGATATGTTTGGGGGAATGATGGGCGTGGGGGGGGGGGCTAGTTGCCCTCCAATCATTTTCGACTATTAAAAAGGGCACTAGCCCTTTAATTTCCAATCAAATGAGCCTGTTTTGAAGTTTCTACGACAACGCCTTCAATAAAAACCTTATATGCCCCCAGGGCATAACTTAAAACCCTTGCCCTGAGGGTTGTGGGGGAGTGTCCTCCTCAAAAATATATTTTTTTCTGGAAATCAACTACGCTGAACAAAATGGCTATCTGAAAATTTTGATTGGATGTGTTTGGGGAAATGATGGGCGTGGGGGAGGGGGGGGCTTGTTACACTCCAATTACTGTCGACTATTAAAAAGGGCACTGGCTCTTTAATTTCCAATCGAATGAGCCTGTTTTGAAGTTTCTACGACAACGCCTTCTATAAAAACCTTACCCTGAGGGGTGTGGGGGAGTATCCTCCTCAAAAATACATTTTCTATCTGGAAGTCAACTACGCTGAACAAAATGGCTATCTCAAAATTTTGATTGGATGTGTTTGGGGAAATGATGGGCGTGGGGGGGGGGAGGGGGGTTAGGGGGGCTAGTTGCCCTCCAATCATTTTCGACTATTAAAAAGGGCACTAGCCCTTTAATTTCCAATCGAATGAGCTTGTTTTGAAGTTTCTACGACAACGCCTTCTATAAAAAACCTTATATGCCCCAGGGCATAACTTAAAACCCTTGCCCTGAGGGTTGTGGGGGAGTGTCCTCCTCAAAAATATATTTTCTATCCAGAAATCAACTACGCTGAAAAAAATGGCTATCTGAAAATTTTGATTGGGTAAGTTAGGGGAAATGATGGGCGTGGGGGGGGAGGGGGTTAGTTACACTTCCAATCACTTTCGACTATTAAAAAGGGCACTAGCTCTTTAATTTCCAGTCGAATGAGCCTATTTTGAAGTTTCTACGACAACGCCTTCTATAAAAACCTTGATTGGATGTGTTAGGGGAAATGATGGGGAAATGATTAATTTCCAATCGATTGAGCCTGTTTGAAGTTTCTACAACAACGCCTTCTTTAAAAACCTTATATGCCCCCAGGGCATAACTTAAAACCCTTGCCCTGAGGGTTGTGGGGGAGTATCCTCCTCAAAAATATATTTTCTATCTGGAAATCAACTACGCTGAACAAAATGGCTATCTCAAAATTTTGATTGGATATGTTTGGGGGAATCATGGGCGTGGGGGGGGGGGGGCGCTAGTTGCCCTCCAATCATTTTCGACTATTAAAAAGGGCACTAGAACTCTCGATTTCCAATCGAATGAGCCCCCTTTGAAGTTTCTACGACGACCCCTTCCGTATGAAGTGCCTCTGGAAAAAAAATAAATAAATAATAATAATAATAAAACATTGGAGCCGTATGACCTTTACTATAGGCAACGCTACAGCGTTGCCTCTGATACTACCTTTCCGTAAAGCCCTATGCACTCAGAAAAGATGTAACCAAACCAACGTGTACTTTTAAAAATAAGCAAGATAGCTTCACTTGGCGTCCGAACTATAGAGTATCAGGATGAACGATTGGATAGTCTAGTAGCCTCTTTACAGCAATATATTTTATTACCTAATCAAAATAGAAAAAGATGGATGAATATAAAAGGAAGTAAAAAAAGAGATTAATTAAAACATCCAATTAATACCCTTAACTGTTATTAAGATCCTGTCAAACTGTTTTAGATTCACTTCGGAAAGTTAGTTTGTTTGACTGTTTTTTGTTTTTTTTTAGGACTGAAAACGACTTGGCAGAGGTCCTTGTCAAAATATTTGCTTCTTCTTGTCTTCATATTTTGCCCCTGGCTGACAAAATCCTCGTTTTCTCACCTATTTCATTTTATTTTTTGCATTTATTATTTCCTTTCCTCTCTTGTTTTCATATGTCATGTATAGCCAGTGTGGTCTTAGAATGTATTTACGTCAAGATTATGGGGAACATTGGACCAATATTGTTTTATATTTTTTAAATTGTGTTAAAAAATATACAAATCTTATTTGTTAGTTCAAATTTTTAGAAGATTGCAAAAGACATCGAATTCTTCGACCTTCTTTACGTTTCAACCTATATCTAGGCACACAATCTGAAGGCCCGTTTGTCCAGAGAATGGGTTTCAAAACTTTAACACACATTTTAAAACACCATAGATTCAAAAGATATGTCCTTAGTGATAAAATATTTAATTTCAAATCTTAAGTCGAAGTGCTAGACACCGGTATTTGCAGTGGCAGATAAAAGAAATATTACTCAGGCATATTAGATCAAAAAAAATATATTATAAAGATATATTAGATCACATTAATAAAAAAAAAATTAAATTGCAGTCATAGGTAGTCACAGCTGTTCACAATTGCAAGTAGTCTTTCTCATAGTTCAAAGAAAGTGCTGCACTAACAGGTAGTTTTAGTAACAGTTCCAACAAGTTGCAGCTACAGCAGAAATAGCAGCCACAAAAGTTTGAAGAAAAACCCTCCCCCATTTCCATAATACTGTTGACATGGCATTTTGAGTATCTGGCTCAACATAGTATTTTTTGATTTACTTCAATGTCCCCTATACACTCTTGAAGTAGCTCTTTTAGACCACTCCCAGGATCAAATATTCCTGCCTTTCCTAATTATGCATCTTATATGTAAACAATGGGTCAACTGAATAATTTAATATTAGTCCTTACTCAAAACTACATCAAAAGAGCTAAAATAAACTTAAAGTAATGCCAAAAAAATACCATTTTTTCTTAGGAATTTTTTAAGTTTTTCGTTGGTTGGCAAGGCACCCCAGTTTGCCCCCTCCCATAATTATTTTCTCAGTGTACCGCTGTTCCTATACGAAATTCTTTTTAATTGTATTACATTCTCTTTCCAATTTAATTTTGCATGTGGAGATGTTCCGGGGGCTATTTTCCACATATTTTGACTTCCGAGGAAACATTTTCACGGAAGGGGGCATTTCGGAGTAATCGAAAAAGCGATTAGAAATTAAAGCTCTTTTATCATGAAAGTATGCTAAGGAGACTTTTTTCAGGCTGATTTATCCGCATGAAATTTTAGGGGGGGGGGGGGGGGGGGGTTCAGCGAGGATAGAACTGTCTGGAAGGAATTGGGTGGAGGGAGAGGGGTTGCACTTTAGGGTGGATGAAATTTAGAAGGTGGAGTTCCCCGTAGCGGAGAAGGGTATATTTCATGAAGGACGAGCCAGATTTACCAACATTATTTAAAAACGATCAGAAATTAAATAGTAAGGACCTACATTAAAACTCAAAAACTAACAGAAATTATTTCATATATGAAAGGTTGGTCCCTCCTCAATACCTTGCTCTTTACGCTAAAGTTTGACAGTGTGTCCCAAAGTTTGACTGAACGGACACTAAAACACAGGGATTGTTTAATTAGAATAGGAAGCTTCTTTAAAAGTGCTAACAGCTTAAGCATAAAGAGCAAGGTTTTGAGGAGGGGGTTACCCTTCATATAAGAAATAATTTCTATTGGTTTTTGAGTTTTAGTGTTGCTCTTTACTTTCAGTTAAAAAAAAAAAATTTATATATATTTAATATCTAGTAGGGATGAGACTATGCCAAAGTTATTTTTGATTCCACTAAATCCTATACACCAGTTCTAGAAAATTTTGACGTAGGCTCCTTAGGTTACAAGAAACCACTTCTACAAAATTATGTGTATGGAAATATTAATGATAAATCAAATCCTGTGCACTTTCACTTGCCTTATAACTGAGCTAAAAAACTCATCCAGGCTGTGATACACCTTACACCAGTATTGTCTCTTACTTTGATTAATGAGAAGTTAAACACTGCCTAATCCTAGCATAGGTTCTAAATACAATCTGATAATAATGATGGTTTATTTATAACTCACTCAACAAACAAATGAAGGATATAAACAAAGCAGTGTTTCTCGATACAATCCAAAAATAACAACGAAATGTATAAAATAAGAGGACTGAAAGTGAATATGGTTTCAAAACTAAGTAAAAATAAGCAACTATGCAAAAAAAAAAATTAAAGCAAAAATGAATTCAGACAATTCAAACTCTTTCTTCTTAAGCTTTGTTATTGCTTTAAAATTTTCTAGATGAGGCTATCCTTTTAGTTTATTACGAGTGATTGCTCTTGTTATTAATTTCCAGCATCGAAAACAAACCAAATCGGAAACAAATTATTAGCACAAATCCATCATAAAGAGAAACATTATTTTTTGTCTGACAAAATGGCATTACATTTTAGCCTAGATTTTAAGCGAAGCACCCCGCAGACGACGAGCAATAAGAAGCCAAAAAAAACATTGGAGTTCAGTAGCCTTTGAAGCTCAATATAATTATCCTTAGACATGCAACTTTAATACATAAGACTGACGAATATATATGAAAAGCTTTGGTTTTTTATATTGTCCTTTGGGCTTTTATCTGCATTTTTTATTATTTTGCAAAGAGGACGGTTGAGTGGAGATCTCAACTGAAATATTTGCATAACCTTTTCTTCAGTTTTCACTTTGAATTTAATTAACATAATAAATAAAATATAAAATATTAATGGTATTAAATCACCGCCCTGGGGACAAATTTTAATTTTAATAACGCGTAGCGATTAACAGCATAAAACGTCCCTAATGAAATCATGAAAAAAAACCTACATAAATATTCCTTGAGGCATCCTGGACTAATTAAAATAATAATAATAATAAAAAAGAAAAAAAAAAGATTATGAAAAAAAGGTTATTGTCCTATGTCCTCGTTTTCTTTCTTCTTCGTTATTTTACGTTTTGTCAAAAATAAGTTTTAACCAAAGGGATAAACTAGGCTATTAATTAAATTAATGAAAATATAGTTGATGGGGTATTATCTTTTTTAAGCTGCGGGAAATCAAAATGAATCAAAAAATCCGTTAAAAGCTGAAAATGATGCTTAAAAAGAAATGTTCAACTGAACTTTCAGCTACAGGACAACTCTAAAACACTAATTTTACCCAATATTTCCTAAGGAGTAACTTATTTTACCAATTATACCATATTTTACCGAGTTTTAATTTTACAATAACTTTACAATACTAATCAGCACACCTCAAGGGACAATAGGCAAATTTTTTAAAGTAGTTTAAACAACATGTTTTTTGTTTTTATATTTTACATATTGCATATTTTATCAATTTTATTTACCGAGTTTTTATTTTACAGTAATTTTACAACACTAATCAGTATCAAACAGTTCGTGGTAACGAACTGTAAGTAAGGAGCGACTCGGCTCAATTGTAACAAAATCTCAAAAAACGGAATTTTGATTCCAATAGATACATCAGTATAATCAAATTTTTATGCTGATTTCAAATATATATGTTTTATTAAGTTTAGTGTTACCCATCAAAATTATGCGCCTGAGAAAATTTGCCTTATTTTCGAAAAAGATTCAGCGTATCAGATTCAGCGTATCAGAGAACCTACTATAGAAGTTTCAAGCTCCTATCTGCAAAAATGTGGAATTTTTTATTTTTTTCCAGAAGAAAGATCACACATGCATGTTTATTTGTTTGTTTTGTTTTTTTATTTCCCCAGGGGTGATCGTACCGATCCAGTAGTCCTAGAATATCATGAGAGAGCTCATCTGAACGAAAATTAAAAGTTATAGTGTCCTTTTTAAGTGACCAAGAAAATTGGAGGGCAACTTGGCCCCCTCCCACGCTCATTTTTTTCCTAAAGTCACCCAATCAAAATTTTGAGATAACCATTTTGTTTAGCATAGTCGAAAATCTAATAAATATGTCTTTCAGGATGACTTAATCCCCCACAGTTCCCGGGGGAAGGGCCGCAAGTTCTTTGCCTATTGTTTACATATAGTATGGAGAGTATACGGAAAGTGGTTAATAGAAAGTAAACAGACGTTTCAGGAAGATTTTTTTTTGGTGGGGGAAAGGGTCGGAGGAGGGAGCTACGGAGTAGGATTTTTCCATGGAGGATGTTTCCTTGGGGGAAGGGACATTTCTATGAAGGGGACGCCGGATTTGCCAGAATTATTTAAAAAATAATCAGAAATTAAATAAAAAACAAGTTTTTTCAACTTAAAGTAAGGAGCAACATTAAAACTTAAAACAAACAGAAATTATTGCGTATATCAGGGGTTCGCCAAATAGTCAATACCTCGCCTTTTACGCTAAAGTTTTTTTAGCACTTTCAAAAGAGCTATCTATTCAAATTAACCGGCCTTTGTGATTCAGGGATTTGTGATTCGAACAAAATTCGAACTTTAGCGTAAAGAGCGAGGTATTGACTAGGGGTGAACTCTCTAATACACGTAATAAAAATATACAAATATAGAAGTTCGTTACGTAAGTTACGTCATTTTCAAAGTGTGTTCTGGTTACTTGTATGATATAGCGCTGACTACTCAAGTCGTTCATCCGTTGATGCATTGTAGAACGGTTTATTTCATTAGTTTCTTTCAGCTTAACACAAGACAAGACAAAGAGAGGTGACAGAATAGATAGGAAATACATAATTTGGGCTATACATATTTGCATATTAGGGGCGTAGGGGTAAAGTATTTGGACAAAGTGAAGTTAGATAACAATTCTTACTTCATAATTTGCAGAATAATTGTTCCTAACACATTAGGCATGCAGACTCGCTTTATTTTAATCCCACCCCCCTAATGTGCGAATATATAGCCCAAATTTGTTTCTAAAGTATTATGTTTTTACCGTACTTAGGTATATTTCATTAAGATTGAGTTTCAGAGAAATAGGTTGTACTTAGATGAAGATTATTAGGTTGGCACTGTATCATACAAGTACCAAGTTCTTTAATACAAGATACACATGAAATATCTAACTGGGCTTGACTATATACTTGCACTATAGCAAGAGTTAGGGAGTTAAGTAATATGAAACACTTAGTAGAGATACCCCTAAGGATTTTAGGGCCTTTTTTTAAGTTGAAACAGTATCTAAACAATGAAGAAACAGAAAAATGCATCGGAAATATATAGTTTGGGCTAAATGTTACGGTTTCATGATTGTTAAGATTTAAAACTAACTTGAGTATTTTCAGGCTTTTAATGTTCCTTTCAGATTTTTCTAGATTGTCTCTCATTTGTTCTAGCATGTCACCTTCTGAAATGAAGCCATTCTAGACTTATACCAATTTGAAAAATTAGGCAGGGGAGGGGGCAAAAATATAAAGCTAATATAAGCTTACATTAGGAATTTTAAATAGGATGTTCAATGTAGTTCAATCACTCTTTTGTAGTTAGTGTTTCCTTATAAGTATACCGATTCTTATGCAAGATTATTTGAAGGTATTAATTTTGCACCTAGCCCCAACTATAAAATCATAACAATTGAATTATCTGTTGAAAATAAAAACTAATAATTTACAAGTCACAATTAAGCAAGTTTTTACCTATGATTTGAATTAACCTTTTAGCTTAGTTAATTGATTTAAGTTTTAATCTAGATTAGTCTTCAACCCTATTATTAATTTTATAGATTGTCGGCTCTGTAAACCATATCATCTAATTTTTATTCTTGTTTTGTTTGTTTTTCAGTTAATAGAGGGACACCTTGTAGGTGTCCAGGACAAAGCTCCTTTGAACAAATTTTTAATTGTGAGTTTCTAAAAAGTTTTTGCAAAGCAAGTTTCCTTTTCCACTGCTTATTCAAATAATCGTAAAGTCGTTCAGTCTGTTTTGTGGTAATATTTTTGTTGTTTAGTTGGTCTTTGAAAAACAATTTTTTTTTTATTGAAAGCGCGGAGCAACACTAAAACGAACAAGAATTATTAACCCTTCTCTTTTGATTTGTTAATACCTTTTCGAGAGTTGGGAAAAAATGCGTTACTTCAGTGAAAAGACGATGGAGTTTGTGATGAGAAAGCCGCCTCATAAAAAGGAAAATTTCAATTTGTTTTGAAGTTTTAATATTGCTCCTTATTTTCAGTTGAAAGAATTTGTGTTTTCTTGATTTCTGATTGTATATAGGATTTTATGAGTGTGCTTTGTTTTTTTCTTGTATAGTGAAAAAAAATACATTTTTATAAATTATTTTTCTTCTTTAGATATTAATTACTTTTGGGACAAAAACCTACGTAGGAAAATTTGATTCTAAAATGTATTTTAGATACAACCCCAGCTAAATTTAAAGCACCAAGGACACAACAAAATAATTAAAACATTCTTAATTAAAAAGGAATACTTGCACAACCATATATATCTTAGTAAATTAGAAAAAAACAGGGAATTAAATTTCTACTGAAAAAGACCTCCATATGTAGTTGCAGAGCTTTGGTAATCGTTGCTTAATTTTGAATGTTTAGTTGTCTTTGGGAGTCAACAGATTTTTCATGACAAATAAAAAGGCCAAAATCGAAAAAATTTGTATTTGAAGATATTGGGTCCTATATAGTTTCCATCGAGAGGTCTGAAAACTCCAACTATGCCACCACTAATACGATTCCTCAGACCTGGTCCATTGTGGCGATAAAAAGCGTTATTCAGAATTTTACCGTGATGATCCAAGATGACAATATAAATAATATGTATCAATCAAATCTAAATTTTATTACAGTTTATATAATAAACTTGACTGCTTGCAAAAATGAAGAAAAAACTAAGAAAGAACTGCCTAAGACTAAGAAGACTAAGAACTAAGAAGAAGTGGTGTATACTTTATTAAAACTTGGAATTAGAAAATCAAGACAAGGCAATGTCTAGGTAACTTTCATAAAAAACGATTTAAGGGTCTCTTGGGCAAAAATAGTTTATACAAAGTAGTAAATAATATAAATACTACTTAAGAGCCAAGGTCTGATTCATACTCTTGGAAAAAAGTAAGCTAGTGCAAATTTCCATTGGAAACTGGGTACGTAGTTTTGAGTTGCAAATTGGTGATTTTTTTTTATAAATCATTCAAAACAGACAAATAAAATTAAAAGGCCTAATTTTTAATCCAAATCTGTTAATCCAAATAAGCAAATATGTGTCACTACCTTTCACAGGATGATGATGAAATTGGTTGAATTGGAATTTGATGAAATTGGAAATGGCTAAAGAAACTCAACACATGAAAAAAAATTGAAAAAAAACTAATTCGATGTATTACTAATTAGTTGTGAGAATAATAGCAACAAACCAATGAGGACATTAATAGGAAATCTGTTCAGCATTTACCCTGGGGACTAATATGAGACTTGATGGAAAGGGAAAAAGTTTACGTTAATTGATGAGTTTCGGATGAGTTTCGCTATTCTGAAATTACTTCAATAGGTTGCTCCTTTTAATTTCTATCGGGTAATATAGATGGCTTGTACTTTGTAATCCAGTCTGATATAGGCAGGTACTGCCGTGGCCACATACCTTTGGCTGTGAAAATTAAAAGTGCGACATATGCCATTTTGGTCGAAAACGAGTTATGTATATGTCATGGGTAAACTAAGCGCGAGTAATCGAATAGTACAGTCAGAATTGTCATATCTTGCATCGTCACGAAGATAAAAATAGACATAAGCCTCCAAGTGACATATGTCGCTTTTTTATCAAGTCTTGTTGCAAATCAGAATGTCAGAAGAGGAATATCTTATGGAGCTTTAACATGGGGACCTGGCATTGTCTCCTTATTCTCTCAAGGAAAAAGGAGACATACACCATAAAATAAAATCAATTAGAATTGGCTAGGAAAACTTGAATTCAATTTATACCACTGAAATGAGCATAAAAAATTGGTTTAGAATATATTTCTAAGCCGTATAGCTTGGCATGAAATTGTCTGGTCAAGAGCGCTTGAAGGGAGGGGGGGGGGGGGGGAAGAATACAAGCATACTTCAATTTCAGGTCAAATTTCCCCAGAGTCCAGTATGTAATATTAGAGGCTAATTATCCCAATTAGCCTCATCTTTCAGAGCCACCACAGCTGACAAACTTTTTCTTTCCGTTTTTGGCTTGGGCTCTCCTGAAAAATTCCAAAAACGGCACATGTCGCGTTGATTAATGTCGTTTAATGTTCGTGTTGTTTTTATTGTCACAGCCACGTTGCCATATGCCAGTTAAGAAAATGAAAATTCACGTTTAACTTGGACACTGTTCGTAACCTTTTCAGGTTTGAATTTTTAATACAAAGGATACAGGATACAGCTTGTGTTACAATTTCCTCAACTCCTGCATGCACTCTTTGTGAAAATTGTGACAATGAGACAAGTTTTTTTACACACATCATATATGAAAGGTTTCTCACCTATAGGCAGTCTTGGATGTACAAACTGCAAGCTTTCGAAAAAACCCTTCTCATATACATAACTTTAATTGGCTACTCACTCGTATGCACTCTTTGGTGCTTGTGCAAACAATCTGCTCGAGAAAAGGTCCTGTCACACATATCACATTTAAACGGTTTCTCACCCGTATGCGTTCTTTGATGCATGTTCAAATGTGTTCCTTGAGAAAAGGTTCGGTCACAAACATCACATTTAAATGGTTTCTCCCCTGTATGCATTCTTTGATGGGTGTTCAAATATGCTGCTTGAGCAAAAGTCTTGTCACATACATCACACTTAAACGGTTTCTCACCCGTATGCAGTCTTTGATGTCTGTTCAAATGTGATCCTTGAGAAAAGGTTTGGTCACACACATCACATTTAAAAGGTTTCTCACCCGTATGAATTCTTTGATGTGTGTTCAAATGTGGTGAATGAGAAAAGGTTTTGTCACATACATCACACTTAAACGGTTTCTCACCAGTATGCACTCTTTGGTGTCGGTTAAAATCGTGCACTCGAGAAAAGGTCTTGTCACATACCTCACATTTATGTATCTTTTTCTCTATATGAGTTCTTTGATATCTTTCCAATTTTCTATACTTTTTAATTTGTAGATGACTTTTAAAACCTGTTTTTTGATTCCCTAAACCTTTTCCTTCAGATTGTGATGCACATGCATTTGGGAAACCGCTCGTAGATGTATTCTTTGAAAAATCTATTGACAGATTTCCCTGTAAATGTAGTCCAGACACAGGTGGTGAAAAGTGACCTAAAAATTGAAAAGTCTACTGAGTTAAAAACAAAAACGAATAATACAAAAATAAAAAATAAAAACAAAAACATATCTATCAAAAATTTTTAAGTCTTCAGAGTAAAAAAAAACAGTATATCTTTCGATAGGTTTTAACAATTATTTTATTTTCAATCCCTCTTCTCTCCCTCATTGTGATACTTTTATCAGCTTCCGAAATTAGTAATTCTAATGCAACGAAAGAGCAAAATTCAAACCTTAAACGATCAAAAAGCCTACCGTGGTGTAAATCAGACCATAGGCGGAGGAGATGAAATATTAAAACAAATATTAGGAATTATTGTAACAAAAAGAGGAAGAGCTAATAGAATGCCATCATATGTTGAAGATAACATTTTTTGAGTAGCCGCAAGGCTTTGGACTTAAAAAATATGAAGGAAGTCCCGTTTTCAACAGGTCTTACAAATAACAATTAATTAGGGATAAATCGTTTTAATAGATAGTGAAAAACAATGAAGAAAAAAAATCTGGATATTTGGTCGTACATACAGTGACACCATCATCAACAAGTACCCGGTTTTTTTTATCATCGTTATTCACTTTCTATTAAAAAGATTTATTCCTATTTGAAACTGTTATTATTAAGACCTATGGAAAACGTTACTTTTGTTGTTTTTTTATCTTTTTTTAATCCAATGGGACTCGCGATGTACTTTTAACTATATATTTAAAACAAACTCGTCCTAAAAAACAGACAAAAAAACTTGACTTTATCTTCACAAAATGAATTCTATATTTTTGTTTGAATCTAGAGTATCCAGTAAATTCATCTTCTACACTAGAAATTTCGGATAGGCAGTGCGAATAAAAAAACAAACAATCCTTATTTCAAATTCAACTTAAATCAAATTAATAGACATATTTATCTTTTAATTTAATAAAAGAAATATAAATAATAATAAAATTGTGCTGGTAGGACCGCTTGTATCAACGTTACTATGGCGTGACCGATTCTATCAACGTAGGGTTGGGGATGACAGAAAAAAATAACAATAATAGTAATCATAATAAATAAATGAACAAAAAAATAAAAAAACAAACTAAAAAATTAAAAAAGGGAATGCATTATTCACAATTTCAAATATTTTCATCAAAAGGTTTTGATATTTGAAACAAAATGAGAAAATATGTGATGGTGTTGTTCAAAACGTATTGTTCCTTGAAACGGGATAGAAATAAGCGTATGCAGTATTCAAAATATCAAATATTTACTTCAAAACATTTTCTTGCTTGAATTAAGATGGGGAAAATATGCGATAATGTTGCTTAAAATCTACTGTCTCTTGAAATAAATTATAAAATGAGCAATTGCATTATTACAAAGATTTTCTTCTAAATATATCTTTTCTGCTTAAAATAAGATAGGGAAATATGCGATGGTATTGTTTAAAATGTATTGTTTCATGAAATAAGATGGAAATAAGCAAATGCGTTAATCAAAATACAAAATATTTTCTACAAAATGTGTTGCTGCTTGAGTTAAAATGAGAAAACATGTGATGGAGTTGCTAAAATGTGTGTTATCTTGAAAATAAGATGGAAATATGCAAATACGTTATTCAAAATACAAAATATTTTCTGTAAATATTTTACTACTTGATGTAAGTTGTAAAAAATATTTGAAGGTATTGCTCCAAATGTATTCTTGCTTGAAGAATACGAGAGCAGCAGTAGGGGAACGACCCAGAATTGCACTGCAAAAAAGAAACTGCTATTACATTAAATTGCTATCAGTATTTGGCAGAGTTCCAAATAAAACGTAAGCTGATCCGAAAACAGAAGTTTCTTAGCAATGTTTAATTTTGATCTTTACTTTTGATCTATACTTAATATCTTTTGTGTTAACTAGATTCTGTAAACCAGCTTCAGCCCCTGATATATAACACCAAATTACTTTTCTATCCAACGGGAGAATTACGGTAAGCCTACCCGAAATTGCACTGGAAAGAAAAAAAAAATGCTATTATTTGCTAGAATTTTAGATTTTTACATAAACAGTGAACAGTAAACTAATTCCATACAGGATATGTTTAGCAATGTCTAATTTGATCTTACATAATATCTTTTGATTCAACTAAATTCTACATACCACCTGCAAGCCCTGATCTAAAGCACCAAATTGCTTTTCCTTCAAACATGACAATTATATGTGCCTACCCGACATTGTACTGAAAACAATAAATTGCTATGATTTGCTAGAATATCCCATTTTTTATAGCTAGTGAACAACCTGATCCCCAACACGAGTTTCTTAGCACTGTTTAATGTTGATTTTAAGTAATATCTTTTGAGTCAACTCAGTTCTGCATACCTTCTTCCAGCCCTGATCTGAACCAACAAATTAATTTTCTTTCAAAGATGAAAAAGTACGTCTGTCTACCCGAAACTGTAATGAAAACAATAGATTGCTATAATTTGTTATAGTTCTCCCTTTTTACGTGAACAATAAACTGATCCCTAAGAGGACATTTTTACCCATTTTTGATTTTGACCTTATCTAATATCTTTTGAGTCAACTAGATTCTGTACACTAGCTTCAAGGCCTGAATTAAAGCGCTTAATAGCTTTACTTATTTCCAATCGTATTTTAACGAAGAATACATTTTGAGCAATACCATCATATTTTTGAAAATATTACATATTTTCCTCATCTTATTTCAAGCAGCAGAACGTTTTTAGAAAATAATTCGTATTTTCAATAATGCATTTGCATATTTCCATCTTATTTTCAAGAAAAAATACATTTTAGCAACTCCATCACATGTTTTCTCATTTTAACTCCTGCCCTGTGCCCAAGGAGTGTCCTGCCCTGTGCCACATCGTGTATATCTCCATTACTAGTGCCACCATTTTCCCCACACGTACATCACGCCACTTGATGCGGTTTTGAAAGTAGACAACCCCTTGGTGTTATTTAAAAAATCATGTCTATTTTGAACAATTAAAATGCAATACAAACACTGAAAACAGACAAAGCTTTTTAAAACACAATGAACTTTAGTTACCTATTCAGGGCCGTATCCAAGATTTTTTTTTCAGGAGGGGGGGGGGACAAAAAAATTTTGTCATGGGGGGCTACAAAAAACGGTACTTGTTTAGAATCCGGTAGTCACACGCGAAAGACGAGATGCTACATGGAAAACCAAGTTTTTCTTGCATTGTGAGTTGTTGCTCACTCTGTGACAAAGATTTAAAACTTTAGTTTTTTGGGGTTTAGGGAGACTAAAAGGTACCTAGGTTAGATTTCGTATTCCGTATATGCTATGCTATATACGTAATATTTTTTAGAAAAATAATTCGTATTTTGAATAATGCATTTGCATATTTCCATCTTATTTTCAAGAAAAAATACATTTTAGCAACTCCATCACATGTTTTCTCATTTTAACTCCTGCCCTGTGCCACCTGCCCTGTGCCCAAGGAGTTTCCTGCCCTGTGCCACCTTTACATTTTTACATTTTTTTGAATAATGCATTTGCATATTTCCATCTTATTTTCAAGAAAAAATACATTTTAGCAACTCTATCACATGTTTTCTCATTTTAACTCCTGCCCTGTGCCACCAGCCCTGTGCCCAGGGAGTTTCCTGTCCTGTGCCACCTTTACATTTTACAAAAGACATATACAAAATATACAGTTACAAGATTTTGAGAATTAAAAAAAAAAGGCGGCTTAGAAGGTTGTTTTGTTTACCAAAAGTCAGAGATAAATTATGGAAAGGAACAATTGCCTTAAGATTTTAAATGTTATGGAAAAATGTTTTAACAGATACAAGAAATCTTGCCAGTTTCAGCGACAAGAGAAGACGATTTTTGTCACAAAATTTGTTCTGACCGAGAGGCTTCACATATAAAATCCACTATTGCCCTAAACAAAGCACGGACGCTTACAATTGTTAGAGTCACAACAAAGCCCATTCTGTTATTATTGGAATTTGTGCAATAGTTGACATTAGTAAAAAAAAATACATTTTAAAAAACACAATCAAATATTTCCTCATCTTATTTCAAGCAGAGAAACACTGTAGAAAATATTTCGTATTTTGAATAATGCATTTACTTGTCTCCATCTAATTTCAAGAAACAATACATTTTGAACAATACCATCGCTTATTTCCCTATCTTATTTTAAGCAGCAAAAAAAAACATTTGGAAGAAAAATAATTTGATATATTGATTAATGCAATCGCTTATTTTCCATCCTATTCAGGAAATGGTAGATTTTAAACAACACCATTGCATATTTTCCGATCTTATTTCAAGCAACAAATATTTGAAGAAAATAACTGATATTTGAATATTGAAATCGCTTATTTCCATAATATTTCAAGAAACCTTACATTTTCAGCAACACCATCATTTATTTCCTATCTTATATCAAACATCAAATCATGTTGCTAAAAATATTTATATTCTGAACAATTTCCTTTTTTTTCTTTTTTTTCACTGTTATTTTTGTATCATTACCAATCCTGCGTAGATAGAATCAGTCACGCCATGGCTACATTGATACAAGCGATTATTCCGAGATTATGTTGATACAAGCAGTTACAAAATGCCTAAGTTGATATTACTAGTCAAGTAAAGTTAAATACTATATCATAGATTTTACTAGCCAAATTGAATTCAAATAAACCGGTTTACAAGAAAAGAGCTGCGTAGCACTTTTAAATTGGATCTTATGTACTATCTTTTGAGACAACTAAAATTTGGCGCTCTTTTGAGCGCCAAATTGCTTGTCTTTCAAACATGACAATTACGTTAGCCTACCCGAAATTGTGCAGGAAACCATAAAGAGCTATCATAATTACAGTTTACCATTTTTACATAGACAGTGAACAATAAACTGACTCCCAACAGGAGGTTCTTAGCAATATTTAATTTTGATCTCACGTAATATCTTTGAATGAATTAAATTCTGCAGCCCTGCTTCAAGACCTGATCTAAAGCACCAAATTGCTTTTGTTTAAACATGACACTTATGTATGCCTACCCAAAATTGTATTGGAAACGATAAACTGATCTAAAGCATCAAATTGCTTTTGTTTCAAACATGACAATCAAGTGTGCCTACCCGAAATTGTATTGGAACAATAAATTGCTATCACTTTCTACAGTTTAATTTTTACATAGACAGTGAACAATAAACAGTGTGGCCGGCATTTACCCCCGGAAAATACCCCCAGAAACAAATTTGGACTATATATTTGCACATTAGGGGGGGGGGGGGGGGTTAAAGTAGATACAATTATTATGCAAATTCTGAAGTAAGAATTGTTTTCTGACTTCAAAATATCAAAATACTTACCCCCCCCCTTCCTATGTGTAAATATAGAGCCCAAATTATATATTTCCAAAATATTCTGTCACTTGTCTTTAGCGAAGAAACCGGTTTTGTTCTCGAGTTTTACACAGTGTAAACTTGAGTGAATTGCCTATAGTACACAAGTACCATAACTCCTTTCCCCTATGGAAATTTAAAAAAAATAAAACTCAAATAAAATTCTCAAATTTGGAAAGCCTTATTTTCCACGGGGGTATTTTCCGGGGGGGGGGTATTTTCCAGGGGGTAAACGCCTAGAACCAATGAATAGATCCCCAGCATGATGTATTTAGCAATATTTAAGTTTGATCTTACGTATTATCTTTTGAGTCAAACTAGATTCAGCACACTTCAAGCCCTGAATTAAAGCACTTAATAGCATTGCTTATTTCCAAAATTAATTCAAGGACAAATACATTTTGAGCAACACCATCAAATGTTTTTCCTCATTTATTTCAAGCAGCCAAACATTTTGTAGAAAATATTTCGTATTTTGAATAACGCATTAGTTTATTTCCATCTTAATTCAAGAAACAGTAATTTTTCAACATTATCAAAGCATTATTCCTCATCTTATTTTAAACAGCATGAAAAAAGAAGAAACAAATAGGTGATTTTTTTTTAGAATGCAATTGCTTATTTTCCATCTTATTTCAAGAAACTGTAGAATCTAAGCAGCACCATAGTATATTTTTCTTAACTTATTTCAAGTAAAAAAATATTTTGAAGAAAATGTTTGAAATTTTGAACAATGCATTCTCTTATTTCCATCTTAATTAAAGAAACAATACATTTTAAGCAACATCATCACATATTTATTCATCTCATTTCAAGCAGCAAAACATTTTAATGAAAATATTTGACATTTTGATATCTATACATACATACAGAAATATTTGACATCTATACATTTATTTTTTTTCATTATTATTCTGATAATGTTTTTTCATTTTTTACTTAATTTTTTTTCTGTCATCACTATACGTTGATAGAATCAGTCACACCATGGCTACGCTGATACAAACGGTCAGTTCCATGATTATGCTGATACTAAGTTGGTATAAGTGGATAGTCAAGTTCAACACTATAGCATAAATTCTACTGCCCGTTTGAATTCAAATAAACCGGTGTACCAAACGTGAGGTTCTTAGTAATGTTTAGTGTGATCTTTTGTAATATCTTTAGAATAAACTAGATTCTGCATACCAGCTTCAAGCCGTGATCTAAAGCACCAAATTGCTTTTCTTAAACATGACAATTACGTGTGCCTACCAAAAATTGTATAAGAAACAATAAATTGCTATCCTATGCTAGAGTTTTCCACTTTTACACAGACGGAGAACCATAAACTGACCCCAAACAGGATGTTTTTAGCAATGTTTAATTTTGATCTTACGTAATATCTTTTGAGACAATTAGACTCTGCACACCAACTTCAAGCCCTGAAGTATAGCACTTATTAGATTTGCTTATTTCCAATCTGATTTCAAGCAAGAATACAATTTTAGCAGCACCATCAAATATTTTACTCATTTTACTTCAAACATCAAAAAATTCTGTAAAACATATTTCGCATTTTGAATAATGCATTTCCTTTTTTCCAGAAACAATACATTTTGAGCAACACCATCGCATAATTCCCTATCTTATTTTAAGCAGCAACAAAAATATTTATAAGAAAATATTTGATACATTTAATATCAAATATAATATTTATTCTAGCGTGCGTCATAAGAAAAAAGGGGTAGCGGACTTGTCAATTTTTGAATCATTAAAACTCTATTCTCATTATAAAATACATTTAAAATTCCGCCTTATATCCACTCAGAGAAGGAAACTTATGATAATGTAAACCGGTTTTATTCGACCCTGATTTATCATGGCTGCAGATACAAGGAGAATAGGACTGTTGTAGTATTGATGCCTTTAGGGTGCGCAGTTGTCAGGACAGCGCAAGTATCCACATTATCATTACTGCTAATATACACTATAAATATGGATTGTAAAATCTATACAGATATGCAGTTTTAAGGCTGATTACCAAGCCTTTAAAAAAATAATAAAACCAGCCAAATTACTGTGAAATTTTATGTGAAATTTTAAAATATTCAGGACTGATTACAGAAACAGGTTGGCAAACACATGCACATTGCAGTAACATAAAACAAAAGTTCCATTTTAAGATTCAGTCCCTTTGTCCCTTTTTTATCTATTAAAATAATATCCAATACATTTCAATCACCAAAAACACAATGTTTCATATATACCTTCTTTGTTGGAACATATGGG
Source organism: Artemia sinica (assembly GCA_027921565.1). Taxonomy (NCBI): domain Eukaryota; kingdom Metazoa; phylum Arthropoda; class Branchiopoda; order Anostraca; family Artemiidae; genus Artemia; species Artemia sinica. The sequence goes on from CM051261.1 coordinate 17,144,546, forward strand.
ATCCGATCCCTTGGTATTGTATTCAAATTTACATGGTCCTGAAATGCTAGATAAATTAAGCAAGGGAACATCTACACGTTTTGGTGACAAAAGACAGTTTAAAAAGTGAAAGGGCTTCTCATAATCACCTGGTAAAGCATCTTCAACATCTAAAACAAATTATAAATTAAACAGACACAGTGGTGCACTCAAAGAATAATTATGGGGGGAGGGGGCTGACTGGTGGTCCCTGGGCCAACTACCGGAAAACTTAATAAATTCCTTAGAAAAAACGGTATCTTAAGGCATTACTTAAGGTTTATTTTAGCTCTTTGAAATCATGTTTTGACTAGGGACCAAGGAATAAATGATAAAATTGAACAAATTAAATAAGATTTAAAAGCAGAATGTACTTTTTTATAGGGGGAGCCCCTTTGACCCCGCCCGCCCTCCCCCCGTCGGTGCAAAACCGAACAGATGAAAACAAAATTACCAGTAAGGCTTACTAAACAAATCGGACTGCTTTTTCTTTTTAATTACGTGTAAAAACGTAAATATAGAAACATTAAAGAAATTGACAATATTAAACGTAAAAGAATACCAATCAATTGGGAATATTCTGCATCAGTTCCCAAAAAAGAAAATACAAAATTTAGTCTCCCAAAGTTTAACAGCTGAATTCAAATAACTTTATTCCTCTTTTACATGTCTAATAACTTATCAGCTAATCACTTCCGTGTAATAAATGAAAACCACATAATGATCGCAACAACGCGAGAACTTTATTCAAAGGTGAATGATAGCACAGTAAATATCAGAGGCCATAACTACAAAACCAATATCTTATTCAATATCAACTAGACTATCAGACTAGTAGTGATGCATAGTGGATTTCTAACACTGGATCAGGGGTAGAAAATTCACTAGTGAAATAGCTGATCCAGTCACTCTCACATGGAAGCTCTGAAGCAACACCTTTTGACATTTTCCCCCAGTGAATCTCCAGATTTAATTTGGGTTAGTTGTAAGACGTTCACTCCAACAGTCAATAGTCTCAGCTTTGTGATTGGCATGAAACTTAGCTAAACAACATTTGGTACTTAACTGTATGTCATTAACGGTACCAGATTTCGGCCGGTTGCAATCATTCCATATTTGGTACCAAACCTATGAAGATTTGCAACTTTGCTGTAAAGGCAAATTTATTGAGCAGCCAGGTATTGCTGAACCCAGACAACTTACATATAGGAACGGCACAACGCTCAGCACAACGCATTGCATGAGTGATTTCACTATAGTAAATGTTGATTTTTTTTTTAAATGTTTTTTTTTTCAAATCGGCAAGTTCTGAGGGTTGTTGCAGCAGTTAGAAAGGGGTCTTAACTTGGTCAATTGTGGCATCAAGCACTGATTTATATACAATACCATTTCATTTCTTCCAGTCGCATTTGAATTTCCACTTCCATTTCTTTTGTCTCTTTTAAAGAGAACACTATCAGTAATGAAACAATTGGAGATTGGTAAATGATCCGATACCGAAACGCTAAAGTCAACATGGCTTGAGCCATTCACAGTGACGCCGTTCAAACAGAGCATGAAATCACGTGAATTTGTCGCTCCAGAGTTATAAATATACGTATTTGAATGGTCATTTGGGACAACATTAAGATGGGAATGAGAAGACAGAAGTATTTGAGATCTTAACTAAGCTGGCACTGAGATGTCGCAGTTCACGTCCCCAGCGAAGATAACACGATGAGATGCATAGGCACACTGCAGCAAAGGTTTAGCAAAATTTACTGTTGCACATGAGAACTTTTCTTTTGAAATCAAGTTATTGTAATCAGCTGGTAAGTAGCAGCAATATGCTATCAGATCTGCAACTTTTATACCAAAGAAACACTCATTCTCGACAAATACTGATGCCGAAAGGTGAAAACTGATTAGTACCGCCAATCCGTCGGAAGGTCTTCCTCTGCCCAAATGCTTAACTGGCACCGCGAAAGAGATTTTGTTATTCACTTTTAACAGAAAAAGCGAATCGGCTGATAGGAAATGTTCTTGTAGACACCAAACATCCTTGCAAGACATCAATCTTTCAATCGGTGGTAGTTTATTGATGACACCGCCATTCAGATTCCACAAATACACTTTTAGCTCAAAGTTGGTCATGGCTTCATCATGAACTTTCTGGCTAAGGGGTATTTAACATTGTAGCATAAAGGGTTAGTCTGCTTACAGTGAAACGTTGCAGGGTTTATCTTTATTGTTTGCATGATTTTCACTGCAACGGGAACAGCAAATAGTGTTTTTACAGTCGTTAGCAGCATGACTGTACTCTTGGCACTGAAAGCACCGCATTGGCAAATACCGATATGTCTATTCGGATGCGCTCATAGCCCAGAGTTATAGGGTTGTTCATTGCTACTTGTAAATCGTCCTTACTTTCAAAGACAAGCTTGTGTAAGCGACTTTGTTGAATTATCTCAGCTTTTGTGCAATTCCTAATCACTGAACATAGATTGTTTGGCGAGAGCTCATCGGAAACATGTCTTATAAAGCCACAATGAGCAGGAGTGTTCAGTAAAGCATCAGTGTCTGTAGCAATGTTTACTGCTTCAGCAAGAGACTAAGGTGCATCTTCGTCATCAACTATCAAGCACAACTCTTTGCTAAGAGGCCTCAGGTTCAGTATATGGGTACAAAAATTAAAAGCATATTCCTCAAGATACTCCTTAGTGCGACGCGCAAACTAGCCTTATTTTTTTGCTGATGTGAAGAAGCTCAGATGGTCAATAAGATTGTTCACAGTAGAATGAAGCTCAATTACCTGGCGAATCAGTGTGGCTGTAACCTCCCCTGAGAGTATGAGTACCTTGTCAGTCTTATAGATTACAAACATTGGGAGGACTACATTATTCTCGTCACAAGTCCGGATGTCTCTTATCTTATTAGCAACTATGTCCTGGGGCTTAACACGATCTGTGGAACGAGAATACATAGCGGCTAAGTGCCATAATTTATCCTTTACCTTATTCAGCATATCAGCTTTGAAATACTGTACTGCCTTCACCACTAGCTCATCATACTCGTTACTCGCTTTGATTGCTTGGAAGAGAAAGTTCAAAATGGGGCTAAAAAACTAAGTCTGGCTTCAAACTACTCATTTCCTTTTGGAATGAAATGACTTCTGACAGAGTAAGCAAAATCAGTGGGGGGTCCAATTCAGATGCAAAATCACAGAGCAATATTCCAATCAGAGTGGCCAGGGCAGAGCAAATAGTCGTCAGAGAATACTGAAATCACCCAGGAACAAGGGAAGTGTAAGGACCCCCTCACCTATTCCCTACAATTTGCGGGTAACTGAATATCGGCAGGTACTATACGGCACTTGCCTCCTTCCCCTCTTATGCTTGTTCCCAGTAATCAAATCAGATGCAACTTAATGATATGGAAACAAAGACGGTGCTATGGAATTTGCAATATAGATGGCGATCCAGTCTACCTGAGAAAAAAGATGGCGCTGGTGAAAATACCCAGAGTATTGATGAAGATCTCTCAAATACTACTTTACTAAAAATCTATCTTTAGAGGTTGGAGATAAACAAAATAACCTCAAACTAAAGCAGTAGCTTTGTCCCAATAACAACAAAGAAGCCAGCTAGCCAAAATAACTCTGGATATAACAAAGATGGCGCGCTTATCACGCCTCAGCTCTTAATTGTTAAGGTTCAAGGTTCAAGGTTTAATTTTAAAATATCTGTACAAAATAGACATAAATAGAGGGTAAAACGCCGGAGACACAAGGTCGAATGACAAAAACCCGGTACATTAATCGGAATAAACCTGTTTGACAACAAAAAAATAAATAAGAGTTATTCCATGACTCACCAATAGACGGGCACCCACCCCACAAACCCACCGACATCGGGCAAAGATCCACCGAAAATACCAATAAAAAAAATAAAAATAAAAAAAAACAACGGGCGAATAAGGGTAACCGATGACAGGCATCTCACAGGGCAAAACACCCAACAAAACAATACTATCAAATGTACCCAGTTTTTCAATATATTATTAATTCTTAAAATTATTTATATAGATAGAATGAAGTTGCTTTTTTATATTTTGAAGAGATTTGCTGCAATCAATAAATGGTAGATAAAGACACCATCAACCCGTGATTGAAAATAATGGCGAGAACCGTGATCTCTCTGTGCTTAATTTTAGGTGCTGAATGTTCCATTTATGTCGGGTTTCATAAGAATGGGCATGTTTTACAGGGAAAAAATTATTCGAATGAAAGTACGTAGGTAGTTCCGACCGGTCATATTTTACCTTAAATAAAAAAGAATTAAGGGCGAATATCTGTGAAACAGGCAAAATATTAGTTAGAAGATATAGAGTTTCAGTTTTACTCTTATTAGGATACGAAGATGGTGATGGTAAATAATTCTTTAAAATTAGAAGAGCCCGGTTTTGAAGAATTTGTATCGGTTTCACATGACATCTGAATGTTGCCAAATATATCAGAGGACAATGCGTAAGATGGGAATGAACCAACGCAAAATAAATTAGACGTAGGATTTCATATGGAAAAAAATGCTGAAACCTTCGCATTATACCAACCCCTTGAGCAACTTTAACCCGTAATCTATTACAATGTTCTTTATATGACAGATTTTCATCAATAATAATACCCAGATACCGGAACGAAGTTACCCTTTGAATTTGAATATTTGTAGCATGATCAAATATTGTTGAAATTCCTTGTGCATTCTGCCCAATTCTACTATAAATGATAAATTTGGTTTTTGATGCATTTAGTGACAAACGATTAGCTTTTAGCCATACAAGAAGTTATGAAAATACGATTTGCAGCTTCTCATTGAGATCCTCTTCCGAATGTCCAGTAAGTGATGATCGGGTATCATCAGCGAAAAGAACATTCAGACCAAGGATTTCTGTCGCTGATGGAAGGTCATTTATGTATATTATAAAAAGCAGTGGTCCCAGGATTGAACCTTGCGGGATACCAATATTTGACAACAGACATGGATCCGAAACTGTGTCGTTGATCATAGCCACTTGGGAGCAACCACTTAGGTAAGATGCGATAAAATCGTGCGCTGGTCCTCGTATCCCACCGTGGTTTAATTTATACAACAATATTTCATGGCATAACGAATCGAAGGCCTTCTCAAGGTCCAAAAATATACTCGCCGGGATCCATTTTTTGTCCAGACACTCGTGAATAAATTGTACCATAGTTAATATAGCATCCTGCGTACTGTGCTCTTTTCTAAATCCATATTGTGTTTTGTAAAAATAATCTTTTGAACAGAGAAAAATATACATTCGATTATAAAAACATCGCTCCATTAGTTTAGAAAAACCCGAAAGAATAGAAATGGGTCTATAAATCGAGCAATTAGTCCGGCCACCACTTTTATATAGCGATAACACTTTCGCTTTTTTGAAAGAATCCGGAAAAGTTCCCGATCTAAATGACAGATTTATTAAATGACACATAACTTTATTAATACTAGGTAAAATGGCTTTAACAATATTGGTCGACGACTCATCAATCCCCGGGGATATTTCCATTCTTTAAAAGCTTACCAACCTTAGCAAGCTCTTCCTCTGTTACCGGAGTTGAAAACATAGAATTCTCAGAAGGACTTCCTAGGTACGTAGGATAATTACATTGCCCATGGGACATATTATGTTGGAGCTTATTAGCTATTGACAGCCCGATTGACACGAAATGAAAATTTATGTAATTTGCCATTTCTAGTTCCCTTTCAATTGTATTACCATGGGCATCCGTATTTTTATGGTGAAGAAGACGTCCGCAATCGAATTAAACATGAGTTGATTAGTTCCCAAATTTTCTTTGGGGACTTACTTACTCCATTAAAAGAATCGAAATAAAATTTAATTTAACATTACGTATTATTTTTGAAAGTAGGTTTTTACAGTTTTTGAAGGTTCTTCTATTTTCTTCACTTGGGAAAGATATTAAAGTTTTATAGAGATTGTTTTTATGTTTTATTGACGTCAAAAGGGCTGGCGATATCCATGGTTGGATGGGTTGATTATATTTCTGTTTTCTTTTTTTTACTCTTGGGCACGACTCATCAAGTGCAGCATTAAATCCTTCTAAAAAATAATCCGTCGCAGAGTTTATTTCATCAGCATCAAGTACAGGATACCAATCAGTTAAATTCAGTTTATCCTTTAAACATACTAATTTTTTTTTATTAATACTCCGGGTTACTGTTTCTGTTGATTTTATTTTATGAATCTGGTATCTCACATCAGAAATTAAAAAAAAAATGATCAGAGAAATCCGTCAGAACAACCTGTGAAGACGTGGCTGGTGTTGTTAAAAATATGTTGTCAATGAGAGTTGCACTAGTCGATGCAACACGCGTTGGAATTGTACAAGAAGGAATTAGGGAATTTGATGTCATTAATGTAATAAATTCTGTTGTATGGGTATTTTCTTTAAATTCCAGTAGATTTATATTAAAATCCCCCATAACCACAACATCCTTATCATCCAAAGATGCTAGTAAAGACTCCAGAGATTGCAAAAAAAGTGGTATTGGGGCCGACGGGGGCTTATACACAACACAAACTTGAATTTTTTTTAGTCCCAAGCCGACATTCAACAGCCAGTATTTCACACACTTTTTCAACATTATATTTTTCCAGTTCTGGCAGTCGCTCAAACTGCGCTCTATCATTCAAAAATAACCCAAGGCCACCTTTTTCATGGAATAGTCGATTCTTATCAATGAATTTATATCCCGGGATTTTCACATTATAATTTGTCTTATCATTTAATAAATGTTTTACAAATCCCCAAAATGTCAATCTGATTTGATGGCAATAAATTTGTTAGTTCATCAATAGAACTCATGAGTCCTTGTACATTCACAAACCCCATTCGCAATGAATTATTTTCAAGTCTCTTTATTTCATCAAGAGAAAAAAAAAGAGACCACTTAATGAGCAAGGAGGAAAAAAAGCAACAATTATTTCAGGAGCAAAGTAGCTTTTCTTTTATTCTGTAACAGAAAATATACTGTACATCTTACCGTTTTTAACAAAAGAATCCTGAGAAACCGTGATAATATCAGCCATTTTCAGAGTTTTTGGCAAGTCCATCAGGTCTTGAAACGAAATTAATGCAAATTATGAGAAGTACAATACTATAATTGACACTTGGATACGAGACTGAATTTAGTCAGGAGAGCCCTGAAATACAAAAGATATAATGATTGATGCCTAACAATGACTTTTAACCACTGCAAAGCACATTTTATTTAAAACAGCTGAAAAAAAGTTTAACTTCTTCAGCAGTCAAAGGCATTATAAATCTGATTATTCTTTTTTAAATAAAAGGTGCTAACATTCAAAAACTGACTTTTTGATGTAACTATATTCAAGTGCAGTTGTTGATTTAAAGTTAAAATAAACTTTCACGGTAAAAAGCAAAATACAGCTGCTAGCTCATTCTGTTAGCTGTTATGGTTGTTAGATGCATTCTGTTAGTAAATTTTCCAAGCCGAAAACTATTAGGTTGGAAAATTTGGCTTAACTCCTGAAATGGAAGCTTTATTCATGGTTTTAATGCTTAAAACACTAAAAGGTGTACACTTATTATATATAGGCCATAATGTATTTCAAAGACGGTATATCAAGCTGTTCTTACTTTTAGGGCTTCAAAAATGTGACAATAGATCTAAAATTAGATCCAAAAAGATATTATGCAATACCATTGTATTGATAAAAAAAAATTATTCAAAATTCAGTAGCTAACTTTTAAAGCAATTTAAAATTCAAATCTAAAGTGAAACTCGTGCAATTTAAAAAATATTTCAAAAAAAATAAATCTTGTTTTTTTTTACATCTTCTAAAATGTAATATTGTTTGTCGAAAATAATTCTTAAAAATCTTCAGGTGTTTAGTTTAACTAAGGAGAACAATCTTCATGGGACCCACTTATGACAAGGTCTAAATTTGCCTTCAGTTACTTGTTTATCCAAATATTGCTTCAGCATTGATGCCAATGGTATTATAAAATTAATTTCACAGTTTTACTAGAACTCTTTAATAACATTTTAAGAGGATATAATACTGATGTAAAATAGAAACAAAAAATATCCCTGTTCAATAGATTTTCTATATACATTGACAGCTGTAACCTAAGACAGAATAAACATATATTGAAACAGCCTGAAACCCATTAAAAGTTGTGGATTTGAAACAAAAAGTAATCAAAAGATGGCCATCCAACCTTTTTAATGTTGCCCCATCCAACCTCTTTTAGCAACCTACTAAAGAAAAACTAAACCCCGTTGTTACCAAATGTTTAAAAAACGAGTTTTGAAAAAAAAACAATGCCATTTAGTGCCCTAACTTTTTTTCCATATCCTGATATTGTAGACTACATATTCAATAGAACAATATTTTAACATGTAACCTTATTATATAAGAATTTAGATAAGAGAATTTAACCCATCCTTTTGCCAAGGCAAACCTGCTACAAAAATATCCTTTAGAAGAGATAAATCATAGAATGTAGTATATAACTATATAAACTTACAAATTGAATTAACTATATATCTTCAATTCTTTTGATGTCCTCCCAGATTCTAGAATCTGTATATTCTATTAAAATCTGGTTCTATATTCTAAAATTAGTACCTTACAAATTATCATGTCCAAAAACCAATAACCTAAGGTTTATAGTCCAACCTTTTTAATGTTTCCCTCTAAGCCTCTTAGCAACCTACTAAATGTAAAACACAGCCCATTGCAACCAAAAAGTTTAAAAATACACTTTGAAAAAGGGTTCCCTCATTTTTAAAATAAACTGTTAATTTGGTCATTTTATAAGACTATATGACTGTGTTAGTTTCCACTTCACCAATTTAAAGAATCAGAATTCATTTTTAGTGTCCCTGGTGCTTTACAAAAAAAAAATATGAATAAAAATTTCAAATAAAATTATCAGCAAATTTTGCATATAGCATAGGCACAGGCATAGCCAAGCTTTAGAAGCAGACTATGATACAACTGCCATGGTAATAATTAAAGTTAAATAAATATAAATATCATATTTTCATTCTCTTTTTTTTTCTTAAAAATTGCGTGCCTTAGTATTTTTATATGTGCAATAACAGTCACCATCTATAATATCCTGTTGTCAGGAATCAGTGATAGTTTTGTTTGAAACTAACCTGTTACCTCAAAAACATGATTATAGAGAGGGATACAGTTACTGGGAATTTCTTAAATATAAAGGAATGCAATTTCTTCTTGGTATAGCCTTGGAAGTGTTTCTGTTTGTATGTAGAGTTTACTGAGGGATCGTCTTGAGGCTCTCCGTTCTAGATCAATCACCTTGGTTGATGGATCAAGGATTCCATATATGGATGAGATCTCCGTGTTAGAAAATCTTAGTGGAAGTCCCAGCAAAAATTTTGCAAATCTGTAGTACGTGGTTCGTATTTTTCGACGCTCGGTGAGGGACAACATTTCTCACAAGGGTGATATATACCAGATGGCAGGAGAGACGACGGCGTTGAATAGTTTTGACTTAATAAATCGATTAAATGACCACTTGCATTTGACAGCTTTTCCATATGCTGAGCGGATAGATTTACAGACTGATTCAGCCAACAAGCCTCTAGTTGACCTAGGCGTCTGGCCATACGTGATACCAAGGTAATTTAGGGACTGGGACTGCTGGATTCTGATACCGTCAAGGACAAGATTGGAATTGGTCGAGTTGGTGCCGCTAAAAACGATAAATTCGGTTTTCTCTATGTTGACTCGTAGTCCTATTCTTCTGTATAGGGTCACTAAGAGACGAAGACGTGCTGCTTAGGAGCAACAAGTCATCTGCATAAGAAATGAAACTTAGATCCAAGCTCTCCAAAAAGAAGGTCCCACGAACGAATCTAGTTACAGAGTAAATCTTGGAATTAAAGATGATAGGGCTTAGAGCAGATCCTTGCCGAACTCCTTTGAAGAGCTGAATAGGTTCAGAAAGCTTTTGCTTGCGGTGACCGGCGATTGTTTCCCATCCCAAAGCTAGACGAATATGCGTGTGGGAGTACCAGTCATGGAGAACAAGGACAATGCGGGGGTCGACTCCTGAATCTAAGAGGCACCACAGTGCCTGCGATTGGACGACAGAATCGAACGCAGCGGAAATGTCGACACTGCAGGCAAAGAGTGGCTTTTTAACTGAAGATTTAGACCTCATTATTCTTCTTAGTAGCCGATGGGCGTGTCCACAGCCCAACCCATTTCTGAATCCAAGTTGTTTGTCTCCCATTAGAGCGTGTGACGTAATATGGGGCAACAGTACCTTCTCAAATACTTTGCTGATAACAGATGAAACTGTGATTGGTCTGTAGCTTTTACAAAGCAAGAGATCTCGATTCTTTTTCAGAATATTGGATGTGCGGCAACCATGAAAGTTGGCAGGTGTGAGTCCCTGCTCAATGCTCATTTGGAATAGTAAGGCTAAGTACTCATGTAGACGTTCTGTGCCGTGCTGTAAGTGCCTCGGAGTGATCCCATCGAGCCCTGGAGACTTGTTCTTTTTCAATTTTCTCACAATTATCTCAATATGCCATTTGGAAACAATGACAGCAGTGCGGCGGAGTTTTGCGCTGATTAATTGCCTATCTAACTCAGATTTATATACGGAGCCCAGCTCGTTGGGTGGTGGCGCAAACACGTCCTTGTAATGGTTTACCCAACTTTCATCGGGAATGGGACTTTGCACATCAGCATCGGCCCTGTTAGATTGGAATCGCTTCCATAAGATGTTTGGGTCACTCCTGCAATCACAAGACAACTTCTCCACTTGCTGGACTTGCATATTCTCAACAGTACGTTTGAATTCTTTTTTGGCATGTCGAAAGCACTGAAAAACTACTCCAGAGCGGGGTTTGTCGCAGTCCTTCCACAATTCGTACCAGAACTTGGATCTCTTCTTGGCAAACTTGACATTTGGGTTATCCCATCCCTTTTTACGAGTGTTGGGGTACACTTTTGCCACTGGAACAGCGGCAGATTCCGCAAGCTTCATCAAATGAACAATTTCGGAGCAAAAGATGTTCAGGGCTAGTCTGTCTTCATTTTGGCCATGAGTAAGCAGGTGGAACGGTACTTTGATTTTAGCAAGAGTTGAGTCAAGAATATCTTTGTACAAGGACTGATCTATCCTTTGCCATTCACTCTTGATAAACCATGATCGCCCGGGGCACCGCTTGTAGGTGGAGAATGGTACCATTAAGCTAATCCCAAGGTGATCGCTACAATTGTGTTCCGAGTCAACAATGGCTTTAATCCCGGTCGGAAGTAGGAAATTTACGAAAAAGTGATCGATATCTGATGTAGCCAGGGATGCGCTGTGGACAAACGTGAAGCACTGGGATTTTGGAACCGGGGCCATAGCGTCTGGCAGACACCCCCTTAATATGGTGAAAAAACGATCATCATCCAGAAGCTGACAGTTGAAGTCCCCACAGATAATAATCTTTTCTGACTTGTATTATCTTATCTTAATCTTATTGTTCGGCCAACCTCCCGAGACTCGCATAAGCCTTCGTGTAACGCCTTTCTGAGAGGACATCACGATAATTTGTAGGGAGGTGCACTGATATGACTATAAAGCCATTTGGACCAGGAACTCTGATTGCAGAAAAAGAATCGCATGAATCAATTAGCGTGCATTGCAAATTGGAGTCTGCAATGATCAAGATTCCAACACTCGGCCTTCCAACTGAGCTGTTGCGGATAGCAGGCTGCAAAAAATAGTCCTTTCCTGGAATTCGGTCAAGGATTGCTGAATGATCGGATGTTATCAAATGTTCCTGAATGCATATTATGCTATGCTTGGTTACTATATCACTTAAAAGAGACAGCTTGTGTGGAGCGTGCCCGTATATATTTCTGCTATAAAGCGAGATAGTTGCATTCATTGCTTACGTTTGTTTGAACTAGCCTCTAATTGTTTTTTATAAACCGGGCATTGCAAGCTATAACATGGATGCTTTCCAGAGCAATTAGCACATTTAGTGTCACGGACACATGGAATGTCTTTAGGGTTTTCGTGATCGCCGGAGCACCTGGAACACTTCGCATTGTTAGGGCAAACTCATTGCAAGTGGTAAAACTTTTGGCATTTAAAACACCTCAGAGGGGCAGCAACATATTTGTTCACCTTGATATGGCAATAACCGACGTAAACGCCATATTTCAGTGCTTTTTCAAGAGCTTCTTTGTCTCTGAATGTTAGCTTGACTGACTTGCTAGTACCATAGCGTTTCGCTTCTTGGATCCCTTCCATAGCAGACTCAATCTCCTCGTTTGTCGTATCTTCAGGGACAAATTTAGCCACTGCCAGGAATTTCGGTTTATGGAGTTTAACTACAGCCGCGGAATTCGATTGTATGCTATTAGCTATAGCTTCTGCATCATGCTCGGTTCTAACATACAACACCAGCGTATCGCTTCTCGTAACTACCTTCTGTACTTTTCTGGATGCACCATTGGAATCAAGAAATTCTTTCTGCTTTTGGCACGATTTATAGATTTCGGGTGGTGCTTCTTTTACGTGAAGCGGGATACTTAGAGATTCGCTGGGGGTAGGCCACGTTTTAGTGTCAAAACTGGCGTTGCATCGGTCTAGCCATGCATTCATTTTTTCACCACATTCGTTTAGTTTGCATGTTAATGAGGTAAATACATCGTGAGGTATGGAAGGAGTCTCAGATGGATCATAAATAGTGAATTTGAAAGGGAAATCACCCTTAGCGTCCAATTCCTTCATAGCATGAATCGCATCTTGTACAAAAACAGATGCATTTATTGTGCTTCTACGCTCTTTCAAAATGGTTCCATCTTTATCTAATTGATCTCGTATAAATCTTACGGCTTGTGTGACAGATTCCTTGTCAAAAAATCTCACGGCAGTGCTTACAACCGATTCATGGGGAATATCTTTGAAGTTAAGTGAATGCTGGATGAAATTCAAAAAAGGGCTATATAAATACTTGATTTTCGCCATTTTTCTTTCGCTTATAATCTATCCAAATTAAGTCCAATTGTATCAATATATATATATATATATATATATATATATATATATAATATATATATATATATATATATATATATATATTATATATAATATATATATATATATATATATTATATATATATATATATATATATATATATATATATATATATATATATATATATATATATATAATATATATATATATATATATATATATATATATATATATATAATTTCTAATCCTAGAGTAACTTGTTGGATAACAGGAAGTTGTTCTATGCCAAGAAACTCTGCAGCATCCTCAGAGCCCTAATACATGGCTTGGAGAACACAATCCATGATAACTCTTCTTTTCTAGAGCCAGTATACTGAAGTCTACTGGGTAAAATGGACAAGAGCTATGAAAGCGAGAAAGACGTTTCTGGGAAAAGATCTAGATCTTGCAAAGCTCAAGCTAAACCGCTTGGCCAGGACTAAGGTTAGAAGGCAATAAAGTCATTGATTACAACATCTTTAAGACCCTATTCTGTGAAATTTTTGTATTTAAATTGATATTTGCAAGTCTTTGGCCAGTTTACCAGTAAATTGTGACAGCATTACCAACTTTGCCAAAGGTGAAAGGAAGTTTCAGCAAACTGAAACTGGTCATGACATGTTTACATACAACAATGGATGATGACTGTTTTAATCACCTTGTCATGATGTGTTTTGAGAGTGCCAAACCAACACGTTTTACTTTTTAATTGAAGTATTGTAGTAGCAATTTCTCATTGTGTTTGATCTGTATATTTTAATTGAAATTGTCAAGTTCTCACTTCTGATTTCTGTTTGCATACAAATTATACTATACATTTAGTAAAAATGACTAACCAGTAAGTAAACCTCTCCCCCCCCCCCAACACAAATATCTTGGTTAGTAACACCCCTGCAAGCCTGAGAATATTTGTCTGATTTTTAAAAAAGAGGGAAACACCCTCAAAAAGTCAAGAAATTTCAATGAAGATTGCACAATCAGGTTCAGTATATCAGAGAACTCTACTGTAGATGCTTCAAGCTCTTATCTACAAAATTTGGAATTTTGTGCTTATGTCCCAGAAGAAAGATACTGGATATATGTTTATTTGTTTTTTTTTTTCTCCCAGAGGTGATTGTATAAAACCAATAGTTCTAAAAGATTAGAAGAGTACTCATTTGAATGAAAATTAAAAGCTCTAGTGTCATTTTTAAATGACCAAGAAGATTGGAGGTTAGCCCATGCGTTTCCCCTATTAAAAAATCTAATGAAAATTTGAGACTGTTATTTGATTTGCCATAAATTAAAGGTCCAACAACTCTGCTGCTGATCCTCGTGATCCCCCATGGTCCCTGTGGCAAGACCCAAAATAGACCATGGGGAAATGGCTGTAAGTTATGCAATTTGTCCAAAGTTTACATATAGCATTTTTTATTTGGAAATATAAAGAATTTTTTTTTTTGGGGGGGGGGATTTTCCTGCCAATCTTTAAGAACATGTCCTGAAATACAAGGGCTCTTGAATTTGAATAAAAATACTTTGAGAGATCTTAAGACTTAAGAAAAATGAGCAAGGGTGGATGAGGGGCAGCCCCACTCATGTACAGAATTCATTATGTTTGTTTAAATTTTAATGTTATGGGTTACTTTAAGTTGAATTTTTTTTTTTTAATTTAATAAGAGTAAAGCATCCAGCATCAAGTAGACTTCAGTATACTGGCTCTAGAAAAGAAGAGGTATCATGGATTGTGTTCTCCAAACCATGTATTAGGGCGAGGATGCTGCAGAGTTTCTTGACATAGAACAACTTCTCGTTATCCAACAGGTTTTTCTAGGATTAGAAATTATATATATATATATATATATATATATAGATATATATTATAATATATATATATATATATATATATATATATAGATATATATATATATATATATATATATATATATATATATATATATAATATATATATATATATATATATATATATATATATATATATATATGTATATATATATATATATATATATATATATATATATATATATATATATATATATATATATAATATATATATATATATATATATATATATATATATATATATACATATATATATATATATATATATATATATATATATATATATATATGTATATATATATGTATATATATATATATATATATATATATATATATATATATATATATATATATATATATATATTATATATATATATATATATATATATATATATATATATATATATATATATATAGATATATATATATATATATATATATATATAATATATATATATATAATATATATATATATATATATATATATATATATATATATATATATCTCTTTACATTTCTTCCACTTCTTTCTTTTCTTTGGATTGCCAGTTTAATATCATGGGTGAGAAAAGGAAGAGTTCTTGGCTTACCAATCCACATAATTGTTGTATGTTTGTCACAAGATGATGCAAGAATCTCTTTCATTTTACTCCATGAGTTAGGAGCATCTGCATTCTCAATGAATGACCAATCTTTCTGTAATAATTCTTGCCAAACTTGGTTCTAATGAATTGTACAACTTAACGAAATGGAAATAGTGAATTAAAAAAAAAATGTTATAACACATTTTTATTAAAAAAATAAAAACAAATATAGAATGTCATTATTATTCTCAAGGGTCCTAAAAGAGCTTAAATTGGATTTGCAAGAAAAGCAGTTATGTTCAGAAAAAGCAAAAAAATGGCATCATGTTCAATTTATTTGTAGGTCAATGATATGAACAACAAAACGTTTACCAAGGAATGTGTAAGAGGCTCATCAATCTAGAGCCTCAATGACCCCTAGGAAGGTGAGGTATTTTGAAGTTGTACAATATGTTGTAGGTCTACCTTATACTTATGATGATTACTGCACTATCTGTGAGCAACACTAGGTCTTTTCTAATTTTAGTTCACTCACAGGCCATGAGGGCTTGTTTAGTGGAAAAAAGATTTATTGCTCCATTTGTGAATAAGCAATTAAGAAAAACAACACCCAAAATTAAATTTGATACTGTTCTATTTTTTTAATCATTTATGTTAAGAAATTCTGTTACACTAATAAACAAGTTTTATAAAGGATACTTAGGTGTTGTCCAATATAAGTAAAATTTGACTGAACTGTAAGGATAAAAAACAAAAAGGTAAAGGCTTGTACCTAAGTTATGCCCTAATGTTATGTACCTAATGGTATGTTAAATGTTATGTAAATAAATGTTATGTTAAATTAAATAAATGTTATGTAATGTTATGTACCTAAGTTACGTACATAATGGATATAAAAAAATTTTTATGCGTTTTTGATTTTTTTGTGTAACCCCCCCCAAAAAAAAAAATCTTTGAGTAAACCTTCCACTCCCAAAAGAAACCCTAGGTACATCCTTGATCTCAATGAACCAGAAGATGTATGTTATGTGAAAATGAAGACTTCTCTGATATGGAGGATCCTGATCATGGTCTTCAGAAGTCTTCATTTTCACACAACATACATTTTCTGGTTCATTGAGATCAAGGATGTACCTATAATTTTTTTTTTTTTTTGGGGGGGGGGGGTTGTGGAAGGTTTACTCAAAGATATTTTGGGGGGGGGATTACACAAAAAAAATCAAAAACGCATAATTTTTTTTTTATATCCATTTTGTCACATTTTTACAAGTCATACAAACCTTTTTTTTGGGGGGGGGGGGGGAGGGGGGTAGGGTCAAACCCCCCCCCCCCCCCCCCCTGGGTATCAGCCTTGATTGAGATCCAACTGATTGGCTCACTTATTTCTAATAGTTTTAAACTTGACTAATAAAGTGCATTTTTCTTAAAATTAATTTTAAACAAGTTATATTAAAATATCCAGATTTGTAAAACCTAATGTAGGCATAGGCCTATGTGTGTCTTTCTCTCCTATATGCATTGCTATAGCCCTACTGTCTGTCTAATTGCAAAGAAACCGAAGTCGTTCAGTGCAATCTTGAAAAGGTTTAGGGCATAACTTAGGTACAAGCCTTTACCTTTTTGCTTTTTATCCTTACAGTTCAGTTAAATTTTACTTATATTGGACAACACCTAAGCATACCAGTATGCTTTGTAAAACTTGTTTATTAGTGTAACAGAATTGCTTAACACAAACGATTATAAAAATAGAACAGTATCAAATTTAATTTTGGGTGTTGATTTTCTTAATTGTTTATTCACAAATGGAGAAATAAATCTTTTTTCCACTAAACAAGCCCCTCATGGCCTGTGAGTGAACTAAAATTAGAAAAGACCTGGTGTTGCTCACAGATAGTGCAGTAATCATCATAAGTATAAGGTAGACCTACAACATATTGTACAACTTCAAAATACCTTACCTTCTTAGGGGTCATTGAGGCTCTAGATCCATGAGCCTACAACACATTCCTTGGTAAATATTTTGTTGTTCATATCATTGACCTACAAATAAATTGATCATACCACCAGATCCCATGTTTTTTGCTTTTTCTGAACATAATAATTGCTTTCTTTGCAAATCAAATTTTAAGCTCTTTTAGGACCCTTGAAAATAATAATGACATTCTATATTTGTTTTTGCTTTTTTTTTAATAAAAATGGGTTATAACATTCTTTTTCTAACTTACTATTTCCATTTTGTTAAAGTTGTACAATTCATAAGCATTGATTTGTCAAGATTAAGTTGGTTAAAAAAATCAAAACAAATCTGCCATGTTTTGTTCTTGTTCTGTTAGGCTGCATAAAAACTGCCATTTTACCTATTTGTTGGAAAATATTCAAGCAAACAGAAGAAACATGACAGATAGAAAAATGGAGAAATTGTTTTGAATATTTTATTCAACTTAACATGATAGATCAAACCTTTTGAATTACATAACTTGAAAAAAATAGATTTATAATCAAATAGTATGTTTGAAATCCAAGATATAAGCCTTTGTTATACCCAAAAGGAGAAATTTTTGGTCAATTTCAAGGGTTCAAAAAAAGCTTAAATTTGAATTTGCTAGAGAAGCAATTATCATATTTATAAAGAGGATAAAAAAAAGGCATTGAGTGTTATATTTGCTTTATTCATAAGCCAATAATACAATAGCTAAATAGGTTACCTATTTCTGAACTTCAAAATACCTTCCTAAGGGTTATTGAGGCTCTAGATCCATTCCTGATAATTTCATCTAGCCTACCTAACACACCTAGGCATACTTTCTTAGACAGACAAAAGCGCCTTACATAGAATTTTACCAGTCAAATGTCTAGTAATTTGGTCAAAGATTACATAAAAAATATTAGCCTTTTGTTATTTTTAACAGTCTTTATTTGGCAGTAAAAAAAAGTGAAGATGGAAAATGCATCAAATATTGGGTAAATTTTTTGCAGTTCATATTATTGACTTACAAATAAATTGAACATACCATTTGATGCCTTTTTTATGCTATTAAAAATATTAAATCTGGGAGAAGAAGGTTTAGCCACAGAAAAGTTGTACATCCTTCTTTTCTGTTTTTGTTGCTTTCTTTAGATGGCATTAATATGGGGGATTAGCCCCTCTTTTTGAAACTCAATTGTTTCTATTCTGCCAATAAATTGTGGATTTCTATTTTAGAGGCCTGTAATACCTTATATAATGACAATGAGCAGTTAGCATAACTTATATGCCTTACCCCAAAAAGCAAGGGGAGTGGGGAGGGCATTTCCAAACCTGGAATCATTGTTATTTGACCTTCAGTCTATTTTGAACAATTTGGCTATCTAGACACAAAAGCATTCTTTTGTTTCCAAGTCAATAATAGCCAAAATTTAAATGCCATTATGATTAAGATATTCTAGGCCAAAAATGCCAGTTCTAAGATGATTTGTTTGGCTTTCTTCCTACAATGAAAAGTTCACTTTTTTATGGTGGAAGAAATCCATAGATTATTGGCAGAACAGAAACAAGGGAGTTTTGAAAAGAGGGGCTAATCCCCCATGTTAATGCTATGTCAAGAAAGCAACAAAAACAGTGAAGAAGGCTGTACCACTTTTCTGTGGCTAAACCTTCTTCTGCCAGCTTTGATATTTTTGATATTTTGTCAAAAACACATTCTTGAAAATTAGGCTTCAAGGAAGAAGAAAACAGCATAATATTGCAAAATTTATTTATTGAACACTCATTTATCCAACTTCATTGTTGATAATCAGTACTTGTGGATTATATGACATTAAAAAAAATAGATTTATAATGAAACAGTAAGTTTAAATCAGATGTTTTAGGCCTTTTAACACCTAAAAACAAGAACTATTTTGGTCATTTTCAAGAGCTCAAAAAGGGCTTAAATTTGAATTTCCAATAGAAGCAATTATTATATTTGTTAAGAGCATAAAAAAGGCATCAATTGGTGTGTTCACTTTATTTGTAAGACAGTAATATGAACTGCAAAAAAATTACCAAATATTGCACCCCAACAAAATCGTAGTCATTTGTAGAACAGTACAGTTTAGTTCAGAGACATCTAACCCTGGTTGGACAGTTGTTAGTTGTATTTTGCAGCTGATTATATAAAAAGAAATCTTTCTTTTGTTCAGGAGAGTCATGAACAGGTGCATAAGCATTTAAGATTGTTACATTGAAGGAACAACTAATCATTCTATCCTGATCTTGGTAAGGTGGCTTGATTTTGGGTCTTATTCCAGCACAGCTGACTCAGCCTCTTCCTGTTGGAGTAATCAATGTTCTTGTAGGCTTTATCCATCTCTTGAATCAGAGCTTTACTGACAGCATTTCTTGTCTGGTACTGGGCCATAAATATATTTCTTTGACCTTGTAATTCCTGCTTAACATTTTTTTAACTGTAGATTCTATAAATTAAGCTTTTGTAAAATTAAGAGTAAAATTCTAGAAAAGCTACTTTTTACAATCTTGGACAGGGGTTAGGAAAATGAAACAGTATTTCCTTGTTACATAGAACACATGCAAGAATTGAAGTTAGGTTAATCATAATGAAATATACCTAGGCATGATAAAAATATAATAAATTAAAAACAAATTTGGGCAATATGCTTACCCATTAGGGGTGGGGGATAGGTAAAGAATAGTATATATTAAATATGTAAACTTAAAAAACCCATCCTAACCTTACCAAAATACCCACTAAATATTTAATTAAAATATAGCTACAATGTATTTTCGCCCCAAGCCAAAGCTAATTGTCTGGTATAAAGGCAAATGAAAACCAGGTATTGTCTCATGTTTGTGACACAATTTGTCAAGTGTTCTATATAACAAGGAAGTAGAAATGAAACCTTTAATAATGAATTCAGGGCCAAAAACATACTCTGATATGGTATTGCTAAACTTCTGTGTTAACTCTCTTCTGATTTCTAAGTTTTAGAACTTTGTCTCTCTTTGGTAAATTTCTAGTGGGCCATATAATTTAACTAGGATGAAAGTGAAAACATCAGTTGATGCCTTTTTTATGTTCTTTCATAATTCAATAATTGCTTCTGGGGCTAACTGCATTTTGAGCCCTTAAAGGAACCCCAAAGGTATTTTATATGAATAATGAAAGACCATAATAAAAACATGAAATGATGTTTTCACTTTCATCCTAGCTAGATTATATGGCCCAATGCAAATTATTATGAAATTTATTCATCCATACCCCCTAATGTGCAAATATATACACTGAATGGGAACATATACTGACTTGATGACTGCAAAATTTTGAATTGCAAAATTCAGTGCTATTTCTGTTGATGGCATTTTAAAAAACTTGAAACAGTAGGAAAAACTTATATTGAGTTGCCTAATAAATGATATTTGAATTGTTATAAATAAGTGTTTTGTTAGGTTATGGCTCAAGATGCAATTAGACCCAGAAGCAATTATTGAATTATGAAAGAGCATAAAAAAGAAGTTAATTTCTAGGTTGCACTATAATTTAGCTAGGATGAGAGTTAAAATGTCATTTGATGCCTTTTTGTGCTCTTTCATAATACAATAACTGCTTCTGTTGCAAATTGCATCTTCAGCCCTTAAAGGGGCCCCAAAGGTATTTCATTTTGTAATCACTCAAAGAAGTTATAATCTAACTGCAAAATATTTGTATTTTCAATTCAAACTGTTTTCCAACTGTTTCAAGTTTTTAAAAGGCCATTGACAAAAATAGCACTGAATATTGTGATTTAAAACTTTGTAATTGCCAATTTAGGGTATATTCCAATTCTTGTTATATATTTACACATTAGAGGGGGGGAGAGGGTAAAGTTTATGGTAAATTTGTAGTAGACCAGATAATTGAACTAGGATGAAAGTGAAAACATCATTTGATGCTTTGTTTATTCTCTTTCATAATTCATATAAAATACCTTTGGGGCCCTGTTAAGGGCTCAACATGCAATTTGTGACAGATGCAATTAGTGTACTATGAAAGAGCATAAAAAGGCATCAAATGATGTTTTACTTTCTTCCTAGCTAAATTATATGGCCCACTAGAAATTGACCCTCTCTTTTTTCTCTGGTTATAGTTCTGAAAATGCACTTTCTGTTATTGGGTAGAATTTTAAGCCATATTGTAGGGATATATATATATATATATATATATATATATATATATATATATATATATATATATATATATATATATATATATATATATAATATATATATATATATATATATATATATATATATATATATATATATATATAGCCTATATATATATATATATATATATATATATATATATAGCCTATATATATATATATATATATATATATATAATATATATATATATATATATGGGGGGGGGGGGGTAAAGTTTAAATTTATCTCTCATTTGCAGCAGAAATCAAATCTCCCCCTCCCCCAATAATGTGCAAGTATATAGGCTACCCTGAATTGGTATATATATGGATGGGGTAAAATTCATTTCCAACAAAAATGATTATTATATTAGGAAAGAGCATAGGTTCAAGGTTTAATTCTAAAATATCTGTACAAAATAGACATTAATAAAGGGTAAACACCAGAGACACAAGGTCAAATGACAAAAAACCGGAAAAAAGGCATTGAGTGTTATGTTTACTTTATTTGTAAGTCAATGATACAACCTACAAAAAATTACCAAGAATTATAGGCTAAGGCTAATTGAGTTAGTATTATACTATTATCCTACCCTCATGCTAAACCAACCTAGGCTTTACTCCTCTGCCTTTCAAAGGTTAAAATAATACCGGATTCCTGACTCGCCGAGACCAAAAATCCCAAGTGAGATGAAAACTAGGCTAAAATGAAACTAGCCTAGGTTTTTCAAATTCCAGCCAAAATTTTCCTTTTCATGTAGAATTAAAATAGCCTAACTAGAGCGACACTAATCTTTAAGATCAGAATCCGATTGGGAATCAAAACACAGGCCTAATATTTTTTTCCCCCTCAGAAGTATTCAAAAAGATTAACATCCAGTCATTTAGATTTCTTTTCTTCTTCTGTTAATAACGAGTGACTTTTCTCCCTGCATGGGTGCTACCTAGCCTAGAAGCTATTGGCCTTGTTTCGATTCTTATCATTCGAAAATAATGTATGTTTCTAAGCATTTTTTTTTAATGATGCCACCCCTCCGGCAAGCCAGATCCAAAAAATTCAGAATCACTGAATGATTCTTACACTCGGAAAAGTGTACCCGACACAAAATAAACTGTTCTAAATAAGCACAATAGCTTTACTTGGCGACCGATAAACTATTGAATAGTCTAGTAGCTTTTATACGGTAATAGATTTTATTACCTAAGCAAAACAAAAAACATGGATGAATATAGAAAGAAAGAAAAAACGAGATTAATTGAAACATCCACTTAGCTGTTTTTAAGATTTTGGAGATATGTCATTTAAATACCCTGGATACGCAAAGTGCTCTTTGATTTATTTTAATATCTGATTTAGTATTCCCTGAAAGTTTCAACTTAAAACCCTTAACCATTCCCGACGTGAATTTAGACACTCCAATTTATACTCTTTTGACAATATGGGTACACCAAGTATCTTTTGCTTTAGTGGAACATACATTTTATCATCCTCTGATAGTTTCAAATTAATACCCTTAGTATTTTCTGAGATATTACAAGTTCGCTGTTTTGACCACTTGAATGGACTTAGTCTTTTAGCTGAGTTCAACAGCCCCCTCAAAACTCTTTGAAATCTTCAATTTAATGACCTTACTTATTCCTGAAATGTTATTGGTAAGCCCTTTTAAACAACAGGTGCATATTTAAAGTCTTTTAATTAAGTTTCATAGTAATGATAGTATAAGTAGCAGTTAAAAGTGCTTTTAGATGCAGTCAAAAGTAGTTCAAAGTTAAAAGTGAATGCACTTACAAGCAGTTGCAGTTACAAGTACTTATAGTCATAAATTGTTGTACTTGCAAAGAATTTGTAGTTGTAGTCACAGGTAGTCAAAGTTGTATGCATCAGTATTTGCAATATGTACAACAAGAAATATTAGTAACAAATAAAGACAAAAAACAAATCCAAATTTCAGTCACAGGTAGTCAAAACTGTTCACAATTGAAAGTAGTCACTCTTAAAGTTCAAAGTGCTGCATTCCCAAGTAGTTTTAATAACAGTTCCTACTAGTTGCAGACGTTGCAGTTACAAAAGAAATATCAGCCACAAAAGTTTGAAGTAAAACCCTCACCCATTTTTAAAACACTTTTGACTTGAAATTTTGACAATCAGCCTCCAAAGTAGTATCTTTTGATGCAGTTTCCCTTATACACTCCTAAAGTAGTGTATTAAGACCCATTAAGGATCAAATATTCTTCCCTTTTCTAATTATGAATCTTATATGTAAAGAATTGGCAAACTGAAAAATTTAATATTAGTTCTTACTCAAAGCTTGCATTCAAAGAGCAAAAAATACTTAAAATAATGCTTTAAAATACAATCTAATTCTAAGCTATTTTTGAAGTTTTTCATGGTTTTGAAACCAGTTACCAACGGTTAGCCTCCCCTCACCCCATAATTATTTTCTGAGTGTGCCAAGGTTTCTATACGAAATTCTTTTTAATTAGTTTATATTCTATTTTCCATCTCCATTTTGCATTTGGAGATGTTCTGGAGTTTCTTTCCGCGGTTTTTGACTTCTGGGAACAAAAACTTCACGGAAGGGGGCATTCAGGAGTGATTAAGAAACGAATTAGAAAATAAAGCCTTTTTCAAATAAAGGTAGGATAAGGAGAATTTTTTCAGGCTGAGTCGCCCACAAAAAATTTTAGGGGGGGGGGGGTTTCGGTGAGGATGGAACTGTCTGAAGTGAATTTGATGGAGGGACACCGTTGCACTTCGGGTTGGATGATATTTCCGAGGGGTAGTTTTCTGAGACGGGTAAGGGTATATTTCATGGAGAGCGATCCAGATTTACCAGTATTATTTGAAAAAGATCAGAAAACTAAATATATAAAACAAGTTCTTTTTACTGAAAGTAAGGAGCCATATTAAAACTCAGAACAAATAGAAGATACTCCGTATATGAAAGGTTGCCCATTCCTCAATGCCTTACTCTTTACGCTGAAGTTTGGTAGTTTGACTGAACCTCCACTAAAACACAGGGGTTGTATAATTAGAATAGGAAACTTCTTTGAAAGTTCTAACAGCTTTATAGTCATTTTACTAGGAAACCAAATAAACCCTACAAGATAATACCCTTTTCCCTTATTTTTAGCTATAGAAAAGTGCTAAAATACTGATTAAAAACTTATTAAAGGTAGTATGTAGCACTTTAAAGCTTGAATTATGCAGGTTTATCATAGTTTTGACAAGATTTTGGAAGAAAATTAATTTCAGCTGGGGGGTTGGGGATAAACTGGGATCTTGAAAAGAAGTGTAAATCGAGGTCTGGAAGGGGCAGTTGCCCCTACCCTTCTGCTCCATTGCAAGTTATTCGCCTTCCTCCGTGTACGTTTAAAGATTGAATCCTCGCTTCTTCCTTCGAAGTCTGTGTGAATATTGAAATTAAACAAGGGGCCATTACCTCTCGTACTATTTATAATAACGCAGCCCTAAGAGCCCAAGGGGATTTATCGCCTTGCTGTATATTTAACGGTGTTAGTGAGTCTGTTTTATGTTATGCGGATGACGTTCTTGACCTAAGCAGGACTGTGGTTAGTTTGGAAATAGGTTATAGGGAGATTGCTAAGAATTATAATATTGGTCTTCTTTAAATACAGCTAAGTCTCAAGTGTTATTATTTAATTTTCACCGTTGTGAAACCCCTGATAGAGTAAATCTGGGTGATTCTGATGTTGTACCACTGCAGGAACTTGTGTACCTTGGTTTGCCTGTTGATACATTCCTAAAATAAACTCAGATATTACTTTTTGACCGAACCGTACGTAAGATCCGTAATGCGTATACTGGTGCAGTTGGATCAAAGCTGAATCTTGGTAAACGCCACCTTGCGAAAGTATAAATTGCTGTTTCTCTCCCTCGTGTTCTATACCTGTTTCCTTTCTGGGATATTTTTAACCAGTCGGATAAAATAGAAATCAGGGGGGACTATTTTAAATATTTAGTTCCTTATCCGGGTTCCTCCTTAGACTAGGAATGGTGGACTGCGGGAAAGATGCAGCTTGCCAGATCCTCTTGATACAGCAGATAAGCTTTTTTCTAATCTTACGGGTTATCCGTCGAACCACCCTTGGAAGAATTTTTTGTTTTAATGTTAGTTTCCTTTTTTTATTTATTTTTGCTGGGTTACTACTGTTTTTTTTTATATTGTATTATTTATTCGTATGATACATTTAAAGGAGTTTACAACCCTTGGAGTGGCTTAATT
>CM051261.1:17170607-17185607 GCA_027921565.1 Artemia sinica
TTTTGAATTTTTTGGTTTATTGAGTTTTAATTTGTACGTATTTACTCCTGTTTTTGTATGTGTTTTTCTTTTCTTTCATTTTCTTTCTTTTTTTATACACCATCGTGATGCTTTGTATTTTTGATGGGTTATAATGGGTTATATATATATATATATGTATATATATATATAAATATATATATATATATATATATATATATATATATATATATATATATATATATATATATATATATATATATATATATATATATATATATATATATAGTATATATATATATATATATATATATATATATATATATATATATATATATATATATATATATATACATATATATATATATATATATATATATATATATATATTATATATATATATATATATATATATATATCTATATATATATATATAATATATATATATATATATATATATATATATATATAATATATATATATATATATATATATATATATATATATATATATATATATATATATATATATATATATATATATATATATATATATATATATATATATAATATATATATATATATATATATATATATATATATATATATATTATATATATAATATATATATATTATATATATATATATATATATATATATATATATATATATATATATATATATATATATATATATATATATATATATATATATATATGTATACATAGGTTAGGTTAGTTGAATTGAAATTATCAACCATATTGCTCATGATTCTTCAGTACTTGGGAGTTTAAAAAGTAAAATTTCTTACGTACCTGCAGTGCAGTGTATAAATGAGTTTTTGTTTCTCGTCTTTGTAATTTGTTCAATTATATCTAATGTGTTGTAATATGTTTTTTGTATGTTTTTTCTTTTTAAGTGATACTCCGTCTTTTGTGCCTTTTTTTGACGGGTAATAAATAAATAAATAAATAAATAAATAAATATATATATATATTATATAAAGGCCAAACTAAAAAATGTGTATTTGAAGATTTTGGCCCGTATATAGTCTCCAGAAAGAGGTCTGAAGGCTGCAACTAGGCCACCTCCAATACTATTTCTCTGACCTTGATCCATTGTGGTAACAAAAAAGCGTCATTTCAGAATTTTATTGTTTTGATCTAAGAAGCCGAAATGAAAATTGGTATCAATAAAGGTAGTAAGTCTTAGAATAATTTCGTATATAAGGGTTTATAAAAAAACATTTGACGAAAGGTAGGCTTGCTAGGCATTCTTGAAATGAGGATCTCAAGACTATTGTCGTCGAGAGTGTTTTATTTCTTTCAAAAGACAATCCGAGGAAACTTTCCCAAATTATGCAAATGACTAATACCAAAACAAAAACTTAGTTGCAATCAAAAACAAAAATAACAAAGAGTTGTCAGTGGTGTATCAGAGGCAACGCTGTAGCGTTGCCTATAGTAAAGGCCATACGGCTGCAATGTTTTATTATTATTATTATTTTTTTTTTTCCCAGAGGCACTTCATATGGAATGGGTCATCGTAGAAGCTTCAAGGGGGGCTCATTCAATTGGAAATCGAGATTTCTAGTGCCCTTTTTAGTAGTCGAAAATGATTGGAGGGCAACTAGCCCCCCCACGCCCATCATTCCCCCGAACACATCCAATCAAAATTTTGAGATAGCCATTTTGTTCGGCGTAGTTGATTTCCAGATAGAAAATATATTTTTGAGCAGGATACTCCCCCACAACCCTCAGGGCAAGGGTTTTAAGTTATGCCCTGGGGGGCATATAAGGTTTTTCTAGAAGGTGTTGTCGTAGAAACTTTAAAACAGGCTCATTCGATTGGAAATTAAAGAGCTAGTGCCCTTTTTAATAGTCAAAAGTGATTGGAGTGTAACTAGCCCCCTTCCCCCCCTCCCCACACGCCCATCATTTCCCCAAACACATCCAATCAAATTTTGAGATAGCCATTTTGTTCAGCGTAGTTGATTTCCAAATAGAAAATATATTTTTGAGGATGATACTCCCCCACAACCCTCAGGGCAAGGGTTTTTAATTTATGCCCTGGGGGCATATAAGGTTTTTATAGAAGGCGTTGTCGTAGAAACTTCAAAACAGGCTCATTCGATTGGAAATTAAAGGGCTAGTGCCCTTTTAATAGTTGAAAGTGATTGGAGTGTAACTAGCCCCCCTCCTCCCCCCCACGCCCATCATTTCCCCAAACACATCCAATCAAAATTTTGAGATAGCCATTTTGTTCAGCGTAGTTGATTTCCAGATAGAAACTATATTTTGAGGAGAACACTCCCCCACAACCCTCAGGGCAAGGGTTTTAAGTTATGCCCTGGGGGTATATAAGGTTTTTATAGAAGGCGTTGTCGTAAAAACTTCAAAACAGGCTCATTCGATTGAAAATTAAAGAGCTAGTGCCCTTTTTAATAGTCGAAAGTGAATGGAGTGCAACTAACCCCCCCCCCCCCCCCCCGACGCCCATAATTTCCCCAAACACATCCAATCAAAATTTTGAGATAGCCATTTTGTTCAGAGTAGTTGATTTCCAGATAGAAAATATGTTTTTGAGGACCCTACTCCCCCACAACCTTCAGGGCAAGGGTTTTAAGATTTGACCTGGGGGCATATACAGTTTTTATAGAAGTGTTGTCGTAGAAACTTCAAAAAAGGCTCATTCGATTGGAAATTCAAAGGGATAGTGCCCTTTTAATAGTCGAAAGTGATTGGAGGGCAACTAGCCCCCCCCCCCCACGCCCATCATTCCCCCAATCACATCCGATCAAAATTTTGAGATAGGCATTTTGTTCATCATAGTTTATTTCCAGATAGAAAATATATTTTTGAGGAGGACAATCCCCCACAACCCTCAGGGCAAGGGTTATGCCCTGGGGGCATATAAGGTTATTATAGAAGGCGGTGTCGTAGGAACTTCAAAAAAAAGCTCATTCGATTGGAAATTCAAAGGGCGAGTGCCCTTTTTAATATTCGAAAGTGATTTGAGGGCAACTAACCCCCCTCTCACGCCCACCTTTCCCCCAAACACATCCAATCAAAATTTTGAGACAGTAATTTTATTAAACGTAGTTTTAAGTTCTAGAAATTAGGTCTTGGAGGATGACAACTCCCCCACAGCCCTCAGGGCAAGAGTTGTAATTTAAGGATTCTCCGAATTTTTCTCATTATTTCTTATGGAAGGGGTGCTTGTATAAACTTTGGAGAGGTCTCATTTGACTGAAAATTGAAAGTTCTTGTTCAGTTTTTAAGAGTCAAAAGAGATTGGAGGATGACTAGCCCCCCTTCCCCCTCCTCCACGCCCTAAATGCATCAGGTAAAAATTTTGAGATAGACATTTTGTTAAAATAGTTCAAAATTCTGATAACAAAAAACTCCGGTGTCGACACAGCCCACCAGGGCCCGGGGGTAGGCGTTGTAAGTTATGCCCTGGGGCATAACTTATTAAAGATGGTTTTTAACTTATGGGAAGGGGTTTTGTATGGGAAGAACACATAGGAAATCTATTATAATTATCCAATTATAAGGTTAAAATACATACTCTGAGATAAATGTAAAATTGCTTTGGCACACAAAATCCTATTAAGGTCAATTCCAAACAGTCGTGATCCCTTTGTATCAGCAATTGAAATGGTCTAAACCCCCTTATTGGAGCTATTTTTTCAATCCATTCATTGTTGTCAATCGCTGTCCACAAGTTATGCAAGCTGTCTATTGTTCATATATAAGGTTTTTATCAAAGAGGTAATCGTATAGACTTTGAAAAAAAGCCTCATTCAATTTAAATTGAAAGTTCTAGATCCGTTTTTTTAAGTCAAGAATAATCGGACAGTAAGTACCCCCCCCCCATGCCATAAAAACTTGAAAACTTTTTGCGATCAAACACGAACAAAAATTAATTAAAAAAACTGTCCGAAAAATAAGTTTTTCAAAGAAAAGTAAAGGCCATTTTAAAATTAAGCTCAGGAGATACAAATACCTGTTAAAATTCAAACTCAAAACGACTAGAAATTACTATTAAAGAATAAATGAAACCCAAAACGAACAGAAATTAAACAAACAATCATAGCAAAAAACGTACATATCAAAAGTATCAAACGTACAACGAAAAAATTCCAAAATTTACTTTGAAATATCAACAGAATGTAACACTGACAAGTTAAACCACGACACAACACCACAAAAATATTCCATGTCATACGTTTCAATGAAAAAATTCCAAAATACACTTTGAAACATCAACAGAATGTAACACAGACAAGTTAAACCACGACACAACACCACAAAAATATTCCATGTCATACGTTTCAACAAAAAATTCCGAAATGCACTTTGAAACATCAACAGAATGTAACACTGACAAGATAAACCACGACACAACACCGCAAAAATATTCCAAGTCATACGTTTCAATGAAAAAAATTCCAAAATGTACTTTGAAACATCAACAGAATGTAACACTGACAAGTTAAACCACGACACAGCACCACGAAAATATTCCATGTCATACGTTTCAACAAAAAAATCCGAAATGCACTTTGAAACATCAACAGAATGTAACACAGACAAGATAAACCCCGACAAAACACCAGAAAAATATTCCATGTCATACGTTTCAATGAAAAATTCCAAAATGAAATTTGAAACATCAACAGAATGTAACACTGAGAAGTTAAACCACGACACAACACCACAAAAATATTCCATGTCATACGTTTCAACGAAAAAATTCCTAAATGTACTTTGAAACATCAACAGAATGTAACACTGATAAGAAAAACCGTGACACAACACTACAAAATCAATCCTGCAATAACTGAAAATATAAAGCATTTTTGAGTATTTGATCGTCTTCCACAACTCAAACGGTCCAACATTCTACGGCCCAATGAGTCTGTCTAATCTCCTAAATCGGGAACTGAGGAGATAAGTGAAGATCCACCCCGTATTGGATGAGTCTCCAACCTCTCCCTCTCCCACTCCTACTGTCTAAGCTAAGGTTTTCTTCTTAATGCCAAGTACACCGCCCCCACCCCAAATAATTTAATAAGGTAAAGTTTTGTATGGGAAGAACACATAGTAAATCTATTATAATTATCCAATTATAAGGATAAAATACATACTCTGTGATAGATGCTAAACTGCTTTGGCGCACAAAATCCTATTAAGATCAATTCCAAACATTCGCAATCCCTTTGTGTGAGCAAGTGAAATGGTCTAAACCCCCTTATTGGAGCTATTTTTTCAATCCATTCATTGTTTTCAATCGCTGTCCACAAGTTTTGCAAGCTGTCCATTGTTCATTTATAATGTTGTTATCAAAGAAGTATAGTATAGACTTTGAAAAAGCCTCATTCAATTTCATTGAAAGTTATAGATCCGTTTTTTAAAGTTAAGAATAATCAGACAGTATGTGACCCCCCCCCCATGCCATAGAAACTTGAAACTTTTTATAATCAGAAACGAATAAAAATAAATTAAAAAAACTCTCCGAAAAATAAGTTTTTCAAAGAAAATTAAAGGCCATTTTAAACTTAAGCTCAGGAGATACAAATAGATGTTAAAATTCAAGCTCAAAACAACCAGAAATTACTATTAAAGAATAAATGAAACCCAAAACGAAAAGAAATTAAATAAAACAATCATAGCAAAAATATACAACAATTAATAATATAAATGAATAAATAGATCTTAAAGCGAGTAAAGCTTAGATTGAAAATGAAAATCAAGCTTAAAACAAAGAAAAATATTTTGCTATTAAAGTATAAATGAAAGTTAAAACAAACAGAAATTAAGTAAACCATCAATGCGAACAAACATACAATATATATTAATGTAAATGAATAAATAAATCTTAAAACGAGTGAAACTTAAATTGAATGTGCAAATCAAGTTTGAATCGAATAAAAATAACTACAAACAAGAGTTTGGGTATCGCCTCACTGCAGAAGCCTAAGACATACTGCGTCATTGGCGCTTTACTGAAAACAAATTATATTACAAATATTTACTTTTGTACTTAATATTGAAAATAAATATTAAAATTAGAGTAAAATTTTGAACTGATGAGCTTTCATCAGTCAATATCATTATACATCAAACATCAAGTTTAATTTATTAGTTCTTTCCGAAATTGGTCAAGACAAAATAGTTTCAGTACAACAAAATTTGGATACTGACCCCTTCTTTAACTGTAAAAACCTAAAGCCTTCTGCATCATTGGCGCTTCACTGAAAACGAATTACTCGTATATTACAAATTTATTCTTTTCCATTTCTTACTGCATTGAAAAAGAAAATAAAAATTACAGAGAAAAAAAAATCTTGAACTAATGGATCTTTCAACAAATAATATCATTATATATCTAATATTCAATTTAATTTTATTTATACTTTCCAAGAATGTTCAAGACTCATATAGTTTTCATTAAGGCGCCAATGACGCACTAGGTTTTTGGCTCCTGCAGTGAGGCGATACCCAAACTCTTGTTTGTAGTATTTTTTATTCGATTCAAACTTGATTTGAATATTCAATTTAAGTTTCACTCGTTTTAAGATTTATTTATTCATTTACATTAATATATATTGTATGTTTGTTCACATTGATTGTTTATTCAATTTCTGTTCGTTTTAAGTTTCATTTATACTTTAATAGCAAATATTTTTTTTTCGCTTGAAGCTTGATTTTTATATTCAGTATAAGCATTACTCGCTTTAAGATCTATTTATTCATTTATATTATTACTTGTTGTATGTTTTTTGCTATGATTGTTTATTCAATTTCTGTTCTTTTTGGGTTTTATTTATTTCTATAATAGTAATTAATTAAAAACACTTTTTATACAAAATAAGTTTTTCAAAGAAAAGTAAAGAACTCCATTAAACAAAAAAAGAACAAAAATAAAATCAAATAATATACCAATCGTGAAACTACCACAAATCAGCATCGATAAATAAATGAAACCCAAAGCAAACAGAAATTACAATAAATAACTTAGTCAAACTCAAAACGAGCAGAAATTAACATAAGTTGGGCGTAAAACCACTATGCCTTCCCAAGGCCAGAACAAAATTTGCACTTTACTGAAAAAATATATATATTTTAATTTTATAACTTTAATAAATCAAATAATATTAACATTTTGATTATTAAATATCAGTATATGTATATTAAACTGACAATGCACATTCATTTGTAATTTTCAGTAAAGTGCAAAGTTGTTCTTGCCTTGGGAAGGCATATGGGTTTGGCGCCCAACTTATGTTAATTTCTGCTCGTTTTGAGTTTGACCCGGTTATTTATTGTAATTTCTGTTCGTTTTGGATTTCATTTATTTATCAATGCTTATTTGTGGTAGTTTCACGCTTGGTAAATTATTTGATTTTATATTTGCTCTTTTTTTTGTTTAATGGAGTTCTTTACTTTTCTTTGAAAAACTTATTTTGTAAAAAAGTTTGTTTAATTAATTTCTGCTCGTTTTATAATGACATAGTCTTTTCAGGGAAAAAGAAAATAATACTTTAATTCTTTTCGTTTATTAAGACTTTATAGTTTGGCCTGCTATTTGTATATTGGAGAAAAATTTTCAGCAATTTTTAACAACATAAGCCCTTTTAAATATCTGGACACAAATAGTACTGTTTAATTTAGTTTCATACCTCCTCTTGTTGACCTGAAATGGAAAACTTGATACCATTCGCAAAAAAAACTTTCTTTGATAGCCTGGATACACTTACGCTATTTTAATATGGTTAAATTTTAAGAGCAGAAAAAGCCCCGAAAGTTTGAACATAATACCCTCAGTCGTTCTTGGGATACTGCTTAGATGCCTTATTGGGAATTAACATTATCACAGTTCATTTTGATTTAATCTGAAGGCAACATTTAGTTTTTTAACATAATGGGCAAGTGGTAGGGTGGGAGTGGAAAGGGGACTAGTTGCCCTCCAATCACTTTCGACTATTAAAAAGGGCATCAGCCCTTTTTATTTTCAATCGATTGAGCCCTTTTTGAAGTTCCCACGACAACTCCTTCGATACAAAGTGCCCTGGTCTAAACAAAAACAACAACAAAAACAATGCATTATATCCACATCGATCTTTACTATAAAAATGTTAAGCCTTCCAATCACTTTCGACTATTAAAAAGGGCACTAGGCCTTTCAATTTCCAATCGAATCAGTATTTTTGGAAATGACAACGTTTTCTATAAACACCTTATATGCCCCAGGGCATAAATTACAACCCCTACCCTAAGGTCATTCTCAAAGACCTAATTTCGAGAACTTTCTACTACGTTGAACAAAATGACTAACTAAAAATTTTGATTGGGTGTGTTTGGAAGAATGATGGGCGTGAGAGGGATATTAGTTACGCTCCAATTACTTTCGACTATTACCTAGGGCACTAGCCCTCTCAATTTTGAATTGAATGAGCCCTTTTAAAGTTTTACGACAACTCTATCTGTAAAATCTTATATGCCCCAAGGGCGTAAACTAAAAATTTTGCCCTTGGGGCTCTCGTGGGTTTGTCAACCTTAAATACATAATTTCCAGAAATTTCAACTATTTTGAACAAAATGGCTATCTCTAAACTTTGATTGAATGTTTTTGGGGAAATCGTGGGCGTAAGAGGAGGGTTAATTACTCTCCACTCACTTTCAACTATTAAAAAGGGCAAGCTCAATTTCCAATCAAATGAGTACTTTTTGAAATTTCTATAACAACTTTCGAAAGAAACTTTAATGCCCCCAGGGCATAACTTACAACCATTGCACTGAGGGCTCTGAGGGGGGTTATCAGCCCAAAAGACCTAATTTCCAGAACTTTCAACTACGTTGAACACCATTGATATCTCAATATTTTGATTGGATGTGTTCCGTAATTTGGTGGGCGTGAGAGGGGCGTTAGTCGCTATCCAATCACTTTCAACTATTAAAAAAGGCACCAGCCCTTTCGATTTCCAATTGAATGAGCCCTTTTGAAGTTTCTACGACAAACGCTTTCAATAAATACTTTATGTGCCCCCAGGGCACAACTTACGACCCTTGCCATAAGGGCTTTGGGGGGAGGGGTTGTCATCCTTTATAGACCTAATTTCCAAACTTTCAACTACGTTCAATAAAATGGTTATCTAGAAATTTTGATTAGATGTGTTTGGGGAAAAGGTGGGCGTGAGACGGGGGGGGCGTAGTTGCCCTGAAATCACTTTCGACTATTAAAAAGGTACTAGGCCTTTGAATTTCCAATCGAATGAGCCTTTTTTGAAGTATATACGACAACGCCTTCTATAAAAATCAAATATGCCCACAGGGAATAATTTAAAATCATTATCCTTGCACTGAGGATTGTGGGGGAGTGTTTGGGGAAAATGTGGGCGTGAGAGGTGGGTTAGTTGCACTCAAATCACCTTAGACTATTAAAAAGGGTACTAGCCCTTTGAATTTCAAATCGAATGAGCTCTTTTTCAAGTTTCTAGGACAAAGATTTCAGTAAAAACCTTATCTCTATGTGTATCTATGTGTATTACCTCTATGTGTGTCGTCTCTATGTGTGTGTCGTCTCTATTTGTGTGTCGTCTCTGTGTGTGTGTCGTCTCTGCGTGTTTGTCGTCACTGTGAGTGTGTTGTCTCTGTGTGTGTGTAGTCTCTGTGTGTATGTCGTCCCTCTGTGTGTGTCGTCTCTGTGTGTGTGCCGTCTTTGTTTGTTTGTCGTCTCTGTGTGTGTGTCGTCTCTGTGTGAGTGTCGTCTCTGTGTGTGTGACGTCTGTGTGTGTGTCGTCTGTGTGTGTGTGTCGTCTCTGTGTATTTGTCGTCTCTGTGTGCTTGTCGTCTCTGTGCGTGTGTCGTCTCTCTGAGTCTGTCGTCTCTGTGTGTTTGTCGTCTCTGGTTTATGTTAGGTTAGGGGGGTTAGCTACCCTCAAATCGCTTTCGACTATTAAAAAGGGTACTAGCCCTTTGAATTTCAAATCGAATGAGCCCCTTTTCAAGTTTCTACGACAAAGATTTCAATAAAACCTCATATTTCCCCATGGCATAGCTTATAATACTAGCTCTCAGGGTTGTGGGGGAGTGTCCTCCTCAAAAATATGTTTTTATCGTGAAATCAACTATGAGGAACCTAATGGCTATCTCAAAATTATGATTGGATATGTTTGGGGGAAGGATGGGTGTGGGGTGGGGCTAGTTGCCCTCCAATCACTTTCGACTATTTAAAAGGGCACTAAGCCTTTGAATTTCCAATCTAATGAGCTTATTTCGAAGTTTCTACGACAACGCCTTTTTAAAAAATCTTATATACCCCTAGGGCATAACTTAAAACCCTTACTATGAGGGCTTTGGGGGAGTGTCCTCCTCAAAAAACATATTTTCTACCTGGAAATTAACTACGCTGAACAAATGGCTATCTCAAAATTTGATTGGATGTGTTTGTGGAAGCGATGGGCGTGGGGGGGGGGGGCTAGTTGCCCTCCAATCTCTTTCGACTACTAAATAGGGCACTAGCTCTTTGAATTTCCAATCGAATGAGCAATTTTTGAAGTTTCTACGACTACGCATTCATTAAAAACCTTATATGCCTCAAACGCACAACTTAAGACCCTTGCCCTGAGGGTTGTGGGGGAGTGTCCTCCTCAAAAACATATTTTCTATCTGGAGATCAACTGTGCTAAACAAAGTGGCTATCTCAAAATTTTGATTGGATGTGTTTGGGGAAATGGTGGGCGTGGGGGGGGGGGGGGGGGGCTAGTTGCCCTCCAACCACTTTTGACTACTAAAAAGGGCACTAGCTCTTTGAATTTCCAATCGAATCAGCATTTTTTGAAGTTTCTATGACTACACCTTCTATAAAAACCTTATATGCCCCAAAGGTATAACTTAAAACCCTTGCCCTGAGGGTTATGGGGGAGTGTCCTCCTCAAGAATATATTTTCTATCTGGAAATCAACTATGCTAAACAAAGTGGTTATCTCAAAATTTTGATTGGATGTGTTTGGGGTAATGATGGGAGGAGGGGGTCTAGTTGCCCTTCAATCACTTTCGACAATTAAAAGGGTACTAGCCCTTTGAATTTCCAATCGAGTGAGCCTGTTTTGAAGTATATGCGACAACACCTTCTATAAAAACCATATATGCCCCCAGGGCATAACCTAAAACCCTTACCCTGAGGATTGTGGGGGAGTGTCCTCCTCAAAAACATATTTTCTATCTGGAAATCAACTATGCTGAACAAAATGGCTATCACAAAATTTTGATCGGATGTGTTTGGGGGAAAGATGGGTGTGGGAGGGGGGGTAGTTGCCCTCCAATCACTTTCGACTATTAAAACGGGTATTAGCCACTCCAATTTCCATTCGAATCAGCCCTTTTCGAAGTTCTACGATGATTCGTTCGATACAAAGTGCCCGGGTATGGAGAAAAAAAAACACATTGTGCCCACATCGTTCTTCACTTAGGTAGCGCTAGCGCGCTGCCTATGATTTCTGTTCGGTTTGAGTTTGAATTTTAACAGGTATTTGTATCCCCTGAGCTTAAGTTTAAAATGACCTTTACTTTTCTTTGAAAACTTATTTTTCGGAGTTTTTTTTTAAATTAATATCAAAGAAAAGTCACAATGAATAGTGTTATGACCTTTTTTTTCTACTTTCAATCATATTATTTTTCTAATTTAATGCACTTTCCTACTAAAAAAGAATTAAAAATTATTATAAACTTTCTATTAAACTTTCTGTATGTGTGTGTGAGTATGTGTGTTTATTTTCAGAGGATGCATTGATAACAGATGTATTTTTAGGCGGTATTGTGGATATAAAAGGATAAAGAATAACATGTCTAATTTAAGGAAAGACAAAGGGAGAGGACTCCAGGGAAGGGGAAACCGTCTGTGGGGAGAGGAGATTCAAGCGTACATTAATTGCTATCCAGCCTCCATCCACTGCTCGCTTCTCACCTCCGAGGAAGTGTCAGATCCCCCCGTGCAGTTTGTTCCAGCCCGACAAACCCCCAGGACAAATTTTTCAGCAAAAATATGAGGGAGGGGATCATAATGTACACAAAAAGAACCGCGTTTGAAGGAAACCGAGACTTCTAGCCTGAAACACAGGAGTTTGAGAAGGAGGGGAGTGATATTAGATGCAAATTTAAGACATATTAAGAGCTTTAAGGAAATAGCCTTTTTCATTAAGATAAATTCATGGATATATCACAATACCCTAACAATAGCTTCCGGCTCGCACCTAGTAGCCTTCATTTTCAGAGGATGCATTGATAATAGATATGGTTTTTTAGGTGTTATTGTTGCTTTAAAATGATAAAGAATAACATGTCAAATTTAAGGAAATACGAAGGGAGAGGACTTAAGAGTAGGGGCAACCATCTGTGGGGGAGGAGATTCAAGCGTACATTTATCGTTATCCTGCCTCGTGATGGATGCGCAATCATAACATAAAGTGCGTGCCGCCATTAAGTTAATGGAAAAAAAGTATTACGTGAAACTGTTGTACAACCATTACGTAAGGTATGTGCTACAAGCAGAGATTCCCCATGGGTTCCACCAACGACAGATCCAACGACAGATCCAAGCTAGGGAAAATGAACTGAAAATTATAATCCTAGATGCCATGGAAAGAATATGAAGAAGAGGAGTATAGAACAGCAAAAATGTTGAGTAGAAATCTACTAAGGATTGCAAGCTTGAACTTGAAATTGGCCCTAAATGCAAATGTTGTAGTGTCGGTTTAAGATGGTTACAGTTTTCAAATGTTCAATTATTCCTGAAAGTTATTATTTTGGACAATAATTTCCAGGGAACTAAAGAGGGTTTACATATCTAAATTTGTCACTTACGATGATAATGAGAAATTCAAGGAGGCTGATCTTGGTTGTTCTAGGAAAAGAGGAAGCCTGAAATACAATTGGAAAGCAAGATAAGGGGTATTTGGAGTTTTTGATCATATGTTCAATTGTTCCTGAAAATGAGAGACAGCGTAACTTTGGTAGCTTTTGGACAAAAATTGACTGGGAATGAAAAAGAGTTTACGTAGCTAAACTTGTTACTTGCTACGATTGTTAGAAATTCAAGGAAGCTGTTCTTAGCCCTTCTAGAAGAAAAAGAATCCTGAAACACAATTTGAAAACTTAGGAAGGGATGTTAAGAGTTTGCAATCAAGTGTTTTTGATTACATTTGGATTTGCGAACGGCAAGTGAAGAACCGGTCTGAACAGGCTGTGAATGGCGGCATGCATCCATCACAAGATACAAACCACCCAGAAACCTCAACTCGATATAATAATAGGAAATCACTTAACTTTGCAGTTGGGATGCAAGGCACAAAGGATTTTTAGGATGATCTCCCGAGCCTCGTACCACACTTCTGTAGAGCCGGGGAAAAGAAAAAGTACAATCCCAAAATTATACTTTTGGGACTGTTAAATAGGTGATTTATGTTTATAGGGACAAAATGACGGAAGAAAACGACTGTTTTTGTAAGCTATAGCTTATTAGGCAATAGTTTGAAAAGTGAAACACAGTGGGATTTTCAGGCCGAAAAAGCATCAGTGTGACATATGCATGGCATTTAAGTTGAAGAATTGTGAGCACATATTAAAGAAAGCAAAAGTTAGGACTGAGAATGACAGTAACTAGGACAGAGCCAAACCTAGTTCAAGGTGTTTATAATGGCAAATCATGACCTTGAATCTACGTTGCTTTGTCAAGAAATAAAATTTTGTCTCTTTACTTCAAACAAAAGGTTGTTTTTCATAACATTACTTCTATCAATCTTGTGAGTTTTGACGTACTGAATACAGTTTGGCTCGAGACTTAAGGGCAGTAGAATCCATTCGAATTCGTTTCATGTGTTATTGGCAAGTTGGAAGTTCTGCTATGGTCATACCCAAACGCTGAGGCAATTGTTGTGTGAAACAATGGATGTTCAAAAAAGAACAATAATAGAGTTTTTTTTAATCCACTTGTCCATTAAGCCACTATGTATGAGTGACAGTGATGCAGAAGAATCTGGAAAAAGGGTACAAAAAGGTAGTGGGACATTGAGTGACAGTGATGCAGAAGAATCTGGAAAAGGGTACAAAAAGGTAGTGGGACATTCTGACCAGACTTTCAAGACTCAATATGAAGATGAAGACGTTTACGATCCAAATATGTATGCATCTGAATATCTCCCGCCGACGGGCTAACAAGACAACACGACCAAAAATTCCAATATGGTACTACTAAAAAAAAAGACAAAAATCAAACAAATTGATAAATATTTTTACAAATATCCCTCAAATTTCACCGGAAACTACTTTGGTCATGCTTATGCACAACCCCGGTTTGTATAATGACTCTGGAGTCATTATACAAACTGCTCATGCCGAGCAGAGTACTGTGACGGGGTTGTTTCACACTGCGGCCACCGAAATGCATCTTTATTTCTTGTATTATAATTGTGAAGATTCACACGAGTTATAAATATGCCATTAAAAGATTCTGAGGTAAGGTTATTAATAATATCAAACATTAACATAGATCGATGAAAAAGGAATATACCTGCTAGAGGAAGAATATTAATTTTTAAATACACATTTCTCACTGAATCTCTTGGTCCATAATTTGCTAAAATCCTAATGGCAGAATTCTGCAAAGCTCTAAGACGTTGTCTCAGATGGGATTGAAAAGTTGAAGACCATACAATATAAAAGGTAACAATGGACAAGTGAAAAATGCAAAAGTCTAAGGACAATTTTCGGACAAATTTGCTTCATTTTCCTGATAATTCCAACATTACGAGCAATTTTAGATGTTATACAATTTATATAGTCTGAAAAACTAAGCGTCTTATCTATAATAATGCCTAAATACCTAGTCGAGTGCACTCTATTAATAAATGAATTTCTACACTTCAACTTATCTACCCACGGATAATACATTTTAGAACGAGCAAACAACATAAAAATATACTTCTTAAAATTTATTTTCAGCTTATTCAACCTAGTCC
>CM051261.1:17190607-17533107 GCA_027921565.1 Artemia sinica
CATCAAAAATATGGTTTTTAATTTTTTGCACCCTCTTGTTAAAATTGATAATCAGGTTTCTAACGCCCTTGACTGCAGAAGGAGTTGAGCCTGTGCTTTCAACTGTGTTAAGATAAAATATGCTTTGCAGTGGTTAAAAGTCATTATTAGTCTTGAATCATTATATCTTTTGTATTTTAGGACTTTCCTGACTAAAATCTGTGTTTTATCCAAGTATAATAATTTGCATTAACCCCGTTCCAAGATCTTTCATGGACTTGCCACAAATTCCGAAAATGGCTAATCTCATCACAGTTTCTGAGGATTCTTTCATTAAAAACGGTAATTCTATACAGTTAAATTTTCTGTTGCTGAAAAAAAGTTTGTTTTAGTGTTTTTATTTGAAATGTTTGGAGGTATTTTGAGTTCAAACTGGCTGTTCAATGGAGGACCGCCACTATGTGATGTTATTACCAGTTTTATTTTATGTTTCCTCAACAGGATTGCCCTAGAGGGCCAAATAAATATGGATTATAGTCCAGAAGTTTTTTTTTTAAGTATTTGTGTATGTGTGTGTGTAATTTAAATGTAAAGTATTTTTAAAATCGATCTGAATTGAATTGAAAAAAAGAAAAGATACTTTGCTCTAGAAAATAATCGTTCCTTTTTTCTCCCTTCTCATTAAGTGGTCCTAAGGAAAAAACTGAAACTGCATATGTTTTTGGATCTAACTATTACAAGCTGAGGGGTAATAAAGTGGCTTCTTTGTGCCACAAAACATATTTAAATTCAGATTTTTAGCTTTTATTTTTAAGTTTGGTGAGTCAAGTAATCTTCCCATTGAGATATTTTTCTGTTAATCTTTTCCATGTGCAGGTATGATGAACGATATATTACCACCAAAGCAGATGGGGCTTCAGATGGGAATATCAAGTTATAAGACATGTAAGAGAGGAATAAAGTTAGTTGAATTCAGCTTTTAAGCTTTGGAAGACTATATTTTGTATTTTATTGTTTGGGAACTAATTGAAACCCCCGAATTGATTTGTAGCGCTGAAAATTTTAGGGCTGTGGTTATAAAAGAAAAGGGACTGGGCTTAATTGTGGTCATAAATATTGACCGCGTCAAATATAATATCGTACCTTAAAGCTGCGAAATTACACTTTATAAGTTCTCCGATAGCGCCGCTTATAGCGCTAAAGATTGTGCCAACAAGGCTAGTGCCACCCTCAATTAAAGGGAGAAAATAAAATGTGTAGAAATATAAATGTGACCTCTTTTTCTTGAGCTATCTGGAGATCAGATTCCCTGGGAACGTCCTTGGAGATTTGCGAACTAATTACCTGTTATTAGACTAGATGCAGACATATAAAATGAAATAAACACAGGTAAAAAACAATGGATTTATTGAGACTTACATATTTAGGTGCACAGCAGTGAGTCACTTCAAACGACAACAATGGTGACTGAGATACAATAATCAAAGAATTGCATGGATCGTACGCCGAACAATTCTATCTAAGTGGTCCTGATTCTGATTTACGAATACCTTCAAAAAGCACTTTTACCCCACTATCAAACGTAGCTCTTTAGTCCTGCGCTGTAAGAACTGGCTCACAATTGGCCCAAGTGGCCCAAGGATGCGAACCCTTCGTCCAATAATCTTTCTTAACTATTTTTGATGATTTAGACGTTCACACGGTTCTTATCGTTTGAATTTCATTAGAAATATTGTGCGTAGCACCTTTTTTATTGCTCACTGTCTTAGCGAAATCCAAAGCTTGGATAGTGCCGTTCTTTGTCTGAGGCTAACAGCAGTTTTTTTCTTTGCTGATTAAGGACTTTTCATTTTTGAAACAAGGTTTAACTTAATTATAGGAAGTCGGAATTATCTTTAGAAAGAAGGAACTTTATTTTGGTGTTTTAAATACATCGCATTTTACTCACGGTACATATTACCCTTCCCATCAATTAATGACGTCCCGTCATTAGTACTTGCTTGCCTTTGGGCTTTTATAATGTTCGCCATTTATTAATTATTTCTTCTGCATAATTATTTTATATTTATGTTATGGCTTAATCAGGAGTGCTAAAAATTTTCTCTATTACTTTTCTTTTCTTTTTTTTCTACATCCCTATCTAAAATTCATCTACCGGCCTAGGATTATTCATGGTTCTAGGCTAGCTACTATGCTAAAGATTTTTTTCTACGTCTAACACTGATTACTTTTACATTTCCAACAAGGTTAGGGCTATTCTAC
The DNA here is from genome assembly GCA_027921565.1 of Artemia sinica. Lineage (NCBI taxonomy): Eukaryota > Metazoa > Arthropoda > Branchiopoda > Anostraca > Artemiidae > Artemia > Artemia sinica. Next base: position 17,192,849 of record CM051261.1, read on the forward strand.
CTTTACATAAGATTTTTTTTTTGAATTCACTTTTTACAAGGCTTTTTTTTTATTTTGCTGTCTATATGGCACACTACTTTCTATCTATGCTACATTAAATGAATAGCTCGACAACGCTACACATAACTCTATCTGAACATCTAACACTACATACAAAAACGATTTAAAACACACAATATTGGGTTTACCATATTCACTGGTAAAATTAAAACACTTTCACTGGGGATGTTTGCTACGCAACGTTAATGATAGGATATTGGGATTTTTGAGTTATCAAAGTTATTAAGAAGTAACATATGTAAATTCACATCTATTTCATCACTTTCGAGTCTTTAGTGTGCTCAATCCTTCTGTTCTAAATTATTGTCCTTCACTCTTTTCGTCTTGGCAAAAAATTTTAAAGCACTTACGTTATGGTTTCTTCATGGGACAGTTCAAGCACGATTGTGTTCACACGACAAGCTTTCTTTAATTGTCAATTGGGAATTGATGCTTCCAACTACAGGTGTGGGAATATGCTATCAGAGTTCATTCTCACCTGCTTTTTGACAGTTCATAGGATTCCTTATCATTAAGGGGTCGAACACTGGGAGTGCGTTTATTTTCTTCTCAGCATATCATTTTTAGGATATTTTGAGGCACATAGAGAATGTATTCTCGTATTAAATTGTTCATTTGTGTCTCTTATAAAATTGTTAGCTCATGGCTTGCGTCTATTAACCTTTGCGGTAATTTCTAGGTTAATCATGGGGGAATTGAAGTTTGGGTTTGGAACATGTCGACATCAAACTATAGTGACTCCTTCAACATATTGTCTTTAACTTGTGGGAGGGGTATATTGTCACTGAGAGGTTGGTCACTGGGGTTAATTTTGGTTTCCAGGTCCATTGTTCAGAAACTATCTCGTAACATTTGTAGGATAACAGAGATATGAATTTTCCACACAGAGGGGATAGGATGGATTTCGAGTGATGATCGAAAGGGATTCGACGCGTAAGTCTGTGACACATAAATAGTTTTTGGGGTCATCAAATATCGTGACCATACGGTCATATGGTATATGGGTTCATAATGATTATCAAAGGCGATATTCATGTACTTATATCTTGTACTGATCGATGGGGTTCTCAGCATTTATGTCATTATATAGTTCGATAAAGCACTGGATACTGAGATTCAAATATAATGTTACCTGATACGTAATATGGTTTTTGGTTGAAGAAACAATGATCAAAGGTAACTGTTGTTTTCGTAGACGAAGCTGGGATGAAAATTGCCTGGAGTGTGTGGTGAGTACTCTTCGTTGGTTGAGGTATGAGGAAAATAGATGCTACTAGGTTGTATCTGCACTGGGCAACTCATTGTAATGCTCGATATCCAATGTGTCAATCCACTTCCTGTAATAAAAATAACGAGGCAGAATCACAAGCTCTTTAAAGTAAATACTCATAGTACAAATAAGTCACGTATTGATCGGGTACATGAATTTTACGCTATGAGACAGAGTTAAATAAATACACTAATATTAGTACAGAAAACGAACTTTTTATCGTGTTGGGTATAATAAAACGACATAATTCCCATTGGGAAATTCAATACATAGACGATTCTTCTAAGTTGTTATAGCCTAACGACGATATAAAAGATTAATTCTTTAACTTTGAGTGTGGTCTGTTATTCTGCTTTCTAATATACATTACTACATACACTTTATTTTAACTTCTTTCAACACTTAGTTAATTTTACATTAGATTTAAAATAATCATTTAAACAGAGTTTATGCTACATGGTTAATTTTGAGGTCTAATTTTACAACATGTTTCATGTGTAAGAAGTGTCCTTCTAATTTTAGATTTAATATCAAGTTGCTATGAATTTGGTAGAATCCGGCTTAAGCCAATGTTCTTTCAGAGTATATTTCTGATGAACTAATTTTGTAACCCTTTCCCTTTTTAACACAATTTCCTTATTTTGCAATACAAACCCTTTCTAAGAAGGATTGAATTTAGCTACGTTTGTTTGACAAATAAGGGGAAATAATTTCTGAGACCACACTGGCTAATCATGATAAACAAAAAATCGCGAAGAAAGGAAACGAGGACAATTAACAGCCAGTGAAAAAATTGAAAAATTATGCAAATATTTCGGTCAAGACCTCCGCTTGACCGTCCTCAGTGCAGAATAAAACTGATAAAAATGTAAAAACCAAACCTTAAAATGACCGAAATATTTGCATAATTTTTCAATTGGTTCACTGGCTGTTAATTGTCCTCGTTTCCTTTCTTCGCGATTTTTTGTTTAACAAATAAGGGGAACATATCTTTTGATATAGCGTGAGACTGACGAGAGAAGTCAGTTGGGTTTTTGGCTTTGCTCAAGCTTCTCGTATGCATGTAGAATGTAAGTCTAATGTGTTCCTTGCTCTTTCTTAATTTTATTATGTTAAAATCCTAGTAAATGGGTATATATCCCATTCTTTAATATTTTTATTAGATTCTTTTAAGCAGGAACATATTAGTCTTAATATATTAGTTATAATGCTTGCTTTCCTTTAATAATAATAAATTTTACTTCTAGCAATTATATGAACAAGAATTGATCTTTGGTTGTGAATAATAATTATTGAATTTTGATTTATAATGAAATAACTATTAACTAAAAAGTTCTCTTCTTTAATAATAAAATCTTAGTTTTTCTTATACCTGTGCTGTCTTGTATATTTTATTACGATGATTAGGATTTTGTCAAGATATCTCTCTCACTTGGTTCATTTCGTCTATTGAGGCTTATTTAGGGGTTCTCGGGTCTCATGGCTGAGTTTGGGCATGGAGTCATCACCATGAGAAGACCCCCCCCCCCTTACAAAATGGTGGCAGCGGAGGGATGCGATTCTATTGCATTAAAAGCGCCTCTTTTTAACGCTACGCTTAATTTTGAGAGAGCAGAATCTTGATTATAAATCCTTTTCGTAATTTTTTTTAATACTTAAATTAACATAATTAATTGAATCCCTTTAATTTTTCTTCGTCTTCACTGCTTGCCTGTACGTTTATGCTAATTTTAAATTTATAAAAATAAGACTAACCGCAATAATAAAAACAGTCAAATAATATTTGGATATTGCTCAATTTTGTACCCTCATAAAGGAATTGTTGGTTGGTGGAGTATGAGAATAGATAGTTGCCTTTTCCTCAGTTCCAGTTCACTCAAACAGGATTAGTTGGTTGCTTAAGTTTGGTAAGCTATAATTAATTTCTCCTTAAGTAATGTCCCTACCTCGGGAAAGTGATAAACCGGAAGCCTCAGCCCTTGGGCAAGCTTCTAATGTTAATACAGGAGGTACGCCAGCTCCAGTATTCCAACATGTAGCTTATAGTATTATCCATTGTCCATTATAAAAAAAGTTCATTAAACCACAACAAATGTCTAGTTGGGTTAAATATCTTCAGAGAGTTTGTAGATTAATGAAATTAGAAGAATCAGTTATGATCGAGAGGTACGCTTCCTTAATGTCTGATGAACCGTATAGCTTGTATTTAGAAAAATATGTGACCGCTACACATTTTTCTGGGCTAAAAGAATCCCTGTGCTCTGCTTTTCTTAATAAAATTTCACCGACCGAAAACATTTAACATATTATGCAAGTTAGACATGAAAATAATGAGCCGGTCGTAGGATTTTTTTATGCGTATTAATGCAGAATTTGAGAGCTACTCTTCTTTAGTTAAAAATGTTCCGGGGAGTGCATGCCTCCTTTCAGGTATTGATTTATTTAAATAATAGGTCTTTGAATAAAAATTAAATGAGAATATCAAAAGATTGATTCGCAAAAAAAAAGAATTGCGCAGATAATACACAAGTGTTTCAAAGGGATAGATTCTTAAATAAGACAGTTATCTTTTCGGGGATTTTTGGTAGTTGACAATTGCCTTTCGCCGTAATCCTAGGATTCAACAATATGGAAGCACTAGACAGTCCCTTTCACTTTCGTGAAAGGAAGTTAGAATTTGCGACCAAGGCTAAGGATTAAGCAGGTTTAATGATGGATTAGCATATAGGGGTGTATTAGTGATTTCTGATACACCAATTGACCCTAGAGCATTTAAAAAGTGTAGATTGTAAGCTAGTTACTACAGAAAATATCTCAATTATTGATGGCGATAATTTAATTATTGTTCCAAAACCAGAGTATGAAGAATTTCTTTCTACGTTTAACCTTTAAACGTACAAAAATAATTGTTTTCCGAGAGCTAGTTCAATTGCTCTTAAATAGTGACAATTGCTTTTCTAAAGAAGCTTATGACCAATGTATAAACGATTTAACGGTTTTAAGCCTTGATGTACCACTTGAAACATAATTTAAACTACCTAAGCAGTTTAGAATCCCTCATTAAATGGCTTTAGTGCTAGAGGAACATATATAAGCTATGCTGAAATCCGGCATAGTAGAAGAAAGGGCATCTCCTTTCCCTTCTCCTGTTTTCCTTATAAGGAAACATTCTGTCAGTAAAAATGAGGCTCTTAACAGAGAAAATACTCGATTTCTAATTAATTTACGTACAGTTAATAATAACATGAAAGACAGCCTTCCTAATTCCTCGAACTTCTGACATTTTACAAAATTTGTCGAAAGGAATGTTCTATAGTGAATTTGACATGCGCAGTGTTTTTTTTTCAAATTTCCATTGATGAAAGGTACCAAAAATTCTTTTCGTTTTTATCACCTTTAACTGGCCGCAGCCATTGATACACAAGAATACCACAGTGAAGTGTATTTGGGCCAAAAGCTTTCGCTAGCTTCATGGATAAATTATTTCCAGAAAGTTACCGTTCCTTCATTTTCAATTTTTTTTTATGATATATTTACTAAATGAAACCTAACCTAATGAGCGTTTATTTCATGTCAAGATATTTTTCAGGCGTCTAAAAACTCACAACAACTAGTTATTAGCTTCTAAATCACAAGTTTTAAAGAACCTATTCCAGTATTAAGATATATCGTGTCGCCTGACAAAATTAGACCTCAAGTATCCAAATTGGTTGCTATAGAAGAACAGAAGGGCCTGAAAACATTCCTATTTTTAAATTATTTGTTGACTCCTCTGAAAATGGAGCCGGGGCTGTTCCTTGTCATGAAAGGGATGACGGAAGGATGGGAGTCGTTTTTTTTTCTTTTCGAAGAGTTCTCTCTAAACCATTTTCCAAGCAGTCTTCTATCGTTAGGAAGCCAGACGGCTTATATAAAACTCTGAAGAGCTCTCAGATTCAGTATTATTTGGAGAAGATTGTGAAATATTTATTCGGATGCTAAAAATTTAAATATTTATGTAAAGATCAGGATCTCTCTAGAAAGATGTACCGGATATCATTACTTATTGTGGATAATCCTTTATATACGCATGAAACATATTCCTGAGATTAAGATGATACTTAATATTTTATCGAGGCCAAGTCGAGAGATAATAGACAGCAGTCAGACCTTATATCCGGTTCTTAACGAACTAGAAATTTTAGCAGCGGACATTTTTTTATTAGTAATCCTAATGTAGATTACTTAGGTCTGCAAGCTGAGGAATTAAACCACGGACAATTACGGGATCCCGAGACGAGACTTAATATTGATTTATTGAAAGAGCCGGATGTGTCAAAACACAACCGTGCTCAAAAGAGGAGCTCCATATATGATAAGCCCGCTAGGTCATAAGTGGATACTGACCCCACATTCCTGGTGTGAACCAGGGAACCAGAAGGATTGGCCAATCCGCGGTGAGCATAGTGTCTACCGCATTTTTAATTTTGATGATATGGATATTGAGAAAAGAATATGGTATATGATAAAGTCTCTTGGTGGTTTATTCTTGTTGTTAAAAGTTAATTTCAATTGATGGCGTTCTGTATAGAATAAAGTATGCTCCGAATAACCATTCTAGGCTAAACCAAAAAGCGCGCTCTTAACCATCTATTTTGATAAGTTTTGCCTAGAGTGATGATTCCAGGCAACTTAAAATTATTTCATGATATATTTATTGTTCAGTAGCCAAACCGGCTACGAGAGAACGTTGTGAAAACTCGGCAGTTTGTGTTTTTGAAAACAAGGCCTTCGTTATTAAGGAATTTGTTGTTAATTTTGAATTGTGTACCACGTAAATAATAAACAGAAAAAGAAAATATATATATATATATATATATATATATATATATATATATATATATATATATATATATATATATATATATATATATATATATATATATATATATATATATATATACATATATATATATATATATATATATATATATATATATATATATATATATATATATATATATTATATATATATATATATATATATATATATATATATATATATATATATATATATATTATATATATATATATATATATATATATATATATATAATTATTTAAACCTCTAAGAAAAAAAAGTAAATGACTAAATTGCATTTTGTTTGGGGAATTGACGGATAAGTTAATTTAGTTAATTATGCTATTGTAGCAAAAGGATTCCAATATTATTAGGGAACCACGAAGACGAGAAGTTTGATTCCAAATTAAGAGTGAACTGGTCAACTGAGTACAATGGTCACGGAATGAAACTACAAAAAATTGCAATTCATTAGAATTGATCTTTTCTCCTTTTGCCCTTAGCCCCAACGGAATAGATGTAGTTAGTACTTAACTTATAAAGAGGGTGACGGATTTAGTTGTGATAGATGGTTTGGTTATGTTTTAGCTTGATGTTTGGGTTATGGGTGATTCTTCCCTAGTTACTGAGTTTCTATTAACTTTTAAGCACCAATTAATATAACAATAATGTTTGCAATAATTAATAGAAAAAAAATATGTATATATATATATAAATTAATAAGAAGACTATTTACCTCTAAATAATATTTGACCTTCTAAAACCTTTTACTTATAAGAAAAATGATAGTCGTTTGTTGTCCTTATTCTGTTCAATGGCTTTGAAGAAAAGAAAAGGGAATCGTGTTGTAAAAAGGTTCTACGTTCCTTAATGACACGATAAGGCACGATCGTAGATGTGAGGACAATAGAACCAGTACCGCAAATGATAAAATAGTATTAAATCATTAAAGGCTAGCGAACAGAAGCTACCTTCAGCTGATAATCTTCTGTCTATTAATGGTCTTACAATTTTCTTGGTCACTTAGTCATTCAATAGCGTTGCAGCCTAAAATTCAATTGATTTTCTATTGCTGTATACTAATTATGTTTTAATTGTGTTTCTGTGTTTTCTTGTCTCATGATTTATCCTTGCAAAGGCCAGTGCAATTGAGTGGGACGACTATAATAGTTTTCTATAGTTATTCGAAGATATCAGCACAATAAAATCTTTAAAAACTTTTACGCAAGCTTATATTACAAGGTCGGATTTGTAAGAAGTGTCCTTCTAATTTTAGATTTAATATCAAGTTGCTATGAATTTGGTAGAATCCGGCTTAAGCCAATGTTCTTTCAGAGTATATTTCTAATGAACTAATTTTGTAACCCTTTCCCTTTTTAACACAATTTCCTTATTTTGCAATACAAGCCCTTTCTAAGAAGGATTGAATTTAGCTACGTTTGTTTGACAAATAAGGGGAACATATCTTTTGATATAGCGTGAGACTGACGAGAGAAGTCAGTTGGGTTTTTGGCTTTGCTCAAGCTTCTCGTATGCATGTAGAATGTAAGTCTAATGTGTTCCTTGCTCTTTCTTAATTTTATTATGTTAAAATCCTAGTAAATGGGTATATATCCCATTCTTTAATATTTTTATTAGATTCTTTTAAGCAGGAACATATTAGTCTTAATATATTAGTTATAATGCTTGCTTTCCTTTAATAATAATAAATTTTACTTTTAGCAATTATATGAACAAGAATTGATCTTTGATTGTGAATAATAATTATTGAATTTTGATTTATAATGAAATAACTATTAACTAAAAAGTTCTCTTCTTTAATAATAAATTCTTAGTTTTTCTTATACCTGTGTTGTCTTGTATATTTTATTACGATGATTAGGATTTTGTCAAGATATCTCTCTCACTTGGTTCATTTCGTCTATTGAGGCTTATTTAGGGGTTCTCGGGTCTCATGGCTGAGTTTGGGCATGGAGTCATCACCATGAGAAGACCCCCCCCCTTACACATGCCTGCATTGTTCACGCACGTCCGTGCTGCTTAAGAAACGCATGTTGCAGCGTCATAACCACACGGTTTTACGTAAACGATACTACAATGAGGGAACAAGACATAGCAAGGACGAGTGGAGACCTCTCTACCCACTCGTTTTCTAATGTCTTCCCTATTTCTTGGCTTAGACGCTCTCATGGGGTTCCGGGTTTAACCTCTGCATTTCAGCTGTTTGCCCGTGCTCTTATCTTGGTTTTCGTCTTCTTAGTCTCAGGATTTTTCCGTAATTAAAAGTCAATAGGGTTCTTATGGTCAGGGAAGTTGCGAATACGAAACATACGGCCAATAGTATGTTCCACCAGAACTTGGTTGAGAACAGTCCTTATCTATTATCCACATACGTTAATCTCTGGTCTTCATTTGTAAATAGGGGAATCTGTGAATCTAATGCTTCTCTTATTTTTGTAAGCCTTATTGTCCCTTTATTCTTTTCTATTTTTGACCATATCGAGGTTTTTATTTCCTCGTTTTCTATATTGGGAATAGTGTACGACAGGTTAATTGCCTTGAAGTTAGTTATTTTGGGACTTATTATCTTAGTGCTCGTGGTAATTAACGGCGTTCGGACAGTTGACTCTTTAGTTACGTGTCGACACCCTTGTTTTATGGTTATCGTACCCACATTTTGTAATAGTAATTCTGTTTTGTAACTTGGGTCTATTCTTTCTGTATTATTGTAACAAGACAAAGTTCCAACAGTTTCTCTTGGAACAGAGATCATGATAACATTCATAAATATGAACATGATCAGCTCATAATTAGACGCTTCTGTACTGGTAGTTTTTTTTTTTTTTTTTTTTTTGATGAAATCAATCTTTGTTAGGACCTGGGTCGATTTTTCATAGAAAATCCGAGGGGACCGCCAAAACCCAGCAAATTAAGCGCCGCGTGGGCTTTGAGTTCCTCCCCAGGCTTCCCACAAAACGTGGTCCATCTATTTAGATTTGATTAAACAACTTAATACTGAGTAGGGGATTGTTCCCGTAGTTTCCATCGATTCTATACGTGTCGTTTCAATGACCAAGTATAACAACAACACATACAAAATCGATGATATTGACTTTGAAAACACGGTCGGTAGGGGAGACATAATCTCCCCTCCCCATGATATAAGTTCCATTATTGATCTCAATAATTGGGTACATTATAGGTTGTCCAACTGATTAATTCACATTTATAGGGATATAGTTGATTTTCGTAAGGTAGTACCTTATAGGCAGAACGTGCCACATAGGACCTAAAACACTATTTGTCACCATCGGTCGACCACGAGCTTCCCACCTTGGGCCTTTCTCCCTGATCGCCGACGTTTTGACATCACTTGTATTATATTTTTTTTCCATTAATATTTACTTGGTTAACTTTACTTGCACACTGTTAGATTTATTATGGTGGATCATAAGTTGATTTTTCATAAGGGATTTGAAATTTGTCTTTACATTAATTAGGGATATTTCCATCTGTCAGGTTTTTTAACCATTCTGCCTGACTGTGTCGTTATTTTCTCCTCTGTTTCTTGTGGTTTTTTCTTTTTCGGTTTTTCTAGCGAAATAAGGTCAAACTTTTTGTATTGTTTTTTCAAAAATTCTTGCCCTTTTAATCTTGTTTCCTTCGCGTGTGCAGCTGCTGAAGTCGGTTTTGATTTCCCTATTTCTTTAACTACTATATGGTCTGATTCACCGTCAGACTCTTCGGAACTGGTTTCCGACGAATCCGGATTGGAACTTTTAGAGGTGGCACTTTTTGAGGTATCACCTGCCCTTCCTTCGTAAATTTCTACTCCTCTGGAAGTAGAAGGTTTATTCTCTAAGTCCTCGCCTTGAGTTCTCAACTCGGGGGATTTGAAAGATTCTTGAGAGCTTTGGGAAGAATCAATAGTTTTTGTGGGGTTCCTCCACTGTTTGAAGGCCATGTCCTCAGGGGGATGGGGCATTTTTTGCACTAAGGTTTCCCTCCATGAAGTACACTGTTTAGGCTTGACCTTTGACACAGTTATATCATGATATTGTCCTTGCTGGTCATCCCTGGGAGTTTTATTCTCGGGCAATGTACTTTGACTCGTTTTTATGGGAAAATTTATTAAATCCATAGCTTCTCGCAGGTTTATTTTAATTGAATCTTTGGGGGGAGTTTTCTTTACAGTAATACCGGGGGTTTCTACAGCTCTGTTTAATTCCTCCTGTAAGGACAGGGGTCTTTCTATCGGTGTTGCAGGGGAAACCATATCGTCTGGAAATCTTTTGGGGGGACATGGGGTCGAAATTCTATCGGGGAAAAATTGGGTTTTTGGAGATATTGTATAATCTAATTCTCCCGCGCTCTCTGGTGATGAACTTTTTGAGCTTTTTGGCGTTTCTATTCTTACTGGTATTAGGGATTTTTTCTTTTGAATAACTAGATTTTTCATAGCTAAAAATTCTTCAAAATTTTCCTCATCACTGTCATTCTCGAAATAGTCTTGCTTGAAATTAAAGGGTTTTAGCTCTGCCAATCTTGATCTAGGGGGCTCATTTTCTGCATCTGACGAATCAGTAGAGGAGGGATGTGATACCCATCTCTCTGGAAATTTGGCTCTTTTTATTCGGCTAACATGCGCCTTGTAAGTTCTTCCACTATCGGGGTTTTCCATTTTAAAAGTATATTCGTTATCGTATTTTTTGACTATTCTGTACGGTCCAGAATAATTGTTGGAAAGTTTTTTGCCTTCCGTTTTTGCTTCGTTCTTTAGGTAGACGCTGTCTCCTACTTTGAAATCTATACTCCCCTTGACTTTGGGTTGGTTTCTTAGCTCTTGGTTTATTTTACATTTTTTCCAACTCTTGCCTAACTATTTTATAAGTTTTCCTCATCCTATTTATGAATTCTTGTTTGTAATCTTCCGAGCTATTATAATACTTCCGAGATTCAATAATCTCATTATACGGGATTCTAAAATCACGACCAAAAAGTAAATAAAATGGATTATCTTTAGTTGTTTCTGAATAAGCAGTGTTGATTACGTTAGTTAAATAAGGTAAGAATTGATCCCAGTCGTTCCTATTGTCTTTTGTATAAATACTTAATACGTTCGAAAATATTTTATGCCTATTTTCTATTCTACTATTAGCTTGTGGGTGGTACGGAGCTGTCACCATTTTCTCTATATTAAGAAAACTCATTAAGTCTTTTGTTACCTTTGAAACAAAATTTGTTCCGTTGTCACTCAAAATCTTATTTGGAACGCCAAATTGTAAAAATAATTTCGCTAACTTCTTACTGGTGGCATAAGCACCCTGATTTTTTAATGCTTTTGCAAAAGTAAATCCTGAAAAATGGTCTATAACTGAATGAATACAAGTATGGCCTCTGCTAGAAACAGGCAAGGCTCCGCTCGTTCCGTATAAGTCAAATGAGATAATATCGAAGGGGTACTTTGCTACCGGGACCCTTCCCATTGGAGGATTTGGATAAGCTGGGGGGATTTTTATTAAGTTACACGCTTCGCATGTGCTTACAAATTCTTTAAGTTTTGTCATTGCCGACGGCACGTAAAAATATTGTTTTAATTTATGGAAAGTTTTCATTACTCCTAAATGTCCACCTATATCTGAATGAAAATATTCAAATGCAGGCACTATTAAGTTTTGTGGTAATACAGGTATTATAGAAATTTGGTTTCTTTTTGTCTCAGCAGTCACGATTCTACACAGTATTTCTTCATCCAGATCATAGTAAAAATTATCTATCTCTTTTCTAAGAGTTTTGAATTTATCCGGTAACGCATCGTCATTCACAAAATAATTAATAAGCACCGAACACATTTCGTCCTTTTTTGCTTTTTTTTTATATTTTCTAAAGACAAGGGACCATGGTTAATCTTATTTTTTTTTACCGTGTCCTTGACTTTGTTTTTCTTACGTCCATGTTTCCTCTGCATTGATAGCGTTAACTTCATTTTCTTCAGCTTCCGACGGAATATTTTCTGGGTATCTACTCAAAAAGTCACAAGCTGCGTTTTGTTTACCTTTTAAATGTTCAAATTCGTAATCTAGGTCTTGGATTTTCATAATCCATCTAGCTAGAATTCCCGTGGGATTTTTAAATGTGCGCAGGTACTGCAAGCTTTTATGGTCTGATCGTAGTATAAATTTTCTACAAATTAAATAGTGTCTAAATTTGTCCAAGTGGTGGATTATAGATAATAATTCTAAGTTTGTGGCGGAATAACTACTTTCGCCCTTTGATAAGGTTCTACTCGAATAGCATATAACTTTTTCTATTTTTTTTGATTAGAAGGTCCTTGTAAAGGATCAGGGTTTCCCATGGGAATTATTTGCGAAAGAATGGCCCCAATGCCTTTTGAACTATCATCAGTCGTGACCACAAATCCTCCGTTTTCGAAATCAGGGAGTGACAATATTGGTTCAGAAGTGAGCGCCTTTTTGAGACGGTCTAGGGAAGTTTGAGCTTCCTGGGACCAGGTAACATTATTGGAGTTCCCTTTAGTTAATTCCGTGAGGGGTTTTGCAATTTCGGCGTAACTGCGCACGAATTTTCTAAAGTAGCCAGTAAGACCTAAAATTCCCCTTAATTCTTTCATAGTTCTGGGGGGGGCTTGAGGTTTTCAACACATTTTATTTTATCAGGGTCTGGGGATATCTCTCCTTGTGTCACTACTACTCCTAAAAATTTAATTTTAGGTTGAAATAAATTTTTTTCTCAGGCCGGCATTTTAAATTGTCTTGTCTGAACTTCTCGAACACCTTAGCTAACGTTGCTAAGTGTTGTTCAGCACTTTTTCCCACGCATATGACATCGTCGACAAAATGAATGATATTCTTTAATCCTCTTAACAGGTGCAATAGGGGTCTACATAGCGCGCTTGAACTTGTTTTCAGTCCAAATGGTACCCTTAAGTATTCATATGAACCACATTTAGATGCTGAAAATGCAGTTTTATGGACATCCTTTTTGGCTATTTTCACTTGGTGGTAGCCTTGGGTAAGGTCCAAAGAAGTAAAATTTTGTTTTTGCTTGAAATTGAGTCAAGAATTTCATCTATTCTCGGTAGAGGAAATTTATCGCTAACTACTTGTTTGTTAAGGGCTCTATAGTCTACTACAAGTCTAAGATCACCATTCTTCTTTGGTACTAATATCACTGGTGCACTATACGGACTTATACTTGGGCGTATAATTTCATTTTTTTTCTAATTCCTGAATCTTATTTTTTAACCATTCTTTGTGCTTATATGGCACACGATATGGCTGTTTTGCTACGGGATTACCAGTCGTTAAAATTGAATGTTCATAAAATGGTATCTGCCCGATGTCATCTTCAGATGCAGAAAACACATCTTTAAAATTCCATAATAATTCGCATAATTTTTTCTTAAGTTCCAAGTCCGTAATATGATCCATATTAAATTTGTTTAAAAATTGCGATTTAGTTAAAGGATATTTATTATTTGAAGTTTTAATGCCGTTAACTAGGTTTCTTTTAGAATTTCCCCATGTATTTCAATCATTCTCCGTTAAAACCTGGATTTGAACTAAACACGTCCCCTTCTTTATTGTAATTGTATCATTTTCGTGGTTATTAGTTACCCAAATAAAACTCTATAGAGAGGGATCCTTCTTTATTTTCTATTACTCCTGCTGCTAAGAGAGTCGTATCCGTTAATTATTCATTGTTTATCACTTCATATGAACCAACGGTTTTACCTTGTGGCAAATTTAGAGGTTCATCGCTAGTATTAAAATAAACTGTTTTTATTGCATTGTTATAAGTTTCCCATAGCGACGGAGATATGTGTAATTGTGTCTGAATATTCGCGGTAAACATTATAGTGTCGCCCTGAGCTACAAAGGGTGCTGAGTGATTCGACAATTTGGCCTTAATGATTTTGAAACAATTGGCCTGAATACAGACTTGTTTCGCTATATATGCCAATCCCCTTCCCGAAATTTGTTCAGTGAAAAACGCAAGGGAATTCATTTCCTCTGTACTCATATTCCCTAAAGAAATTTTATTATATTTTAAATTTAACGTACAATCAAGTTTGTTTAAAATATCACATTCTATAATTACGTCAAATTTCAAGTCTGGGACGACTAAAAATTTCCAAAATAATCTTTCATTCTGTTTTGCCTCATCTGTAATGCAGAATGCTAAATTTATCTCTCCTATTAGTGGGAAAGTCTCTCCACTTAAAGATTTCACGTTTCGAGAGGATGGTTTGAGGCGTCTACGAACCTCTACTGGAAATTTTTGAAATATTTCCTCCTTTAACAAGCTTCTTTGTTACCCGCTATCCACGAAACATTTTACAAAGTTTTGGTCTGCTATTTTAGCAGTCCACATAAATGGGAAAGAACTTGGTTCAGTTTTATTTTCCTGTAACGCACTAAAACAAATATTTTCATTTTGGTCAGAAGGAGGTTTTGTGATTTTATTTTCAGGCTTGGGACGTACCTCCTCTAAATCCTGCCTGATTAGTTTTTTTTCAATAGGATTTGGTGCCATACATTTGTCTGCACTATGCCCGAATTCTTGGCACCTTATACATGCTAGATTTTGCCAACAATCTTTCCGGTAATGTCCGGATTTCCCACAATTTGTACACTTTGGGATTTTGCAATCCACTTTCATGTGTTCCAGTCTCCCACAATTAAAAAATTTTCTTTTTTCATAGTTATAATTGCCTTTGTTTTTATATTCTACTCTGTGGTTAACTCCAGGTTCTTTAGTGGAATTCCTGTCTCTTGAGTCTACTACCGCTGCTCCCAAGGACATATCTGAGAAGTCCTTATATATTAAATCTATTGCTTCGAATCTTTTTGCAGGCGTTAATAATTCATCTTGGTCGTCCGAGGCCTTATATTGCTCTAATACTCTTCTTCCAATGGAAGGGAGCATGCCACTCTTAAGAAAACTCATCGTAATGTCATTTGCTCTTATACCAGGAGAATTTTTTGCATAATCTATTGTATTTCCCCTGATCCGGGAGTAATATTGGTGTACTAATTCAGATGGCCTTTGCTTATCAGAGAGCAGCTCTTGTAGTTTTTGTGCGGCTGGTTTTTTATGTAAAAAGGCTTATTTTAGAAGTCTTTCTAAATGGTCTAAATCTCTTATTTTGGGAATGTCTAAATTTGTTGCGAATCTTTGTATCTCTCCTCTTGTATAACAAATAGCTTGATATATCATAGCAATATCATCTTTCCCTAAACTGCTTTGTATTTGTTTAAGGGTGGTAATCCATGAATGGATTTCATTTAGATATGTCAGTAACGAGATGGGAGGCGCTTGCTCCACAAATTGGTTTTGAAGCCTGCTTGTGACTGGGGAATCTCCATATTGCTCTTGTAGAGCGTTTATTCTAGCTTGTGCGATCTCTTCTACTCTTATTCTCTCCTCTTTTGCTTGTCGTAGTGCAATTTCTAATTCTTTAATTTTGTTTTCATTTGAACTCATGATGGATCTGTTCTTTTCAATTCTTAGTGTGGGAAACGTTTTGATCCCTTATAGTGTTTTAAGTCGCTAAAATGGGTCCATTTATAAATTGTATGAAAATTTTCTCAGTACCTTGATTTAAATTTACCCTCAGGTTTAGTATTATAATTACACACTCTTGAGGATGATTAACCTATGACCCTATTTAAGTAAATTATAGACGATTCGGATACTAGAACTTGTAGCAAAGAGAAAGAAAAGGAGAAGAAAGAAAGAATCTTAGGAAGATAAAAGGCTGTCTTTGCTTCCCTTTAAGGTTAAAAATTTCTTTAATGAACATTTTTTCAACCTTTTCTGTCTTGTATAGGTTTGGAAAACTGAACACACACTTTCTTGTGAGGAACAGAGGAATAAATTTTACAAAATTTTATAAATTTAATTAATCCTCCCCCACCTAAACGAAAGTTGCACCGAACTTGAGTACCGCTGCGACCAGTTGTAAGGTTGCCCCTACTATCAGGGCTAATTTGGTAGCGTGTTACAAACTGAGGCTTGGGTAAGAAATCGTTACTCAGAATTCAGTGACAACTGATTTTTATTCCAAAAGGAGATAAAAAGAAAAATATTCTAATTCTGATTATGTTGAATATTTCTAAACCTCTTCTAGGTCTAAAGTCTATGGTCTACTTATTCAATTCACCAAAGTTTACCGAAAAGAAAAAGATTAAGTTAATTCTAGGCTATCGAATGTTTCTACTTAAAAGAGTTACACTTAAATAGTTAGTCAAGGCTTGAGTTCTGGGTTATTAAAATCCTTTAGTTCAAACTATTGCTGAGCTAAGCTAAGAATAACCGTACTTGATTTTATTTCAATTTACATTAACCCAAACCAAGAGATCCTCTTATTATTTCTTGAAAAGGGCTGTGTGTTCCTTGGACTTTTAGTAAGCTTTTACCTTAGCAAGGAAAGCTCTCAATTGAAAAAATCTGGACATAAAGGTCTGACAATTTTTAAATTGACAATATTGTTCCCTTTCCCTTAACCTATCTGTATAAACGTCAAGGTAACCTTTGTATAAACATGCAGTAAGGGTTTAACGAAATGAAAGAATGATTAAAAGGGAACAGGTTTTCCTTCGTATAAACGTCTGAAGATTGCACAAGGGGGGGGGGGCAAGTAATGTTGTTGTCCGATAATTCCAATTTTCGGTTATAAGGTCCTTATACAGTCAAGCTAAGTTCCAAGGAACTCTAGGCTGAAAAGGGGTGCACAAAGGGCTCTTCTAACGTTGACTTCTTGGTTAAGGTTCCTTTCCTCTTTGAAACCTCAGTTATTCGAAGCTTAAATTTCTGGAAAGAAATTTAATTTAGCTTATTCTAACCTTAAAATGCTGTTTTGTCCAAATGGCTCAAGCCTTGTCCAAGTGGAAATACTACCGAACTATAAACCCAAAAACACCAACTTATAGTAAATATTAGATTTCAGCACTAGTTGTTATTATTTCCTCCTACATACGTATTAAAGTTATCTCCATGTGACAGAAATCTTTAGAGGTTTCCTTCTTATTTTAATTTTATCTTCAAACTTTTATCTCCAAGGGGAATTCAGACAGACAGTGGTAGTCTACCTTAATTACAAAGTAAAAAGACTTACTCGTTGTTTGGTCCAAAAAAGACTACCCTGTTTTCGTCCCCGAATCCCTATTTTAAGTTTTGTCTTATTTTGTTATTCTTTTCTCTCATTGGCCAAAGACCAGTTTTGATGTAATCGTAAAATAAGTCTTTTGTTCAAAAAGTTAGTTTCCGCTTTCTTTATTAAAAACCCTGTTTAGTCATGTGATACAAATCGCGTAATCTCTCTTGTCGTTGAACCCGCGAGTTTAAAGCGGCGGTCCGGTATTTGTATTTGCATTTTATGGTCCTTGTTAGATCAAGGGTTCACTTGTTCAAAATCTAATGTTGTTTGTTTCCTTACACAAAGAAAATTAATACTTCGTTATCTTTATATTTACTCAAAAGTCATACTTTGCTATTTTTACAATTTAGTCAGGTTATGATGGCTTTCCCACATTCTCACACTAGCATGCAGAAAATTGGATAAATGTTTGATTAAAATCAGAGGCTCACCTCCATTGGGTTCTTTTGGGGGACTTTAATTGTAACCTATTGATACGACTGATAATCTATGTACGGCTCCGCTGCTTAGCCTGAATCCAAATGAAAGAGCTCTCTTACCAAAATCTGCTGATTTCACATATATACATCCCTCAGGATCAGTGCAAACCTTGATCACGTGCTTCTTCTCGATAGTATTGCCAGTCGTGCAGTAAGTGTAAGCAAACTTAATGATTTTGTAGTATCTCAACATTTGCTGTTGTCTTTTAGTATTATGGCTCTATTTAACCTTGCAAGGGTGATCCAAGATTTTAAGTGGCGTACTGTGGTAGAATGCAATAATATTGATATACCCCAGTACCAGCATTTTATTGATAATATTCTCGCAAAGATAAAAATACCATTTGAACTTCTCCCGAATTTGGTTCCATCTTCAATTAATGAAACTTGTATTAAATTAAATATATATGTATCACTTATTTCACATGCTTTATTACAAGCAGAAAAGCAGTTTGTCCCTTGCACCAGAGTACGAGTTGGATCCTAAGTGAAGCGCTGGTCCCAGAATTCTTTACTTGTTGAGGCTTGTAATAGGGCCAAATTCTAGCTAAGCATCTGGATAGATTGCGGCCCTCCCAGAACTGGTGTCATAAACCAGATTTGTTTATCCACCAAACGCCGTTTTTTAAAAGAGCTAGAGAAACATAGAGCTACTATTTGTTCCAATTTTTATGAAAAGATTTTTAATTACCCAGCACTTTTGTGGACAAATTTAACACATAAACAAAAACAAAAGCCCAACCAGTCATTTAATATCCCTCTCGAACTATGGGAATAACATTTCTTCAGAGAGTTTTCAGAACCAGATCCACTAATAGAAAATCCCTCCAAAGTCACACTCGAAAAGACACTTTTGATTTGGGACAAATCAATGTTTACTGTATCAGTTTCGGATGTTTATAATATAATTCGTAAAATTAAGAAACATTTTTCAAGAGGTATAGATTACGTTTGCGCCAAACACCTCCTATATGGAACCCCTTCTCCCTTTTCCCACCTTGCCCTACTTGCCAAATTTTGTTTACAAAAGGAATGGTTCCGTTCTCTTTTTCAACTGGCCGTCTTATTCCTGTCCCTAAAAACAATAAACCCCTAAACGAGTGCTCATCGTACCGGCTAATAACGGTAGCTACAACTTTTTGTAAAATTTTTGAGAAGTTGATGATGCCTGAGTTGGTTGAATAATGCTATATGCCCCCACACCAATTTGGGTTCTAGAAAGGAATAGGTTGCGCTCATGCACTGACGGCACTGTCGTCAGTTTTGACTGATGCTTATAAATCTGGAGAGCCGCTTGTTCTGGGGAGCCATGATGTCAGTCTTGCTTTTGATTCGATAATTCACGCGCATATCCTCACTGAATTGTATAAACGCGGGGTCAGTAACAGTATTATTTGTGCTTTGTATGATATGTATAATCATTTAACTGTCATTTTTAATCTGCCTGATGGAATAATTACAAAGATAACCATACCTGTTCGTCGCGGAGTAAGACAAGGCGTCCTTACATCCCCAATTGCGTTTAACAACTGTATTCTCGACGCACAGCCTTAATCAGTCTCTTCCTGTATTCTAGAAGGGATAGATGTGTCTCTTATTGCTTATGCGGATTATGTATTTAACCGCAGCCAAATGGTAATGGCGTTTGAGAAAAATTTTTCCATTTTGAGTCGAGAGTATTCAAAAATACATCTTAAGCTTAATGCTGAAAAGTCAGAAGTGGTACTATTCAACTGGGGCCCAGTTCCCAAAGGATTTAATGTTGATCTTAATGGAGTATTGGTTGCTCCTAAATCGGAAATGAATTATCTTGGCCTCCCAAGCGGTAACTCCCTTAAAGCAACTAAAAAGCTTCTCATTATCCATTTCCAGCGCCAGACGTCCAGTGCCTACGGTGGCATAGTTTCCAATAAACTTCTTTTTTATCGCCAGCTACTAACTAAATTATATAACTCATATGCACTCCCAAATTTTTTATACCTTACACCTTTTTAACGTACCTTTTCGGCAACGGAATCAAAGCAACTCTGACGATTTTTATTACCGGTACGGTATGCTAAATATCTTCTCGGTCTCCCCCTCCCTGGGCAAGTAATTCTTAGGCCAATAGGAAATACGCTTTAATTGACCCCAATGCTACCATCGGCTGATGCATTGTAGCTCACAATAGGGGAATAAATGGACACCCATGGTGTTCCCTTATAAAACAATAGGTCTTTCACGTTTACGGTTTTTGTGTTTGTTATATATAATCTATGATTGTTTGGTTTATTATTATGCTTGTTTGCTTGTTCTGTGATTTTTATTTTTGTTTTGTTCGTGCTTGTTTATGTGCTTGTTTCATTGGCTTGTGCTGTAATTTTTTTGTTTGGTTTATTACTATGCTTGTGTGATTATTCTTTTAATTTTATTTGTTTTTATTTGTCATTATACGTCTTTTTCTTTTTTTTCTTTTTCTTCTTCTTTTTTTATACTGCGTTCGTTATTGCATTTTCAACAGGTTATAAACAAATTCAATTCAATAGTTCAAATTTACTTAACTTACTTTTGGTGGGAACCAGAGGATGATCCATCCTTCCCAGCACCAATGGACGATGGAATGACTGACGTAGTCCAACATGATCTGTCAGCAGAACCCTCTTCAGCCAATTTTTATTCAAACAACGTCTGTGTCGGCGGAAGCCACTCCAAGGATCCAGGTCATTCTTGAATTTCTGCCAGAGATTCTTTCTTTGGCCACCTAATCTCTGTTTGTCTCTGTGTAAGGGGGTCACAGGTGAGGACATTGCGAGATATGGTTCTAGCTGGTTGTTGTAGTGTGTTTCCCAGGAATTTCAGTTGTTGTTGTTTTATGATTACCAAGAGGGGGGCCGTCTGACCACATTGCCTTTTACCTCAGCATTTGAGATATGAAACCATTGGCTGACCTGTTGTATGTGTCTCATGCAGCAATGGTTGAATACTTCTAGTGAACATGTTTTTTGGCCTTTAAAAGCAAGTTTCACAGGTGTATAGCAGGATCAATCAAATGGTTGACTTGTAGGCGTTCATCTTTGTTTTGATGTTAATTTCATGTCTATTCCAAAGCGACTTTTTCATGCTTGTGATGACACCCCTTGCCTTTCCTATTTGAGCTCTAACGTCAGCTTCTGGACCTCCGTTTGGCGTTAGAATAGAACCAAGGTAGTAGAACTTTTCAACAGTCTCGATGGTTTTGCCCTCTAGTTTGATATATGGGTGGTTTGGGCTATTTGCTGTCATGACTTTGGTTTAGACTTGCTGATCATGAGGCCAGTTGTCGTTGATATACAAGAGACATCGTTGACCATCTTTTGGAGCTCAGCCAACAAGCTATTCATGAGACCCACATTGTCTGCAAAGTCAAGGTCTGTCAGAGTGATTGGGTTGTCTTCTCTCTGACCAACAACAAACTCTTTGTGGGTGCAAAGTGAATTCATCATTATCCAGTCTATTATGTAATTGAACAGAGCTGGCAAAAGAGGACACCCTTGTTTGACCCCTGACTCAACGTCAAATTCCGTTGTTTTGCTGTTGGCAGTTTGGACTCTTGTAACAGTAGACTCATAGGCTCCTTTGAGTATCTCGATCAGTTCTGCTGGGACACCGTCTTCCAGCAAGATCTTCCAAAGCTTGGTCCTGATAAGGGAGTAGAAAGCGGCAACAAAAGCTCTGCTGTAAGATGAGCCGGAGGATAAGAATATGTTCTTGGCAGCCCTTGCCAGGTCTGAAACCTGCTTGCTCTGGTCTTGTCAACATGTCTTGGGCGTCCTTGAGACAGTTGAGGATGATTATACAAAAGACCTTCATGGCTTGGTCTATTAGTGATATACCTTGGTAGTTAAAGTAGACAGCCTTTTCCCCCTTTTTATATACCGATATAAGTACTGAGAGTTTCCAATCTTTTGGGAATTTCTTTGTCGTCCATACTTCAACTAGCAAATCTTTCAGCTGGCATAATGGTATGGTGGATGACTTATACATCTTTGCTGAGATGCCATCCTCTCCCTGGGCTTTGATATTTTTCACGTTTTTCAGTGCCCACAGAACATCAGCAAATGACGGTGGCTGTAGATCTATTTCGTAGGGCTTCTTTGTTACACTCTGGAAATGGGGTGGATCAAATGCAGCTTTTGTGGGATTAAGGAGCTTGGAAAAATGTTCTTTCCATCTCTCAAGGTGGTCTTTTTCCGTCTTAATTAATTTAAAAAACTTTTTCCACAAAATAATTTTTTCAAAGAAAAGTAAAGAACTCCATTAAAAAAATGAGCAAAAATAAAATCAAATAATCTACCAAGCGTGAAACCACAAAATCAGCATCGAAAAAGAAATGAAACCCAAAACGAACAGAAATTACAATAATTAACCGAGTCAAACTCAAAACGAGCAGAAATTAACATAAGTTGGGCGCATAACCCCTATGACTTCCCAAGGCCAGAACAAAATCTGCACTTTACTGAAAAAATATAAATGTTTTTACTTTTATAACTTTAATAAATCAAATAATATTACCATTTTGATTACTAAATATCAGTATATGTATATTAAACTGACATTGCACATTCATTTGTATTTTTTCAGTAAAGTGCAAATTTTGTTCTGGCCTTGGGAAGGCATAGGGGTTTTGCGCCCAACTTATGTTAATTTCTACTCGTTTTGAGTTTGACTCGGTAATTATTGTAATTTCTCTTCGTTTCGGGTTTCATTTATTTATCGATGCTGATTTGTGGTAATTTCACGCTTGGTAGATTATTTGATTTAATTTTTGCTCATTTTTTGTTTATTGGAGTTCGTTTCTTTTCTTTGAAAAACTTATTTTGTGGAAAATGTTTTTTAAATTAATTTCTGTTCGTTTTATATTGACATAGAATTTTCAGCGAAAAAGAAAATAATATTTTAAATCTTTTTGTTTTTTAAGACATTATAGTTTGGCCTCCTATTTGTATGCTGGAGAAAAATTTTCAGCAATTTTTAGCAACATACACCCTTTTAAAAATCTGAACAAAAATAGTACTGTTTAATTTAGTTTCATACCTCCTCTAGTTGACCTGAAATGGAAAACTTGATACCATTCGCAAAAAAAATCTGTTTACTTTCTTTGATACCTTGGATATACTTTCGATATTTTGAATTCGCTAAATTTTAAGAGCAGAAATGGGAGGGTTGGCGTGGGAGAATGGGAGCGGAAGGGGGATTAGTTGCCCTCAAATCACTTTCTACTAATAAAAAGGGCATCAGCCCTTTTCATTTTCAATAGAATGAGCTCTTTTCGAAGTTCCCACGACAACTCCTTCGATACGAAGTGCCCTGGTCTAAACAGCAACAACAACAAAAAATAACACATTATACCCACTTCGATCTTTACTATGAAATTGTCAAGCCTTCCAATCACTTTTGACTATTAAAGAGGGCACTAGGCCTTTCGATTTCCAATCGAATGAGTCCTTTTGGAAACGACAACGCTTTCTATAAACACCTTATAAGCCCCTGGGGCATAAATAACAAACCCTAACGTTTGTTAGGGTGGTTGTCATCTTCTAAGACTGAATTTCCAGACCTTTCATCTACGTTAAACAACATGGCTATCTCAAAATTTTTATTGGATGTATTTGGGAAAATGGTGAGCGTGAGAGGGACGGTAATCGCTCTCCAATCACTTTCAACTATTAAAAATGGCCCTTGCCTTTTCAATTTCCAATTAAATGAGCCCTTTTCAAGTTTCTACGACAAAACTTTCAATAAAAATCTTATATGCCCCCAGGGCATAACTTACAATCCTTGTTCTGAGTGTTTGGGGGGGGGTGTCATTTTGAAAGACCTTATTTCCAGAACTTTCTACTGCGTTGAACAAAATGGCTATCTGAAAATTTTGATTGGACGTGCTTGGAGGAATGGTGGGCGTGCGAGGGGGGTTAGTTACCCTCCAATCACTTTCGACTATTACAAAGGACACTAGCCTTCTCAATTTTGAATTAAATGAGCCCACTTTTGAAGTTTTACGACAACTCTATCTATAAAAACCTTATATGCCCCCAGG
The DNA here is from genome assembly GCA_027921565.1 of Artemia sinica. NCBI lineage: Eukaryota > Metazoa > Arthropoda > Branchiopoda > Anostraca > Artemiidae > Artemia > Artemia sinica. The sequence continues at coordinate 17,216,735 of CM051261.1, forward strand.
GCAGAACTTGCAACCTTTGCCCTTAGGGCTCTTGGGGGTTTGTCATCCTTAAATACATAGTTTCCAGAACATTCAACTACGTTGAACAAAATCGCTATCTCTAAACTTTGATTGAATGTTTTTGGGGAAATGGTGGGCGTAAGAGTGGGGTTAATTACTCTCCACTCACTTTCAACTATTAAAAAGGGCAATTTCAATTTCCAATCAAATGAGCACTTTTTGAAATTTCTATAACAACTTTCTATATAATTTTATATAACCCCAGGGCATAATTACAACCCTTGCACTGAGGACTCTGGTGGGGTTATAATCCTAAAAGACCTAATTTCAAGAACTTTCAACTACGTTGAACAAAATGGATATCTCAAAATTTTGATTGGACGTGTTTGGGAAAATGATGGGCGTGAGAGGGAAGTTAGTCACTCTCCAGTCACTTTCAACTATTAAAAAAGGCACTGACCCTTTAAATTTCTAGTTAAATGAACTCTTTTGAAGTTTCTACGCTTTCAATAAAAACCTTATACGCCTCCAGGGCATAACTTTCAACCCTTGCCCTGAGGTGTATGAGAGGGGGGGGAGGGTTTATCATCCTTAAAGACCTAATTTCCAAAACTTTCAACTACGTTGAATAAAATGACTATCTAAAATATTGATTGTATGTATTCGGCGAAAAGATGGGCTTGAGAGGGGGGTTAGTCTTCAAATCACTTTTGACTACTAAAAAAGGCACTAGCCCTTTGAATTTTCAATTGAATGGGCCCCTTTTCAAGTTTCTACGACAAAGATTTCATTAAAAACCTTATATGCCCTAGGGGCATAACTTATAACCCTTGCCCTGAAGACTGTGGGGGGAGTTTCCTGCTCAAAGGTGTGATTTCCTGAACTTTGAAGTGCGTGGAACAAAATGGCTATCTCAAAATCTTTATTGGATGTGTTTGGGGAAATTGGGCGCGTAAGGGGTGTTAGTTGCTTTCCAATCACTTTCGACAATTAAAAAGGGCACTAGCCATTTCGATTTCCAATCGAATGAGCCCTTTTTGAAGTTTCTACGACAACGCGTTATATAAAAACCTTATATGCCCCCTGGGCATAATTTAAAACCCTTGCACTGAGGGCTGTGAGGAGGTTATCATTCTCAAAGACTTAATTTTCAGAACTTAAAACTGCGTTGAATAAAATGGCTTTTTCAAAGTTTTGATTAGATGGATTTGGGGAAAAGGTGGAAGTGAGAGGCGGGATAGTTGCAATCTAATCACTTTTGACTATTAAAAAGGGCCCTACCCCTTTGAATATCCAATCGCATGAGCCTTTTTTAAAGTTTCTACGACAAGGCCTTCTATAAAAAAAAAACCCTATATGCCCACAGGGCATAACTTACAACCCTTGCCCTAAGGGCTGTGGGGGACTGTCCTCAAAAATATAATTTATATCTAGAAATCAACTGCGCTGAACAAAATGGCTATCTCAAAATTTTGATTGAATGTGTTTCGGAAAATGGTGGGCGTGAAGGGGTTTTAGTCGCCTTCCAATCACTTTCGACTATTAAAAAGGGCACAAGCCACTCCAATTTTCAATTGAATGAGCGCTTTTTGAAGTTTCTACGACAACTTCTTCGATACGAAGTGCCCTGCTCTAAAGGAAAAAGTTAATAAACAATACATTGTGCCAACATCGCTCTTATATGCCCCAGGGTATAACTTAAAACCCTTGCACTGAGGGTTGTTGGGGATGTCCTCCTCTTTACTTAGTCCCCGTTTCTTGTCTCGTTCTCGAGTGTCCTCGTTCTTTACTTAGGCAGCGCGATCGTGCTGACTATGATTTATACAACAACTTTCTATATAAACCTTATATGCCCCCAGGGCATAAATTACAGCCCTTGCACTGAGGACTCTGAGCGGGTTATCATCCTAAAAGACCTAATTTTCAGAATGTTCAACTACGTTGAACAAAATGGATATCTCAAAATTTTGATTGCATGTGTTTTGGAAAATAGTGGGCGTGAGAGGGGCGTTAGTCGCTATCCAATTACTTTCAATTATTAAAAAGGCACTAGCCCTTTTAATTTCCAATTGAATGACCCCTTTGGAACTTTCTACGACAACGCTTTCAATAAAAACTTTATATACCCCAGGGCATAACTTACAATCCTTCCCCCGAGGGCTTTGGGGGGAGGGGTTGTCATCCTTAAAGACCTAATTTCCAAAACTTTCAACTACGTTGAATAAAATGGCTATCTAAAAATTTTGATTGGATGTGTTCGGGGAAAAGGTGGGCATGAGAGGGGGGTTAGTTGCCCTCAAATCACTTTCGACTATTAAAAAGGGTACTATCCCTTTGAATTTCAAATCGAATGATCCCTTTTTCAAGTTTGTACGACAAAGATTCCAATAAAAACCTTATAGCCCCCAGGGCATAACTTATAATCCTTGCCCTGAGGGTTGTGGGGGAGTGTCCTCCTCAAAAATATATTTTCTATCTGGAAATCAACTATACTGAACAAAATGGCTATCTTAAAATTTTTATTGGATGTGTTTTGGGGAATGATGGGCGTGGGGGGGGGGGCTATTTGCCCTTCAATCACTTTCGACTATTATAATAATAATAATATAATATAATATATATTGAAAACCCGTCGTATACAATAAATGTACAATGACAGAGTATACAAAAATACGAAAAGAGGAAACAAAACGATAATAATAACAACAAAAGCAACAACTTCTTAACTAGCTTTTTGTTATAAAGGGCACTAGCTTTTTGGTATTTTCCAATCGAATGAGCCTTTTGTAAGTATCTATGACAACGCCTTCCTTAAAAACCTTATACACCCCCAGGGCATAACTTAAAACCCTTGCCCTGAGGGCTGTTGGGGAGTGTCCTCCTCAAAAACATATTTTCTATCTTGGAATCAACTACGCTGAACTAAAAGGCTATCTCAAAATTTTGATTGGATGTGTTTGGGGAAATGATTGGTGTGAGGGGGGGGGGCTATTTGCCCTCCAATCACTTTCGACTATTAAAAAGGGCACTAGCCCTTTGAATTTCCAATCGAATGAGCCTTTTTTGAAGTTTTTACGACAACGCCTTCTATATAAACCTTATATGCCCCCAGGGCATAACTTAAAACCCTTGCCCTGAGGGTTGTGGGGGAGTGTCCTCCTCAAAGCCTTGGTAATTTTGGTGTAGAAAAGAAAACAGTAATGGATACAGACTTTTGCATTTTTGTAGGTATAACCATCTAGTAATAACCAATACGGTGTTTGGTCATAAAATGGCTCATAAGTTAACATGGTTTTGCCAGTTCGGGGTGCTAGAATTGGTTTGAAAATTAATGTTAGGAAGACTCAGTCACTAAGGCTAGGAATAAGTGAAGATGAAAAGGTGACGTTGGGTAATGAAAAGATTGATCAGGTGGGCAGCTTCACTTACCTTGGTAGTATTATTAGTAAAGATGGTGGGAGTAGTGAAGATTTAAAAAGTAGAATAGCCAAGGCTCAGGGTGTTTTTTCACAGTTAAAAAAAGTTTGGAAGAATAGGAAGACAAGTCTACAAACCAAGATTAGAATATTAGAAGCTACAGTGATGACAGTGGTCAAATATGGCTCTCAAGCATGGACGCTCCGAAAAACGGATGAAGATTTGCTAGATGTTTTCCAGAGAAATTGCTTAAGGATTGTTCTGGGTACCCGGCTGACTGACCGTATTTCAAACAATAGGCTATACGAACAATGTGGTTCAATACCACTTTCTAGGGCTATAATGAAAGAAAGGTTGAGGTGGCTAGGGCACGTTGTGCGGATGAAGGATGACAGATTGCCGAAGATTGTTCTTTTCAGCCAACCGTCTAGGGCTAAACGGAAATCAGGTCGTTCCCGTCTGGGGTGGGAGGACGTCATAAAGAAAGATTTAAAGGAAATGGGAACTTCGTGGGCGGGTGTAAAAAGGGAGGCTTTGAATAGATTGGGATGGAGGAGGAGCGTGCGTAGCTGTGTTGGCCTCAGACGGCTTGGTGCTGCGGTGAGTTGTTAGTAGTAGCAGTAGTAGTAGTAGTCCTCCTCAAAAACATATTTTCCATCTAGAAATCAACTACGCTGAACAAAATGGCTATCTCAAAAGTTTGATTGGATGTGTTTGGGGGAATGATGGGCTTGGGGGGGGGGGCTAGTTGCCCCCCCTCAAGCCCATTTCATGGAGAAAAGAAAGCAAAAAATACATTGTGCCCACATCGTTCTTTACTTAGGCAGCGCTAGCGTGCTCCCTATGATAAGGTTGTCCGTTTTGTCTTTCAGGGCGTCCGTGGAGATGGGTGACTTGCTTGTTGTTTCCCTCAGGAACTAGAATTTTTTCCTTAGGTTATGTGATTATGCTGCTTGTTGCATATCAGAAGCCATTTTTTACCAGTTTTTTTTCTCTCGCAACTAGCAGACTGCTTTACCAGCCTGCGAGCATTTATACGGGTTCTTTAGGGCCACTGAGAAGCGGTCGTTTCTTTTCCACTACGGTAGCTCAATTGTTTTGTCCAAGACCCAGTGCATTTGTTTCCTCTTGGTGTGACCAAGATTCTGTTCAGCAACCTTTCGCGTCAGGACTTTCAGCTTGGACCATTGGTCTTCAATTGAACCATCCAGCTCAGGATGTCAGGACTTCAGCTTGGACCATTAAGTCAGTATTGGCCTGAAATCGTTTGTTGAGTTGTAGCTCAAAATCAGCCTTGATCTGTGGACTGAGTACTTTTGATACATCAAACCAATTGGTTTTCATCTTCTTTTTGTTGGTGCTTGGTCTTTGACTGAATTTACAGAAGACAGATGAGAATATGCTCATAAATATGACCTCAATCATAAAGATTTTTTCCAAACTGAAACTTTGGAAAAAATTCTTTTTGCAGACCAGAAAATCCCAGGATTCCAATTTTCCAAAATATTGTTTACAAGTTCTGATTTTTGCTGTTGCTAATTTTCTAACCGCGAATTATTTTGTTTTTATTTTCAATTTTTACTTCTAATTGTATTTGTTGTAAGCATCCTAACCATATATTTGTTTATTTTTCATTGTCAAAGTTATTGATTTGTCTTCTAGGTATTATAAAACTGCATAAAATGCCTTTTGCAAAGAGACTCATTTTCCAAAACTAAGGCTTATAACGAATTTTCTCAAACTTGTTACCCAGACAAGCAGAAAGCAGGGTAACACGGTAGAAATGCTGCTTGGCAGTTTTCCTGGATTGAGAAATTTGTCAGCAGTTTTTTTTTTCAAAAATGGAATCCTCAAATTTTGGGGAGTTTCCCTGAAAAAATTGGTTGTCCGAAATAATCTTTTGCCCAGTGTAGCCAGCCATACTGATTTATTGCTAGCGACTATCTACCCCTAGTGATTGTCATTTTTACTTTACTTGATAGGGTTTTTCAATACTCTCCAAAACTTTTCCCTCAATTATTTTCGTACCATCAAAAACCAGACAAGAATCATGGAAATAATGACCTTTCTTGCTCGGTAGGTAAAAGCATGATGATCATAACACCATGGGTGCCCATAAGCTGTATTCCAGGGGGGAACAACCCTCGTCTGATTGGCACTTTTTATGCTATATAATATAAATTTCATAATAAAAATATAAAAGTAAGGCATCATTATTAAGCCAGGGGGCAGGTGCCAACTCCCCCCCCCCCTTATGGGTGCCCATGCATAACACTACACCATTTCGTTAAAAATTCTCTTGGGAGCAGTGGAAAAGAATTTTATTTGAACGTGTTTATGTTCAGTGTAATTCTGAACATTGATGCTGACAGGGTTATTTGGACAGCTGGATCGTGAGTTTTAATTTTGTTTTCTTTTGGCATTCTGTTTAATTTTCAAAGGTCTGAAAATATAAGGGAGCTATAAAAAAATTATTCTAAATTGAAAAAGGTGTATTTTACATGACCACTATAAAATCAAAGCATGGTACCTAGTTAGAAAAGGGGGAAGATCTCATGGTGAATTTATAGGTGTTGGGGTTCCACCCCTGTTTCTTTTCTTTTCAGATAAATGACCTGTTTTTGTTCAGTAATTACATTTGCTTAGATTTGCCTATAGTATAATTTTCAATGACGATTTAAAAGTCTCGTTGCTAAGCTATAGTTGTTTGCAATAAGTAAGCTTTGAACTAAATTCTATTTTTTACTTCCTGGTTTGAGTAATTGAATAATAAAGTTAAGTACAATTGATTTTGAATGGGGATTGATAGGATTGGCTGGGCCAAGCGAAGGTCCACCCCTATGAACAGTTGCTGTAAAGATTATTATTTTTGAGTTAGTGTACTTTGAGACCCCGTATAGGGAGTCTGTAATGGGAATTTATAGATGTTATTAATTGTGACCGTTTGGAAGAATACAAGTAACGTATTTTCTACAAAATGTGTACTAGTTTCCGTAACCCAGGCAGGGTAGGAATAGAGTTACGAGATACCGTCATTATTATATTGACAGGGGGGTTTGTTACCTCCAAGGAGAGAGTTAAAGATTTCTAGTGTTAACCCAAGGGCGGCAACATTTGGCTTTAGAAAGTGGCCATTTGACCACTCGATCGCGTTATCATACCCTGAGACAGGGTATACCGTAAATAGGGTAGTACCAAACCCGATATTTGCAGAACCGGTGTGGTAGATGCGAGCATCACATTATACTTTGGTGCCGGGGCTCTTCCCTCCAATAAGTGGTGACACCCGTATGTTACCACGCCAGTGGCGTTGTAGCTTACCACTATAATACTGGTGGCATCGTGGCCTACTGGTATGAGATAGGTGGCTATCAACCTGATAGTAAAAGAATTCTGCGTTTTTGAAGAGACAAGTTGAGTTAGTCTATATAGTAGCCTATTAAGGTTACATATAAAAAAATCACGAAGAGAATTTTTTTTTATCTAGGCTGTGCCTAGTTGGATAATAATGAGTAATACAATTTAAGAATCAATAGATCACGCGAATAATTAACTTGTAAGACAAGGGAGGCTGCGCCGCCCACGTAGAATCGGCAAATTAAAAGGAAACAATTTTTCACGAAAGGATAAAAACATACATCGGTAAAAGGATTTTCATTTGGACGGAAGGCGTATAAGTAAACCTTGAAATAATGGCAGACAAATGGAGAATTCAGACAAGATCTACCGCGGTAAAACAAAAATCAAATTCAGACACACAATTGTATGCGACTCCCGCTGGAAATACCCAAAGAAAAACACCATCAGATAGAACCATATATCACTAAGGGGGTGAATTAGATATTTCTGAGACGTGTGAAGGGGAAATCTTCAAAACAAAATCAGTAATAGAGCGATCATCGGTACAAACCATGGAAGAAGAAAAAAGTCTAAGGCAGATTCGGAAAGAATTATTCCCAGATAGAGAAACCCAGGCAAAAGAAACAGTGGCGATAATACATGAGGAAAAATCATTACATGAAATTACGGGTAAAACAAAACCAACTCACCCTTCAGAGGAGGTACAAAAAGTAGGAGAGTTACGGGTAAGAGAAAATACGGGTAGAGAACGAGCAGACTCAGAAAACGAATTAAGAGAATATAAAGACAGTGAGAATCATAGTAGGCCAAGTAGCAGGAGTAGTAGAAGCTCAATTTCCAGCAGGAGCTCACGAAAAAGCACTCAAATAGATATGACACAACAACTATTAAATTTCATGGAGACGGACAGATTAGCCAGAGAACGAAAAGAGGAGGAAGAGAGAAAAGAAAGAGAGAGGGATAGACAAGAAAGAGAGAGAGATAGACAAGAAAGAGAGGATAGCTAGAGAGCAGAGAGAAGAGAATATTAGAATAGATAGAGAACAAAAGGAGGAGGAAGGTATGGAACAAAGAGAAAGAGATAGAGTAGCCAAAGAAAAAAAGGAGGAGGAAGATAGAGAAGAAAGAGAAAGAGATAGAGTAGCCAAAGAAAAAAAGGAGGAGGCAGACAGAGGGGAAAGAAAACGCATGATGGAAATGATTGCAGGGAGAAATTCCCAAGAGCCTCAGAAATCGTCTACAATAGAGGTAATGCAGGCAGTAAACCTTCAACCAATGAAAGAAAATGAAGATATACATTTATACATATACAATTTTGAAAAAAACGGTGGAATTAAGCGGATTGCCGAGAGAAAATTGGGTGACAAGAATACAGCCCCTCCTTAACTACAAAGCACAAATTGCATATAAAGCATTACCAATGGACTACTCAAAAGATTCTAAAAGACTAAAACAAGCCATTTTTGAAAAGTTTCAACTCTCCCCCGAGCACTTTCAAAGGAGGTTTAGAAGCGAAAGAAAACGAGACAACGAAACTTATAAAGAATTCGGGTACAAATTGAAAGATGTGTTTAAAATAGCTAGAGTTAGAGAATTATAGAATTTATGAAGACCCGGAAGAGATAAAAGAAAAATTAACGGAAAAGATAGACAAAACAGAAATAGAACAAATCTTATAAAATATCCATCCAAGCATGAGAATGTACTTAAAAGAGAAAAACCCACAAACAATTGAAGAAATGTCCAAATTAGCAGACAGGCACACAGAAATTAGGAGGGAGACATTCCCACCAAGAACAAGGCTAGGAGGTAATTGTAGGAAAGAATACCCTTACACAGAAAATAAAAGGAATGCTAGCCAAATATGGCAAACACAAGGAGAAGTAACATGCTACCATTGTAACTTGGGCGGCCACCATAGCACCAATTGCCCAAATAAAGACGTTAGGAAATACAACCAAAAACAGAAACAGTATGATATTACCTGCTATAACTGTAATAAACGCGGACATTATGCCTCAGATTGCCGCAGCGAAAAAAAATTACGACAGTAACTACAGAACAAGGGACGATGGGGCAAACGGAAAACAGGACAATCCGAGAAACGATCGATCCCGAGAGAATGGGAAAGAATCTTAAACGTATAAGAGAACCGCATGGGTTAAAATTCCGGAGAATATGAAAACATGCGCATTTGCAGAATCACACAAAGTTTGTGGCGAACTAAATGGTAAATCGGTAGAAATAGCCATCGATTCATGCAGCGACCAAACCTATGTGCGAGAAGACTTGATAAAGAAAACCGACATAAATTATAAAAATAAAGTGGCAGCGCTATACTACTATGGAGCAAAATATAAATGTCCGACAGCTCAGGTCTTAATAGAAATCACCAATAAAGAGGGAAATACGGTTAAAAAGGAATTAAAAGTAGGGGTTGTACCTACTCTTGCAGTAGACGTTTTATTAGGGGGAGATTTTGGCAATATCGAAAACTTTTTTGCACTAAAAGCAACCTCCATGGTTAAAAAAGTAAATGCGGTGACACGAAACCAACAAAAAAAGAAAAGGGAGGCTGCGCCGCCCACTAATGAAAATGATGATCAAAATATATACAAAACCGATTTCAATTTAACGACGATATGTTCATAAGAAATGCAAAATTAAGAGAACTGAAAAGACGAAAAAGGGCAGACAAAAAAGAATATAACCATAAACAAGAGAAATTATTGACCGTAGAAAGAGAAGCAGAGGAAACCAAAGATGAACTAACCGAAATACTCGGGGTAACCTCCGAAAAATTCGCAGAATTACAAACAAATGATAGAGATTGCAGAAAAATAAAACTAGCACTAACGAATCAAAAGAATCCACAATCTAAACAGTTTTCCAGTAATGGAAATCTACTGTACAAAATAATGGAGACTGGGGAAAACCCTAGAAAATTACAACTTTTGGTACCAAATGAACTAAGAAAAGTGGTAATAAAGTTGGCTCACTCAAGCCCAACGGGGGGACACATGGGATCCCAAAGAACAAGAGATAGAGTCTTGCAGCGTTTTTGGCGGAAAGGATTAAGAAGGGATATTATCAACTTGTGTATAAGATGCAAATATTGTCAATTAGTTGCATACAAAAAACCAAATGAAAAAGTTCCAATGAAAAAAATGCCCATTTTGGGGAAACCATTTGAGAGAATTTCAATGGACATTGTAGGTCCACTACCAAAATCTAGTGCGGGAAACAGATTCATTCTAGTTATTAATGATCTGGCTACGAGATACCCAAAATCTATCCCAATGCGAACAGTAAAATCACCAAAAATCGCGGAAGAATTAGCGAAATATGTCTCACGTCATGGAATCCCGAAGGAAATTTTAACAGATAATGGAACCAATTTTATATCGACATACATCCGAAATTATACGATATTCTCGGCATTAAACAGGTATTAGCTACTCCATTCCATCCTCAGACAAATGGAGTGACAGAAAGATTTAACGGAACCTTAATTAGTATGTTAAGACGTTTTGTAAGAGATGATGTAAACCAATGGGACAAAATGCTTCCTTATGTCCTTTTTGCATACAGAGAAACTCCACACCAAGCTACAGGGTTCTCGCCGTTTGAATTACTATATGGGACAAACGCGAGGGGGTTGTTAGACATTTTAAAGGAATCATGGGAGAATGAGGAGAAAAATGAAGAAACAAGTGATAACCCACTTGCTATCACTACGAGAAAAACTGCATAAATACCATGAAATTGCCAAGCAAACACAAGGGGAATATGCAGAAAAAACGAAAATATGGTACGATAAATCCACCCGAATGCGCGAATTCGCGGAAGGGGATGAAGTCCTCATATTGCTACCGGACGGAAATAATAAATTGGATGTAAGATGGAAATGACCATTTAAGGTGAAAAAGAAAATTAATGATGTAAATTATATGATAGAATTAGATGGAGCAAGGAAAAAGGAAGAAGTTTATCATGTAAATCTACTGAGGAAATTTAACAGGGAGAATGAAAGGGGAAACCACAAAGATCTGCAGATGCACTGCCTCCTGATTTCAACCTCAGAAAATGACGAGGAAAGTGCCCCTTTGGATACAATAGACCCGGCGGAAACACATATAAATGCCATTGAAAGAGTTTCGTCAGAAACACATCTGAGCCAAGCTCAGAAAGACCAATTAAAAAATTTATTCACGGAATTTGCAGACGTATTAACAGACCGAATCGGAAAAACAAAAAATGTGGTACATAAAATACCAGTAAAAAACAACAAACCGATAAAACAATACCCGTACAGAATACCAGAAGCAAAAAGGAAAGAAATGAAAAAATAAATAGACCGATTGCTTGATTTAGGGGTTATAGAACCATTAAATTCAGAATATGCAGCGCCAGTTGTATTAGTACCGAAGAAGGAAGGCTCCATTCGGTTTTGCGTAGACTACAGAAATTTGAATAATATTTCTGAATCAGACGCGTACCCAATACCAAGAATGGATGAAATTCTAGAGTCAGTTGGCTCCGCAAAATTTATATCATTTTTAGACTTGAGAAGGGGATATTGCCAAGTAAAGATGCATCCAGAAGATTCAGCAAAAACAGCTTTTATTTTGCCTTTTGGGTTATACCAGTTTAAGTATATGCCTTTTGGACATAAAGGGGCACCAGCAACATTCCAAAGACTAGTAGATTGTATCTCAAAATCCTTACCATATACAAAAGCCTACTTGGATGACATTATAGTATTTTCAAACTCGTTCAATGAACATATAACTCATATGGAACAATAATTGACCAGGCTGAGGAGAACAGGATTAACTCTGAATGTAGAAAAATGTAAATTGGTACAGTCAGAGACAGAATACCTGGGGCACAAAATAGGAAACGGTACCATAACCCCATTAAGAGAAAAAACAGAAAAAATTAAAAGCGCAGCAGTCCCGAATACAAATAAAAAAGTTTGGTCATTTTTGGGGTAGGCAGGATATTACCCAAAATTCATCCCAAATTTTGCAACGATTGCTACACCTTTGACAGAGTTAACAAGGAAGAGGGCCGTAGACCCCGTTAAATGGTCAGAAATTGAACAAAATGCATTTGATACACTGAAAGATGCTCTTTGTAGCGAAAGGATAGTGAGAAATCCAGATTGTACCTTACCATTTGTGCTACAAACTGACAGTTCAGATTACAGATTAGGGGAAGTTTTATCTCAAAATTTTGAAGATGGGGAACCTCCAAACATATTTATATCCAGAAAATTGTCAAAATCAGAATTAAATTATAGCACGATTGAAAAAGAATGTCTTGCGATAATATACGCAGTCAAAAAACCGGACTATTATGTATATGGACGAAAATTTACAATAGTGACAGATCACAATCCATTGAGATGGCTAAATAAAATGAAGCCAGATAACCGACGATTGGCACGTTAGGCCCTGTACTTACAAGAATATGATTTCACAATAAAATCAAGACTGGGGACAGATAACGGGAACGCTGACGGCATGTCCCGATTTTGATAAAAACATATGTAAATAGAAAAGAAAAAAATGTTGGATGGGCTGTGCCTTGATAACATAAATAATAGGGAGAAAAATAAAATGTTGGATGGGCTGTGCCGTGATAACATAAATAATAGGGGGAAAAGAGGTCAAAGACCCATGGGGAATAAAACAAGATGGTTACAAAATAAAGATGAATGACTTACAACGGATTGGGGGAAAGTTGGGGGATATTGAATGTCGAGTCGGATTGGAATAACTTGGAAAGGAATCTGATATTGGTATTATCAACTCAAAAGATATGTCGATCCTTTATGAGGGGGAGAAATCCCTTGGGGACGATCCCCTGCGGGAAGTCGCAAAAGATAGCCCTTTTCCTGAATGCACAACAGGCGGACAAGTTGTGATGCCTTTACCGAAGTTTTGCCTCTGATCTGGAGTCCTTGGAGGATACTCTTTCCCAGTCACTTCATACTTCACCCAAACCTTTGTCCAGTAACCTTATTCATAGCTGTTATTCTTCATGGGAATCGACCATTATTTCCGGAAAACCATATTTAGTATCTAAGTTTCATCTTCAACTAGCATCAACGTATATTCTTCATTTAATTATCCCAGGGGAGGGAACCCAGAAAAAAGGCGATTCATGGTTCGCTCAAAATTTTACTTCATTCCCAGTACCCTTATCGTTTTCACAGGCCTTTGCATTTTCGGCCTTAGATTATTTGAAAGTATGCCAAGGGGCAATTTACTTTTTATTGAGATCTGGGGTTGTTTCCACAGATGGAAATTAAGAGGCTAATACAGCTTATTTTTCATGATGGCTGGCATCATCACATGTGCCAGAAACTGATTCTCTGCTCCTCTCAAATGTAAATTCGTGAGAGCGAGAAAATTTTTGTTTTTGATTGTGCTGCGCAGTATCATTTTCTACGAATCTTGGGACTTCAATTTTCAAAACCTAATGTGGATGCTATACGATTTAGACCATGGTGGTTCTACAGTAGAGGTGTGTTGATGGCGACCGATCCAGAGCCAAGCGGTGGAAGTAGTAGCACAGAAACTGGTGGAAGAGAGAAGGCAAATGGATTTTGTAAAGTTGAAGTTATGTGTTTATGTTTGTAAGGGTGGATCAAGGTAGTGCGCTGGCGGTCATTTATTTTACGGGGGGAGGTGTTGGGGTTCCACCCCTGCTTCTTTTCTTTTCAGATAAATAACCCGTTTGTGTTCCGTAATTACATTTGCTTAGATTTGCCTATAGTATAATTTTCAATGACAATTTAATTAGCTATAGCTAAGCTATAGTTGTTTGCAATAAGTAAGCTTTGAACTAAATTCTATTTTTTACTTCCTGGTTTGAGTCATTGAATAATAAAGTTAAGTACAATTGGTTTTGAATGGGGATTGAGAGTATTGGCTGGGCCAAGCGAAGGTCCATCCCTATGAACAGTTGCTGTAAAGATTATTATTTTTGAGTTAGTCTACTTTGAGACCCCGTATAGGGAGTCTGTAATGGGAATTTATAGATGTTATTAATTGTGACCGTTTGGAAGAATACAAGTAAGGTATTTTCTACAGTAAGGTATTTTCTCCAGGGACTACATTTAGGCCCTAGGGAGCATTGATCAGTCCCTGGAGTTGTGTTTTATTTGTGTGTTTATATTGAAAAAAAGGTAAAGTTCAGTAAAATCTGTGTACTTGTTTCCGTAACCCAGGCAGGGTAGGAATAGAGTTACAAGATACCGTCATTATTATATTGACAGGGGGGCTTGTTACCTCCAAGGAAAGAGTTAGAGATTTCTAGTGGTAACCCAAGGGCGGGTACATTTGGCCTTAGAAATTGGCCATTTGACCACTCGATCGTGTTATCATACCCTGGGACAGGGTATACTGTAAATAGGGTAGTACCAAACCCGATATTTGCATAACCAGTGTGGTAGACACCGGTTATTTCAATAAAAACCTTATATGCCCCTAAGCATAACTTATAACCCCTGCCCTGAAGACTGTGGGGGAATATCCTGCACAAAGGTATAATTTCCTCAACTTTAAACTGCGTGGAACAAAATGGCTATCTAGAATTTTGATTGGATATGTTTGGGGAATTGGTAGGCGTGGAAAGGTTGTTAGTTGCCTTCCAATCACTGTCAACTATTAAAAAAGGCACTAGCCAATTTAATTTCCAATCAAATTAGCCATTTTTGAAGTTTCTACGACGATGCGGTCTGTAAAAACCTTTTATCCCCCTAGAGCATAACTTACAACCCTTGACCTGAGGGCTGTCGGAGAGTGTCCTCCTCAAAAACATAATTTCTATTTGGAAATCAACAACACTGAACAAAATGGCTATCTAAAATTTTTGATTCCATGTGTTTGGGGAAAAGAAGAGTTAGAAAGGGCGGCTAGTTGCCCTCAAACCCCTTTCGACCGTTAAAAAGGGCATTGGACCTTTGAATTTCCAATCGAATGAGCCCTTTTTCAAGTTTCTACAACAAAGATTTCAATAAAAACTCATATGCCCCAGGGGCATAACTTATAACCCTTGCCCTGAAGACTGGGGGGGGGGGGAGTGTCCTGCTCGAAAGTAGAATTTCCTGAACTTTAACTTTGTGGAACAAAATGACTCTCCCAAATTTTTGATTGGATGTGTTTGTGGAAATCGTGAGCGTGGAAAGGGTTTTTTTTGCCTTCCAATTACTTTCAACTATTAAAAAGGGCACTAGCCATTGTAATTTCTAATCGAATGAGCCCTTTTTGAAGTTTCTACGCCCTTTTTGAAGTTTTAAAGAAGTAAGATTAAGATTGGAGTATATGATTATCTGATCTTTGCCCTATGAACCTGTTCTTCAAGATATCAGATTACTAAGTGCTTCACTTATATATGTTTGTGTTAAACTTTGACTGCCCAAGGAAACTGATGAAACTTTTACTGGAAGAGACTTCGTAAGTGTTGAAACAGTGGATAATCCGTTTTTTAAACTGTTCTGAATTCAAAAACACTAACAGGAATATGACATGGATCAAAATGAAAGTTTTGCTGTAGAAAATCTTCTAGCTTAATCAGCGGATATAAGTGGGCCTATTTTCTCACCATACGACAGGTTTTCTCACCATTTATACCGGCCTTCAATGAAGGAAACGCATCAGTTCAAAACTTAAATATAAGAGATATTCCAGAAAATAATTCAGACAGAAAAATAAAAAACTCAGTGTTAAAGAGTATTGCTTTATGTCAAAAAAGCAGAAACAACGACCGATCCAAGCTAGGGAAAACGAACTGAAAATTAAAATTCTAGATGCCATGGCAAAAAATAGGAAGGAAGAGAGTGTAGAACAGCAAAAATGTTGAGTAGAAGTCTGTTAAAGACTCAAAGCCTCAACTTGAAATTGACCCTCAATGCAAATATTGTAGTATCAATCCTAAGACGGTCACAGTTTTTAAATGTTTAATTATTCATGAAAGTAATTATTTTGGACAATGTTTCTTGGGAACTAAAGAGGGTTTACCTACCTAAAATTTTCACTTACAATGATTATGAGAAACTAAAAGAGGCAGATTTTGGTCGTTCTAAGAAAAGAGGAAGCCTGATATACAATTTGAAAGCAAGAGAAGGGATAATTGCAGTTTTTTTATCATATGTTCAATCATTTCTGAAAGAGGGACAGAGTAAGTTGGGTTGCTATTGGACAAAATGTTACTGGATTTGAAAAAGGGTTTACATTGCTAAACTTGTCACTTACTATGATCGTTAGAAATTCAACGAAGCTTATCTTAGCTCTTCTAGGAGAAAAAGAATCCTGAAACACAATTTGAAAACTTAAGAAGAGATGTTAAGAGTTTGCAATCAAGTATTTTTGAGTATATTTGGATTGGCGAACGGCAAGTGAATAACCGGTCTGAACAGACTGTGAATGACAGCATTCATCCATCACAAGATGCGAACCACCCAGGAACATCAACTCGATTCAAAAATAGGAAATCACTTAGCTTTGCTGTTTGGATGCAAGGCGCAAAAAAATTTTTGGATGATCTCCCGCATCTCGCACCATACTTCTGTAGAGCCGGGAAAAGAAAAAGTACGGTCCCAAAAATTACAGCACAAAATTATACTTTTGGGACTGTTAAAGAGGTGATTTATGTTAATAGGGACAAAATGACGGAAGAAACGACTGTTTATGTAAGCTATAACTTCTTAGGCAATAGTTGAAAGTGAAACTCAATGGGATTTTCAAGCCGAAAAAGCACCAGTGTGACAGGTGCATGGCATTTAAGTTGAAGAACTGTGAGTATATATTAAAGAAAGCAAAAGCTAGGACTGAGAATGACAGTGACAAGGACAGAGCCAAAGCTAGTTCAAGGGTGTGTATAATGGCAACTTATGACCTTGAATCTAAGTTGCTTTGTCAAGACATAACATTTTTGTCTCTTTACTTCAAACAGAAGGTTGTTTTGCATAGCTGCACTTCAAACAATCTTGTGAGTTTTAGACGTACTGAATATAGTTGGGATCGAGACTTAAGGGCAGTTGAATCCATTCGAATTCGTATCATGTGTTATTGACAAGTTGGAAGACCTGCTAAGGTCATACCCAAACGCTGAGGCGATTATTGTGTGAAACAATGGATGTTCATAAAAGAACAAGAATTGAGTGCTTTCTAATGCACTTATCCATTTAGCTACTATGCATAGAGTAGCAGTGATGTAGAAGAATCTGGAAAAAGGGCAAAAAAAAAGGTAGTGGGACACTGCACCAGACATTCAGAACTCAATATGAAGATGAAGATGTTTACAATCCAAACATGTATACATCTGAGATGAAGAATGCCTGGTGCAATCTTTACCTTTGTCGAGCAAAACCATGAATCTTTCAATGATGTAATTCATGGACTACCCAGGATTGAAGTATCACCGTAATTTTAAAATTTGAAGTAAAAAGAGAGACTCGTGTGTCACCACGACTCTTATTTAAATACAGGTCAAATAGATATGTTTATTACATGCTCTGCTATACGGCCACATGGACTATTATACCAAAATGGGTTGTGATAAAACAAAAAATTTGACTATATCCATTTCACGAAGGAGCCCTTTGACTTGTTGCGGGTCAGATAAATGGCCCCTTAGAATTTCTGGGTGTGTTGTCACAAGATACTCGTGCCTTCTGCAAGAGTACTAAATATTAGTTATGCTTCTATTTGACTTTAAAGTTTTTCATTGTTTAAAAAAATAGAGTTGTGAGAAAGTCAAACTTTAGCGTAAAGAGCGAGGCGTTGAGGAGGGGACAGCCCCCTTCATATACGGAATAATTTCTTTTCGTTTTAAGTTTTGACGTCGTTCCTTACTTTCAGTTAAAAAAACTTGTTTTTTTTTTAATTTAATTTTTGAACGTTTTTGAATTAATGCAGTTTTTGATTTTGGCTCACCGAACATGAATAATTAAAACAAAATTTGCATATTAATTTTACTTTTATTTGGTTAAATGGCTTTCTCGAAACTTGTTTAATTTTATTTACGACGTTTTTATTAGTAATAAATATACGTAACTTACGAATTAACTTAAGTAACGAACTTCTATATTCATAAATTTTTAACACGTATATTAGTGGGTTCGCCCCCTAGTCAATACCCTGCTCTTTAAGCTAAAGTTCGAATTTTTTTAAATTCTTTAAAAATGACCCCTTAATCACAATCAGTTGATCAGTTGAAAAACTTTTTTTTTATTTAATTTCTGATCTTTTTCTTTAATAATGCTGGGAAATCCGGCGCCCCCTTCATAGCAATGTCCGTTCCTCCATGAAAACTTCCTTCATGGAAAGATCCTCCCACATAGCCACCGACCCAACCCTCCCCCCACCTACCAGAAAAAATCCCCCCTGAAAACGTCTGTATACTTCCCAATAACCAATACTATATGTTAACATTGAGTAAAGTTCATAACTTTCAGCCCTCCCCCCGGGGACTTTGGGGATTAAATCATCCTAAAAGTCATATTTTATCATATTTTCGACCATGCTGAACAAAATGGCTATCTCAAAATTTTGATCGGGTGACTTTGGGAAAAAAATGAGCGTGGGAGGGGGCCTAGTTGCCCTCCATTTTTTTGGTCACTTAAAAAGGGAACTAGAACTTTTAATTTCCGTTCAAATGAGCCATCCCTCGATATTCTAGGACAATTGGGTCGATACGATCACCCCTGAAAAAAACAACAACAAAAAAACAAATAAACACGCATCCGTGATCTTTCTTCTGGCAAAAGATGGAAAATTCCACATTTTTGTAGATAGGAGCTTGAACACCTCTACAGTAGGGTTCTCTGATACGCTGAATATGATGGTGTGATTTTCATTAAGGTTCTATAACTTTTAGGGGGTATTTCCCCCTTTTCTCGAAAATCAGCCAAATTTTCTCAGGCGCATAACTTTTGATGGGTAAGATTAAACTTGATGAAACTTATATATTTGAAATCAGAACTAAAGCTGATTCTTTTGATGTATCTATTGGTATCAAAATTTCGTTTTTTAGAGTTTCGGTTACCATTGAGCCGGGTCGCTCCTTACCTACAGTTCGTTACCACGAACTGTTTGATTCGACGTATTTGTCTATTTTATGTAAATTATAACTATTATATTAATTTAGCAGCATAGATTAATTAGTGTAAATATACCGTACTTCTTTTTCTAACATAAAAAGCAATTCTAGAATTCCAAGACAATGATTTTGAGCAAGATCACCTTCCCATCTGACTCAACCTTTTTATAATGGTTCCTTAAATAATTCCTGAGTCTAGGAACAGGCAAGTAGTAAGTATATGATAAGCTGTAAGAATACAAATTATAAAGTTGTACTTGAACATTCTTTTCAATATTTATTTAGATAAAGAGAAAATAAAATGTTTCGAATTTTTCTTCTTGTTTACTTGATTGTTGACTCAGGATACGATTTCTTGACTGAGGAGCAGAAGCTGTGCAACGAACAGAAGAGCTTGAATGAGCAGTAAATTCGTTTAGCGAGGGATTAGCAAAAAAGATAATTTATTGAAAAAAAGTAAAGGGTTCAATTTCTTTTAAAATGTAAAAATGGTGAGAAAAAAAGGCATAAAAAACAATTATACGGAGAATGAAACGAACTTAAAATTGAGAACCCTTGATTTTTATTTTAACTTTACAATTAAAAGAAGCCATGTCTGTTGCAACGACTTTTTATGTAAAAATACACGCCATTACGCAAAAAGACGGAAACAGTATACAGACTACACAGAATTAAATTCAAAATTTACTGCTCATCTCTAATTTTCAACCTAGAAAAGAAAAAGGACATTAATCGATTGGAGATAAAAGACATATAAAGAAGTAAATAAAAAAATAAAAAATAAATAAAGAACAGGGCTAAAACTTAAAAACAACCCTAAAACAGAGTGAACCAAATTAACATTCGATCCTCCGTGAAGGATAGGCGTTAAAATGCCCAAATGGATGCCTGTTTCATTCGAACGTGAAAGATTATTACGAAAAAAAAGAAGAACAAGCTAGGATGAACAGAAAGGGACATTTAACTAATAATTATGGAAAGGCGTCAGTCTATAAGTTAAAAGAATAGATAATAGTTTAAAAATAGTATATTTATTCGATAATTAGGGTTAGCGGCTTCAAAAGGGCGTTTAGTTGAATCACAATACAACTGTGTATTCAAATGGTCAAAAGAACGTATTTGCAGTTCTCAGGAATCTCCACCAATGGTCAAGGTATCTCCACCGGCGAACTTTTATTATATGTAGCACATGAGGGTAACCTTTGTCACGGATGTCACCCCTTTTATCTCCTTAATAGAATAAAATTTCACTGTGCATAATCCTCTTTGAATAACCTGCTCTATTATTATTACACTGTCTACTTTTCAAGCTTATCCCCCACAAATAACATAGTCGCTCAAGTTTTTGTGGAAAGACGCAATTGGTCATCAGTGCCTCCTAATGAAAGGCAGCGAAACCTCAGAATGGTTGTTGCTAGATTGGATCAATTTAGTTCTTTTGATCGATTGAAAATAATTGCATCAGCTGAACATTAATTATCCATGTAAAATTGTTTAGCCTTTTGCAGAAGTACGTATTTTTTACAAGGTTTAGGAAAAACAGTATACAGAATAGAGCTGACCGAAGGAAATTTAAGTGCAACAGAGTTGACGATAGTTTTTTTCTAACGGTTTTTTTTTCGAGCGGAAGAACTGCCATTTCTTCCGTGAACCAATGTGAACGTACACAGCAGCTTCAATGAATGGTTTACATTTTTCATTAATAGGGGGGGGGGACTTTGCCACCGGATAACTAACTGATTGTGAAGAGTGTCAGAAGTAACAGTCTCGAGCAAGTCTGTCCACAATACTGGCTATACCCTCTACAACATATTCGCATGGAGTCTTGCAAATACAGCACAATAAGAGGTGAAGACATTTGGGAATGCCTTCATACAGGGCTGGCGGCTCAAAAAATAATTAAACATTCTGTAATAAACTAATAGAGGAATGCTTAGGATCTGCATTTACGTTAAAAAAAAACGATCTAACCATATTTTGCACAGGTCGAGAACTGCGCCCCATGGCAAATTTTGAAAACAGCCAGAATTTGCCAGATCAGCCAAGTGTATTAGATTTTCCGATCGTCAATTCAACCGAGCTGGTATCAAATATATTTCCCATAAAGGCAGTCCCTTCGTCAACTGAGTTGGACCTATTTGTAGCAACAAAAAGCGTGAATTGAGATTGATCAACTGGATCATCTGCTGACAGTTGTAACTTCATTTTGGTGAAGTCATCAATGTATTTACTCAGTAAATTCCTGATTTTCCACGTTAAGAGCTCCACCTTTTGGAATGAAAGGGAAAGGCTACATATAGTTTCATAAATATCAATAATAGTAGTACAAATAGCTCATAACTATCAATAGCTAAGTACGAAATAGGCATGTGAGATCGTATTCAAATAATCGTCTTGATTGTCAAATTCAAATTCATTTAATTCAAAAACAAGATATAGATCTTGTGGGCAAAGCCCAAATATGATGTCTCTTAGTCATAATCAGCAAAATAAGGTTGTATGATAAAACTTCGTCAGGATAAAAATAAACTGAAGAATAAAAACACTAGAGAACATTGTAATATTTCACAAAACTTGGCACAAACTTTTACTGTAGCGCATGATGTTACAGTGGACTGGGGTCAGTTTCGGAACCTACTATGCCACTTCGCTGGGGGGACGAGATCCTACAAGGACAAAAGGTTGGGGAAGGAATGATCGGTAGATGGGATGTCAGAGGAGGGAGAAGCCAAATCTCTGACATAATTTGCCAAATCTTTGGCATAATGACCCTCCTCCAAAGTTCATGTGACCCCCTCTTCTATAAAAAACTTATAGGCCCCGGGTTATAACTTACAACCCCTGTTCCCAATCTCTGGGGGGTTGTGTAAACCTTGGAAGTGTTGTTATATGACCTATGGATTATTTTGAACAAAATGACTATTTCAAAATTATCATCACATAAATTTGGGGAAAATAGGGCTTGAGAAGGGAGGGGGGGGGGGTGCAGCTGCCTTCTGATCACTTCCGACTCCAGAAAAGGCACTATAACTTCTGATTTCCAAAGGAATGAGCCTCTCCAAGGTTTAAACTAACACCCTTTCCTTAAAAACCTTATATATTAACAATGGGCGACTAGGATAAATTACAGCCCTTGCCTTGAGAGCTGTGGGGAGGGGGGAGGTTGACATCCCCAAAGATATGTTTATTAGATCTTCCAACTATGCTGAACAAAACAGCTATATCAAAATTTTGAGTGGATGTGTTTGGGGAAATGACAGACATGGGGAGGGGGCTAACTACCCTCTGATCACTCATGACTCTTAAAAAGGGAGCTAGAGCCTTCACTTTCCAATCAAATGAGTCTCCTCCGAAGTTTATACGACCTCCTCTTCCATAAAAACCCTATATGCCCGCGGGGCATAATTTAAAACCCTTGCTCTCAAGCCTTGGGGGGTTGTGTCAACCCCGGGGGCATCGCACTATGATCTCTAGAAAAATAACTGCTTAAAAATTATAATAGATAAATAGATATAAAAGAAAAAATAATAACAAATCCAGTTTCCATCAATCGTCAATACTCAGCCGAATATTTCTATAACAATAATTTGGGATCTGGTTAAAACCATTTTAGAGAAAATTGCAAGTTAGTGGTTTTTAACTGTCAATTCAATCAGTATCAATATTCGATAAGTATCCAATATAAGTATGTGAAAACAAACAATGCAATGCAGTAGATTGGGTAGGTAACCTCTTTTTTCCCCATAATCCCACTCATGTACTTTTTCTATACCCTTATGTAGCACCCTTTATTAAAATTATTTTTAAATTATCAATACAAACAGACCGATGCAGGTTCTTGGAACCTTTTGTTATATTTCCTTTTCTTAGTTATACGTCTGGCATCATTCTACATTGATAAGGTTATGTAGTGAAGTATTTCTTTGAGTGGTTTTGATGTCAATTGTTTTCAGTTTCTACTCTTACCATTTTCAAATACTCCTAGGTAGCACCCCTGTTTTATATGCAGTCCATTTAAGTCCTTGCAAACTTTCTTACATTTTCCCTCAATTACACGTCATCATTCTTATGTCACAAAGCTCAGATTTGGTGGAATACCGCATCGAGATGTTCCAGTGTCAACACTGGATTATAAGTTTTTACCAAATTAATTTCCCAGGATTTGTCTTTCAACGTAAATTGAGCCAAAGGGGGCTCCTTCAATTGGAAATCGAGATTCTAGTGCCCTTTTTAAGAGTCAAAAGTGATAAGAGGGCAACCTTTCAGGCATTAGGTAGAAAATTAAAACTTTTACATAGAGGATGGGGGGTTGAGGTTGAGGAAGCCCAACTCATATACAGACTTATTTTCTGTTCATTTTAAGTTTAAATATTGCTCTTTGCCTTCAATTGAATTTTTTTTTGTTTACTAATTTCTAGTCCAGATAAAGTTAGCCCCTGCATTAAATTATCGTATATTCTTTCTTTTACTAATAAAATATAAAGTATTTAAAAATATTTCAGTGAGATTTTACTATTGTCTTGTCGCAAATATTTTTTAAAAATCATATTGTTAGGATTGGCGAGGAGAAGAGTCGATTAAAGAATGTCGTTACAGAGAAACAAGAGCTGCTTGCAAATAATTGTGACTCAAAATTTTTCTGCTCTTTTTATTAGATTTAATTTTCACACAGGAGAACCCGTCGGTTGGAATCTGAATTTTCGTTCACTTCACTGGCTTGAAATAACATACACGAGGTTTTAAAACCAATTAGATTTTTATAAGGCGGGGTCATTTGTCTCACCAGAGATAAGGGAAAAGCTTCCCTTATCAGAGATATGGCCAGAAAAGCTTAAGAAAGTAAAGCGAGCCTTTTACCATGGAGCTATGGGAATATAATCCTCCTTTTTCTCTTTGCTGTGA
This sequence comes from Artemia sinica, assembly GCA_027921565.1. NCBI lineage: Eukaryota > Metazoa > Arthropoda > Branchiopoda > Anostraca > Artemiidae > Artemia > Artemia sinica. Next base: position 17,240,528 of record CM051261.1, read on the forward strand.
CTCCACAGTAGCAGATTTTATTAAAGTATGTCTCTGTTTTTTCTGGGTTGGTGTCTAATAAAAAAATTGTTTTTTAGTGAAGCTATTTTTTTCACTATTTTAAATTGCACTCTGCCGGGGATAAGGATAATTTTGTAGTACTACCTTAGAAAGTATTTAGAACTAATTTTGTAGTACTATCTTAGAAAGTATTTAGAACTAATTTATTGTCTCTTCCCCTGTTATTTTATATCGAAATAGTGGCTGTATAAGCTTGGGACATGGGTTTCTTTCCATTGAAAATAGAAACTTCTAGTGTCTTTGAAAGTCAAGAGTAATTAGAGGGCAACCAGGCCCCGTACTATACCTTTTTCTTACACAGTTTCAAATAACCCAAGGACAACTGACTAAATTTCAGAAATCAATTTTGTTCAGAACAGTTGAAACGTTCAATCAATGTGTATCCAGGGATGGCGAACCTTACAATCCCTTGAACAATTTTCATAAATGACACAAATTGTTAACTGTCCAAAAGTAGGCCTTATAAGGAAGAAGGCAAGAGGAAATCATGATCATTCGTGTCCGGTGGCTCAAAACTTTCAGGGATCGTTCTCTGCGTCGGAACGGTAACGCGTCTTATTATAAATAATTTATCAGACCCCACTCACTATACGTGACAAAACAAAAAAAAATTCACAAGAACAAAAGGAGAAGATATTTTCAGCAAGAGAAGAAAGGAAGGATAGATATGCATATATTTTGGTTCAGACGTCTGCTCGACAATCCTCAGTGCACATAAGCAAATGAAGAGCAACAACATACAGATAAAAGAACAATATAAAAACAAAAGGAGCGTAAAGAACAAAACACTAAATTAAAATAGGCCCTCTCCAAGGAACGATGAGAGGGTACCTTCTCTGATGAGGGGTAACAAATAGACACTCTCCAACCAACTGTGATACGGTGCTCCTTTCGATCAGAGGTAGTATAACACTAAATTAAAATAAACCCTTTCTAAACAACCGGGAGGTTACCCTCTCCGATCAAAAGTAACAAACCACTAAATTAAAATTAGACCTCTTCAAGCAACGGTGAGAGGGTGCCCTCTCTGATGAGAGATAACAAAACACATAACAAAATGTTATAATGGTAATTTGGGATTTGCCATTTATGTAATTCTTATGATTACATGTAATTCTTATGATATTTTAATCAATGTAACAATTGAAAATGTGTACAATGAAGCTCGAGCTCTATATTATCATTATGACAATTCAGATTAAAAGGCATAGCTACTTTTGAAAAAAGATTCAACTTTATCCTGGTAAGCCGGTATCAAAATTTATATCTAGTAACTGCATCAAAATATATCGAAAAACCAGCTACAAAATTAGATACAGAAACCGAATTATTGATTATAGAAAACGTTATTGGAAATTGAATCGGAAAATGATCCCTTGTTGGAAAATGCGGGACAAAGTTGACCATAAAAGATGGGACAAAATTAACGAGACATGATCAGTATTGCTCGTATTGCCGCTCCAGTGAGACAAAGTAATATCAACTGACTTCTGGCAAATATTAAAATTTGGTTTTAAGAAGAAAATTCAATTGAACTATGCTCATTTACATTATCTAATTATCTCAATCACAAATCACAAAATGTCATAAAAATATCACAAATCACAATATCACAAAATGTCATAAAAAGGTTTAAACTCGAATGTAATAGGGCAATAATAGCATTAAGTGCTACGACATGAAAACATTTAAGCGTAAAAATTTCCTAAAAATTGTAATTTAAACAGAAAGAAAGCGTAACATACCTGCACTTCCTTGTTCAAACAAAATCCAGAAATTTGATAATGAAAACCTTTTAAAAAAGACGCAAACGCGGCGCTAATTGGAACTTCATAGCTAATTTCTCTTCTTTCTGGATCCCCGTGTAAATCGTTCTCCGAAAAATCTGAAAAAGAAAAAGTTATTGCCGCATATGCCTCAAAAAGTTATATGTCACGTCAAATAATGTCAATGAAAAATGACGTAGATCAACTTAGTTGAGAAAGGATTAAGATAACAAATGTTTATGTTTACCATTTATCTTCCTCGGACTAAACTAAATGACTTTTTAGGAACAATGCTCCACTGCGTAGCACAACTTTCTCTGCAATATTTTTCTTATAATAACAAATTGATTTTTTATCTCAGGATTGAGTCAACAGCATATTTGGCACTCTTTTTTGGTAAAATTACAGTTTTGTGCCTTCAAATGGCAGAAAAGGTCACTTTGCTATGGCAAAATATTTTCAATCAGAGGCAACGCTGTAGCGTTGCCTATAGTAAAGGTCTTACGGCTCCAATGTTTTATTATTTATTATTTTTTCCAGAGGCACTTCATATGGAAGGGGTCGTCGTAGAAACTTCAAAGGGGGCTCATTCGATTGGAAATCGAGAGTTCTAGTGCCCTTTATAATATTAAAAAATGATTGGAGGGCAACTAGCCCCCCCCCACGCCCATCATTTCCCCAAACATATCCAGTCAAAATTTTGAGATAGCCATTTTGTTCAGCGTAGTTGATTTCCAGATAGAAAATATATTTTTGAGGAGGATACTCTCCCAAAACCCTCAGAGCAAGGGTTTTAAGTTATGCCCTGGGGCGTATAAGGTTTTTATAGAAGGCGTTGTCGTAGAAACTTCAAAACGGGCTCATTCGATTGGAAATCAAAGAACTAGTGCCCTTTTTAATAGTCGAAAGTGATTAGAGTGTAACTAGCCCCCCCCCACGCCCATCATTTCCCCAAACACATCCAATCAAAGTTTTGAGATAGCCATTTTGTTCAGCGTAGCTGATTTCCAGATAGAAAATATATTTTTGAGGAGGACACTCCCCCACAACCCTCAGGGCAAGGGTTTTAAGTTATGCCCTGGAGGCATATAAGGTTTTTATAGAAGGCGTTGTCGTAGAAACTTCAAAACATACTCATTAGGTTGGAAATTAAAGGGCTAGTGCCCTTTTTAATAGTCAAAAGTGATTGGAATGTAACTAGCCCCCCCCCACGCCCATCATTTCCCCAAACACATCCAATCAAAATTTTCAGATAGCCATTTTGTTCAGCGTAGTTGATTTCCAGATAGAAAATATATTTTTGAAGAGGACACTCCCCCACAACCCTCAGGGCACGGGTTTTAAGTTATGCCCTGGGGGCATATAAATTTTTTATAGAAGACGTTGTCGTAGAAACTTCAAAACAAGCTCATTCAATTGGAAATTAAAGGGCTAGTGCCCTTTTTAATAGTCGAAAGTGATTGGAGTGCAACTAGCTCCCCCCCCCCCCTCCTACGCCCATCATTTCCCAAAACACATCCAATCAAATTTTGAGATAGCCATTTTGTTCAGTGAAGTTGACTTCCAGATAGATAATATTTTTTGAGGAGGACACTCCCCCACAACCCTCAGGGCAAGGGTTTGAAGTTATGCCCTGGGGGCATATAAGGTTTTTATAGAAGGTGTTGTCGTAGAAACTTCAAAACATGCTCATTTGGTTGCAAATTAAAGGGCTAGTGCCCTTTTTAATAGTCGAAAGTGATTGGAGTGTTACTAGCCCCCCCCCCCCGCCCATCATTTCCCCAAACACATCCAATCAAAATTTTGAGATATCCATTTTGTTCAGCGAAGTTGATTTCCAGATAGATAATATTTTTTGAGGAGGACACTCCCCCACAACCCTCAGGGCAAGGGTTTTAAGTTATGCCCTGGGGGTATATAAGGTTTTTATAGAAGGCGTTGTCGTAGAAACTTCAAAACAGGCTCATTCGATTGGAAATTAAAGGACTAGTGCCCTTTTTAATAGTCAAAAGTGATTGGAGGGCAACAAGCCCCCCCCCCACGCTCATCATTCCCCCAAACACATCCAATCAAAATTTTAAGATAGCCATTTTGTTCAGCGTGGTTGATTTCCAGATAGAAAATATATTTTTGAGGAGGAAACTCCCCTAGAACCTTCAGGGCAAGGGTTTTAAGATATGCCCTGGGGGCATATAAGGTTTTTAAAGAAGGCGTTGTCGTAGAAACTTCAAAAAAGGCTCATTCGATTGGAAATTCAAAGGGATAGTGCCCTTTTTAAGTCAAAAGTGATTGGAGGGCAACAAGCCCCCCCCCCACGCTCATCATTCCCCCAAACACATCCAATCAAAATTTTAAGATAGCCATTTTGTTCAGCGTAGTTGATATCCAGATAGAAAATATGTTTTTGAGGAGGACACTCCCCCAGAACCTTCAGGGCATGGGTTTTAAGATATGCCCTGGGGGAATATAAGGTTTTTATAGAAGGCATTGTCGTAGAAACTTCAAAAAGCATTCGATTGGAAATTCAAAGCGATAGTGCCCTTTTTAATAGTCGAAAGTGATTGGAGGGCAACTAGCCCCCCCCCCCGCCCATCATTCCCCCAAACACATCCAATCAAAATTTTGAGATAGCCATTTTGTTCAGCGCAGTTGATTTTCACATAGAAAACATGTTTTTGAGGAGGACAATCCCCCACAACCCTCAGGGAAAGGGTTTTAAGTTATGCCCTGGGGGGATATAAGGTTTTTATAGAAGGCATTGTCATAAAAACTTCAAAAAAGGCCCATTCGATTGGAAATTCAAAGGGATAGTGCCCTTTTTATTAGTCGAAAGTGATTGGAGGGCAACTAGCCCCCCCTTCCCCCTATGCCCATCATTCCCCAAGACATTCAATCAAAATTTTGAGTTAGCCATTCTGTTGAGCGTAGTTGATTTCCAAATAGAAAATATATTTTTGAGGAGAATACTCCCCCACAACCCTCAGGGTCACTGGCATTCTACCATAATCGCTTCACAGGTGGGAAGTTATAATTAACGTAGAACACATATATTTACATGTCTCAGTTGTAGTTCTAATTCCAAGGTGTGTCTATTGTGGCTTGAGCATACCCATTTTTACAATTTTGATCATAATTTGACCTTAGAGCTACCCTGGTGCTTAACAGCCCTATTAGTTTTGTCAAAAACTTTCGCAAAAAATTTGAAACTGATTTTCTATGGTTCATTTTCAAAACAATTTAAGTTGGAGCGTCAGGATTAAATTCTAGTGAATGCTTCAAAACAATTCTTATAACCATAAAATTTTAAGTGAACAAATTTGTGGAAGGCTTTTGGCGAAAAATAATGTCAGTTTTACGTAACATACGATGCTATGATCGAATTAGAGTCATTGATAGTTCTGGCCAATCGTGTGCCAAGGAAAAATCTTGATTAGCCCCCCTCCATTGTGCCCTAAAATTTTTAGGCCAGATTTTCATAAAATTTTCATTTAATAACAAATCTATTTTCAATTATTACTATCTTAGTTTAATTATTACCATTATGTAATATTTCTTGTAATAAATTTTTGTTTTACTAATCAGTTGATAATTCATTTTTTAATTATTATTATCTTTCTTAAAATATTATCATTTAATTATTTTTAATTTAATTTTATTTTATTAATTAATTAATAATTCATTAATTATTTTCATTTATTAACTGCATCCAATTGTAAATTGGAGCCAGTGATGAAGATGTTGCTGTCATCAGCAAATAATACAGGATACACTGAAGGCCAAGGTCCATAACAAGACCATTGATATATAGGAGAAATAAAATAGGGCCAAGAATGGAGCCTTCCGGGACACCCCTCCGAACAGGTAAGGGCTGAGAGGATACTCCACCTAGGCTCACACTCTGTACCCTTCCAGATAGATAAGAATCAAAACCAAGAGAGGGGAACACCTCGAATACCGTAACTATTTAATTTACTTATTAAAATACTATAATCGACCATGTCAAAGGCCTTAGAAAATGCAAAAATAAGTCCAATACAGTTTTTTTAAGGTCGAGTTGTGAGCGTATGAACTGTGTGGCGTCAATTAGAGCATGAAAAGTTGAAAATTTCGGCCTAAAGCCATATTGGTGAGGAGAAATCAAAGAAATGGAGTGCTGACAATCCAACAGAAAGGGAGACAGACGTCTGAAGATGATTCTCTCGAGCACTTTGGATATAACAGGAAGAATTGAGATTGGACGATATTTACCTATCTCAGTTGGATCGCCCTTTTTAAAATTGGAATAACAATGGCTGACTTTAGTAGATCAGGGAAAACTCTGTATGTTAAAGATAGGTTGGCAATATGCTTGATGGGCTCGTAAACAGAAGGAGATATGGTCTTCAGGAGCTTATTACTTAATCCAAGACAGTCAGGTGTAAGACTATTAGGGAGAGAACCGATGCTTTGAAGTACCTCATTGCTATCAGTTGGGCCAAAAAACATGGATCTAGAATAGAAGCAGGGGAATACAGCCTGTAAGGATGAGCGGGAGTCAGTATGAGGGACATTAGAAAAATAATTATTAAAAGCGTCAGGTGCATATAAAGGGTCAATTAATCTACCATTTGTGTCTTTAAGGCGAATAGGTATAGACTTTGATTTTCTATTTTTTTAGAGTATATCATTAATGGTGGCACGTTAACAAATTGAGAGGGAGTAGTCAATCCGGACTTGTCCCAGTTAAAGATAGGAATGGGGTCGCAATTAGCGACAAGGAAAAAACTAAAGAGAGATGGGCCGAACATTTTGAGAACTTGCTTAACCGAGATAGAGTTGCAGGAAAAAATATAGAGGAAATGAAAAAGTTTGTGATACTTTGGATGTGAAGGAAGATTTGTTTTGTGAGGAGGAATTAGCAACAGTATTAAAAGGATTAAAGAATAATAAGGCTCCAGGTGCTGATAGGGTGGTAAATGAGTTTCTTAAATATGGTGGCTCTGTGGTTAGAAATAAGTTATTGAAGATTATGAATAGGATTTTTGAAAAAGGGGAAGTACCTAACGATTTTAGGAAAACCTTAATTAAGCCACTTTATAAGAAAGGTGATAAAAGCGAGTGTGGTAATTATCGAGGCATTAGTCTGGTCTCTGTAGGTAGTAAATTACTTAGTAATATGATACTTTTAGACTGAGAGATGCCGTAGACAAAGTTTTAGGAGAAGAGCAGTGGGGTTTTAGAAAAGGTAGAGGATGTGTCGACCAAATTTTCACTCTTAGGCTAATAATTAAGAAGTGCCTGAGTTTTCAAACACCTTTGGTCCTCAGTTTTATAGATTACGAGCAAGCGTTCGATTCTGTTGATAGAACAGCTTTAGTAAAGGTTAAATCCTTGTATGGTATACCAGACAAATACATTAAAGTGATTAGTGTTATGTACGAGAATAACACTGCTGCGGTTAAGGTAGGAAATGAGGTTAGCAGCTGGTTTTGTATTAAATCAGGAGCTAAGCAGGGCTGTGTTCTATCCTCCTTTATATGGATTATTTTGATGGACTTTGTTTTAAGGAGCACAGGAAAGGCAATGGGAGACCACGGAATCAAATGGGGAGGAAAAAGTCTCCTGGACTTGGATTATGCTGATGATTTAAGCATCCTAGATGATAGTGTGAGCAAAATGAATGAAGTTTTAGAGGTTTTGCGAGTTCAGGGTGCTAGTATTGGTTTGAAAATTAATGTTAGGAAGACTAAGTCACTAAGGCTAGGAATAAGTGACGATGAAAAGGTGATGTTGGGTAATGAAAAGATTGATCAGATGGGCAGCTTCACTTATCTTGGTAGTATTATTAGTAAAGATGGTGGGAGCAGTGAAGATGTTAAAAATAGAATAGCCAAGGCTCAGGGTGTTTTTTCACAGTTAAAAAAAGTCTGGAAGAATAGGAAGATAAGTCTGCTAACCAAGATTAGAATATTAGAAGCTACAGTGATGACAGTGGTCAAATATGGCTCTGAAGCATGGACGCTCCGAAAAGCGGATGAAGATTTGCTAGATGTTTTCCAGAGAAATTGCTTAAGGATTGTTCTGGGTACCCGGCTGACTGACCGTATTTCAAACAATAGGCTATACAAAAAATGTGGTTCAATACCGCTCTCTAGGGCTATAATGAAAGTAAGGTTGAGGTGGTTAGTGCACGTTGTGCGGATGAAGGATGACAGATTGCCGAAGATTGTTCTTTTCAGCCAACCATCTAGGGCTGAACGGAAAGCAGGTCGTCCCCGTCTGGGATGGGAGGACGTCATAAAGAGAGATTTAAAGGAAATGGGAACTTCGTGGGCGGGTGTATAAAGGGAGGCTTTGAATAGATTGGGGTGGAGGAGGACCGTGCGTAGCTGTTGGCCTCAGGCGGCTTGGTGCTGCGGTGAGTTCTTAGTAGTAGTAGTAGTAATGAGGCTATGTGACATCCAGGGGAATATAGGGATATTTTTCCGGTTAGGTTTACGAATAGGAAAAGTTGAATGGATAATCTCACTTAGCCTTTGTGCAAAACCATTTGTGGCAGAATTTACCTCTTGAAAATTTAAGACATCGGACCAGTCAGTGGTTCTTAGTTAATCGATAAAATAGGTTATATTTGCAGATCTGTAGTTTCTAGTAGGTGTTGGGATATTAATTCTAGAGCGTAGAGGTAGTGGTTGCGAAGGTAGTGACAAGTAAATAGGAAAATGGTCTGACCGATCCGAAAATATTATATTTGAGGGCAGGTCATTTCCCAGGGAAGTGGATACAAAAATGTTATCAAATAATGTTGAAGTTGATCTCACAGGATCGACTCTACTGGGGTAAAAATTGTGGGTAGAAGACCACTTGCTGTTACCGATTCAAAAAAAGTGTCAGATTCAATATTTAATCATATATTTAATATTTCAGGAAATCCTTGTTTTGTTTTCACCAGTGCTAAAAGTACTAAATGAAATATTCAACTGTAATATGTATTTCTGAGATCACCTGTGTCTCTTTGTTATACAATTTGAAAAGCACGTTCAAATTTAGATGGAGATCTCCAAGTTGATTTTACTACGAATTTGTTTAACCATAGTCTTTGTGTTTGGACCTAAACCCCTCTTTCTGACAGCTTGAGCTCTTATGTGTTTTTGTTTTCACTGATATTTCCTCACTTTCTGTTTAACAAACCTGTGTTCTTATTAAAATTGTTAACCCTCCCCTCCAAAAAGTGTCAATCCCCCTTCAAACGAAGTCCTGGGTATATGCCTATGTGCAAATGTGAACCATGATCTTGGAAGTCCTAGAAAAATTAGGTTAGGTTGAATAGTACCCACTTCAACCTAACTTTACTCAACCCACTCCAACATTGGAGCTGTATGGCCTTTACTATAGGCAACGCTATAGCGTTGCCTCTGATATCATAGTTCAATTTTATATGGCTTCTCTTCACATTAAAAATATATGCTGCTATTTAACGATCAGTAGATAAACTTAAGGATTGACCTGCTGAGTGTAGGAGTTAGCTGATGGTTATTAATTCTACCTAACCTAACCTAACTATAAGGCTTTGGGCGCTTGTTTGCCTATCATTTCAGGCAAACTAAGGGTCCTGTATCAATTTTAAATTCTTAATCAACCTGCCCGAGACTATAGGTTGGCTTACCTTTCCAAAAGCTAACATACAAGTATTTCTCCAATAAGAGAGTCATACTTACTCCCGCCGTTTACCCGTGCCTTTAACCAACACTTGGAAAACTATAGGCCTCCCCGTTAGCTTGTGAGCCCAGGGGACTTTCTGGCTGTGTTTAAATTTTATAACATGGTATTCCACTTGAGACTACAAGTGGCCAAGCCATTTAGGATTAAGTCACTTAATCGCCTGTGAGTACAAGCAAATTCAGTTCCCTATTTTGCACAAAAGTCCATTGGACATTGTCTGTCACATGTCAACCCAAAATCAATCCGATCTTTCATCCTTAGTTCTATGACTATCCACCATAGTTCTGCCCTAGGAATAATGTATGGACGGATGGGTGTTAGACTTATACATCAACAGGTGAAATGACATCATTTTTATACAATCTTAAACAGAGCTTATGCCAAATTTGCCTCTCAACCGGACTATCTGTTTTGGCTTTTTCAACAATTAGCCATTGATTGATGCCTGAAACTAGTTGATATCGATTAAGAATCAACCGTGGAATTTTTCTAGCGAAATATGCCGAGTAAACGATTTTCCCCGTAAAAAAGGTGCCGATCTGTAAAATTCAATGCGCAACCGCCTCAAAAAAGCGCCAAAATGGCAGAAATGCATTGCATCTGGCCACTTTGAGGTCGAGTTGAACTAGAGTTTTTCGTTAGGTTCAACAAGAGACTGATGAAGGAGGATGAAAGCAAAAATGTTCTTTCGTTGAATGAACCCAGCCTGGAACCTCAGGTTGGCTTGGATGTTATGAGTTCCATCTAGTTTTCATCCTCGTGTAAATGGGCTCTTAAGGGCTGGGCAAACGTAGCTGCTTTCGGGAACCGATTTCAGCATCAGTGGACAAACGATAGCGGCAAGAAACACTTGATGAAAGGAAAACTTATGGCGCGAGATTTTCAAAACAAAAATCATAGACACAAATATTGAACTGGAGTTTATTAATAGTTGAATGATTGATTTCAGCTTTGGTCTCAGCTCAGTAGTGGGATCTTTCACCAAAGACAAATCTGGCTGAATCTTTATTTATATCTCTATTTTTTGGAGCTGATCATGATAAAAATCGGCACCAATCACTGCCAAGAACTAGAAAAATTTTTAAGCTCAAATTGACGCCGATTTCTTTTAAAATTGACTCCAATTTGGAAATCAGCTACGCGTGTCCTGCCCTTTACTGTAAATAAGGACGAATAGAGATGGCTTAATATAGCACCATTATTCTTCTTCAGTTCTTGGACAAATATTACTATCAAAAGTAAATTGGAAAATTTTGAATATGTGTAGAGGTAATTTCAATATGTGTAGAGGTATCTTACTTCGTTAAGTTATTAGCAAAATATTGCTAGCAATTGAGACGGTATAATTCATCTTAAAGATAAATTAATTTATTTTTCAGCCGGTATAACAAAATGGCAAAAGTAATTTCAATATGTAGCATGCCAATTATTTTCGAATAACCAAAAAGCCAAAAAAGAACAAGCATTAACTACCAAAAGTATTACAAATTCTAAAAGAGATTGATTGAAATTATTCCTGACTAAAAAAAGGTCACTAGTCCCGAATAAGCAACAGTAAGATAAAGCACACTAATTCTGCCCGCGGAAATTCCGAACCTTTCAGGTTGTTCAGTATTATTTTGTCACCATTTTGAGTCTTGTGTTCACCTATCTGTCAAGATCTTTGTGTTATCAATCTTGGTTAGAATGTTCGAAGGGGCATCTTATTGTCGGAGAATGGTTTTAAATTAGTCGATTGCCCATACTGAATAATCTTTGGAAAAAAATTTATCATTTTTATATAGTAATTCTAGTCTAATAATGAAAATCCATGTTTTATATACAATTGCTAAAAGCGTTGCTTTTAGGTAAATGTTTAGTAATTTAGGCAATCTTTCAGACTAAGCGTCACTCTATCAGTGCCACTCCTAGTGGCTGATGTATCTGCTATGGCCCACTCTTCGACTTTTAGCATTTCGGTTTGATAAATCCTACAAGTTATTTATTGTCGTGTAGTTTATCAATTTTTATGTTTCTTTGGAACTGTTACTTGTCTCCCCCCTCTCCCTTTAGATATATAGGACCAGTTTGTAATAATTTTTGCGCACGTGTTTGATCTTACGCATAGTATCTTATGGCATTTTCCAATAGTTTGACTGCACTGAAAAATTAAAAGGGTTATCTTGTCATCTAAAAGAAGGCTAGCCCAAATATTAACAAAAACAATTCATGGTGACTATACAAACCTTGAACAATTTGCTTGGCTTTCTGAAGAAGAGGTCCGAATGATAACTTTAGCAATGTAATAACCTAACAAACAATGGTAATGAAAAGGAAACTAATTTTGGCATACAAAGGCTTGGATTTCTACTGTTTCTTTCAAGGAAGAAAGAGAGTATAGCACGTTTTAGAAAAGTCGAAAAACTTGTGAATTGTTTGAGAAGCAAATTGGATAGAATGAGATGGTCAATCTGTGAATCTGATTCATTTTAGGAGGAGGACCTTAAATCAAGGTTTAGTAAAGGTGAAGATTAAAATTGAGATTCCTTGCATAATCCTGGTTTAAACAAGGTTGAATACGCTTGTCAATGGTAGACTTTCTACCTTATAGTTGAAAGTATGCATTAAAGGGAAGGGGGTGTATTATTTAGGTGGGTTTCATAGCACCTTTTGAGTTACCACAGTTAAACTGTCTTGCACAACCGAAGTGTCCTGTCCCAATGATTTACTAAGTGGTAAACCACCGAGTGCGTCGAACTGCGATTTACTGTAGAAATATAACGGGGATCATTCGTACTTTTACCTGTCGGAAGCCAACATGTATGTTACGTTTGGCAAATACGTTTTTGTGGAGGATACGTTTTTCAAGTCAACACCTATTGCTGTTAAGAGTGACAGTTTTAGCCCTTTCTAAAACTGTGACGCAACAAACTCATGTGAGTGAAATGAAAAAAACAGAACCTGCGTCTTAAAATAGCTCCTCATTTTTTTAGGCGAACTGTAAAAATGTATTTTCAACATACGTATTTACCCATACACCGTTTAACTCTACTAATTTCCATGAACTGACGTCTCTGAGTCAGTAAGTTGAGAGCCTTAATATTGAAGTAGACAAAAAATATGGAATGCTGAATGGAATAAGACAAATTTCATATCGGTATACTTTAATTGTTTGATTTAGTTCAAAATATTGATTCAGTTTTTTTTGTCTTGGATAGAATTACTAGTTTCGTTGATATTCGATTTTTGTCCAAAAGCTTCCCCTAAATAACAATGTTAAAATACAGGTGCATGAAGATGTAATAACTTTATTGATAAAGTAATTCAAAGTTTCAAAATAATCTTCGTAACAAGGAATTTCAATAACAGGTTTCAACCAGTCAAAACTAAGATTTTTAGATGGACCTTGTCGCGGAATCATTTTTTTATACACTATGGCCCCCTTAGTCCAAGAACTTGCTTATGTAAGTTGTTCCAAGCCACTCGGAAGAAAAATTTGGCTTTATTGGGGGAACAGATGTTTTTTTAACTAGCTATTGTGTGTTTGGGTTCTCTAGTTCCAGAGAATTAGGAATAGAAGTTTAAAGTTGATACAAAAAACAGTTTTTGCCCATCTTAGGCTATATTAACTTCTAAAACAGGATCACCCAAATAAGACACATTGCTTGAACACTTGCAATCAACAAGTATATCGAGTGAGGTGGTATGTCTACAAATCATCGATTAAAAAAAATATTAGAAAAAAACCTCAAACCAAAAAGTCAGCCTGAACAACCCTTAAATTTCTTAATTGTCTTTACAGCCCATAAGTTCATACGCATACAATTTTCCAAAATGTCAATATATTTACTAAAAAGAGGTCTACAAAAAGTATAGGTGGAGCTGATTCTTGTTTTTGTGAAGCGAATTTTAAGGACTTTGAAGTAAATTTCGGTAATTCTAGGTAGTCTATGCTATTATATCCAGTGATTGTGTCCAGTGAATTTTAGTAGTTCCAAGTAGTCTATGCTATTATTTCCAGTGATTGTGTTTAACTGACGTCTTCTATAACTCAAATCATGAAAATAACAGCAAATAGACGTTCAGGATGGCAGGTGGGCTGGTGGCATCTGAAATAGAAACAAAGAAAATAAAAATTTATATAAATGCTATATAAATTCACCAAGTTCAAAGATTTTCAACAGAGATGTAAGACGTAGGCCTGAGAAATTCGATTAACATTCGGTTTCATGTTTGGGTGCCCATGGTAAAATTCAAGTCTTAAAACTATCGGCAGTACCTAGAGTTTCTTTTTTTCAATAGTGGGAGCTCCAGCGCATTAATAACTTGATAATTTTCTGCTTGTTCTTGTAATTACCTGTTTTTTTGCCATTACCTGTTTTTTGTTTCTTACACAATATGTCTTTTCATACTGTGCCTGTTCGAAGATATTTGATTATTATGTACTTATTATTATTATGTATATATATATACTCAGCTTGAAACTTTGGGTTTTTCTTTTTTAAGGTTTTTGAATTGTTGCAATCCCTTGCCAAACAGCGAATAATTGTTTGTAATAATTGAAAGTTTTCGGTTTTTGGGCCTTCCTGCTGACATTAAATAACTGGCGGCGTTGAAACATGTAAGCTTAATGACGTAGAGAGTTGATTTTATCTTACAAAAAAAGCTATTTCTAAAATTTTCCCACATTTCTCTAGTTTGAATTAAAACATAAAATTATTGCTCAGGCACCGTAAATATTTTTGCATTTGATATAATAACTTTAGCGATTCAAACTGAACTTGAACAATTTTCAAGTTTTTTTTTTCATTTCTGAAAAAGCCATTGGGCTTATAAGAAAAGATATTTGTTTTTCTAACAAACAACTTTCTACTAAGCTTCAAATTTTCAGTTTTCTTTTGTAATGTTTTTGAATTGTTGTTATCCCTTGCTAAAATATAAACAAATATTTTTGAAATTACCAGTGAGTGGCTCTTTACGCAATTTAATATCTTTCAATACTGTGTCTTGCAATCTTTTGTCTAAATATATGCAAGCATTTTTTTAATTACCAATTTTTTCCTGTTTACGCAATTTAATGTCTTTTCATACTAATTGTGTTCAAATATATTTGATTGTTCTCCAATTTCTAACAACGATATGTGCGAATAGGCTTCAAACTTTTTTTGGGTTTTATGAATTGTTGTAGTCCCTTGTTAAAATATACAAATATTTTTGCAATTATCAGTTTTTGCTTTTTACGCAATTTAGTGTCTTTTCATACTGATTTCTATTCAATGATATTTGATAATACTGCAAATCCGATTTCTAATAACGAATTCTGCTAAGCTTCAAACTTTTTGATTTCTTGTTACGGTTTTCAAATTGTTGTAATCCCTTGTTAAAATATATACAAATATATTGACGATTACCATTCTTTGCTCTTTAAGCAATTAAATGTCTTTTCATACTGGAGTTTCATCAAAGATATTTGATTATTGAAGCAAGACCGATTTCTAACACCGATTTTCTACTAAGCTTTAAACCTAAGCTTTAATTCAAATTAGGGTGGAATAAAGATATAACTCTTCAAAAATATTGTAACATTCTACAGGGGCGTAATTTACTATGGGGCAGGTGGGCAACTGCCCCCCTCAGACCTCAGTTTGTCCCCTACCAAGACCCCGCTTTGTCCGTCCAGCTAAAATTTAGTTTGTTTCAAAATATATTCAAAACTAAAATAAATCTGCATAATTCAAGCCTCAACAAAAGCAGATCAGTTTTTTAAAATTTATATTTATCTTTACAGTACTACAAAGTACCTTTATAGTACTAAATACTACCTTTATGGTACCAAATAGCTTATTTTTAAGTGCTTACTGTCATTTTCACATGAGTAGTGCTAGGTACTATTTTTCTTGATGCCCTAAGAATTACTATGCTATTTGCATGATGCCATAGGAATTCCCATACTATTTGCTTGCCTTATGTTTCTTGGTATCTTTCCAGAGCATGTACTTATGGATTTGCTTGCCTTATGTTCCTTGGCGTCTTTCCAGAGCATGTACCTATGGATTTGGGTGGATTAAGTTCCTTCCTATGCTATTCTAAGGGTTTATGTTCCCTCCCATGCTATTCTATAGCACCATGTTCCCTCCCAGGCTATTATAAGGGCTTATGTTCCCCCCATGCTGTTCTATAGCACTATGTTCCTTCCTATGCTATTCTAAGGGTTTATGTTCCCTCCCATGCTATTCTATAGCGCTATGTTCCTTCCTATGTTATTCTAAGGGACCTCTACACGTGATTAAACACGTTACGAAATTACGTGCTATTTGCTTTTGTCCCGTTGGTACCTTTCCAAACGAGCGGGGATTCCCCTCCGGTTCCTAAACATTGCAAAAAAGATAGCAGTATGAAGAGGGATTCCCCACACAAGTTTATTTCAACTCCAAGTTTTTCAACCAGACTATTTTT
This sequence comes from Artemia sinica, assembly GCA_027921565.1. NCBI lineage: Eukaryota > Metazoa > Arthropoda > Branchiopoda > Anostraca > Artemiidae > Artemia > Artemia sinica. The sequence continues at coordinate 17,256,490 of CM051261.1, forward strand.
TTTAGCCAACATCCGTTTTTTAGGAGCCAATCAGGGACATCGGTGGTTGCTCAATATACGATAACTCGACTGATGATTGGTTATAAATAAGAGGACTGATTTTTTATTCGTCCTTGAGATTTTGTATAAAATACTCTTACCTTACGATTTAATTTTCATAATGATTTAACATATCATGGATAGCACACTAATTATTATTGACATTGAAGTTATGGATACATCAATTTACGATGTGAGTACAGTTTACTAAATTTCTTAATTTATTTCCAAATAAAATCATTTTACCATCCCTCCAGTAAATTCAAATTCAGGGGCATAGCCCCCCTCACCTCAACAATACAAACCCTACAATATGACGATTATAGTCGTTAGAAAACGTAAAATACGCTCTTTTTTCCATTAAGTAAATAAAATCCCTCCTCCGCCACTCCTATGTTTACGAGTTTATTTCATTAGATGTAGTTCTTTTCTTTCAAAAATGTCAGTTTCCTCATTCGTTCTATTAAAATACCTTTTCTTTATCTGTTTAAATAGAAGCAGCTCTGTTACAAGAAAGGCTCACTTTTGGAAAAACAGGCATCGCAAGCTTGTGTTATCTTAGAGATTAATGCCACATGTCTTTGTGATTCAAGACACATTCAAAAATAGATTGTTTTTCGGCCAAATTAGACGAGAGATATTCTATTTTCAATTGTTTTCCATGATTAAGAGGCTTTAATAAAAATATTAGGCGGGGGAGGGGAGCAATGTATCAATTCTAACACCTTCATTGCGAGGTGAAAAAACAAACTATTTCATCGCATGGAAAGTAAGGAGGGAGGGATGGGGAGGGGATTCTTTGTGCAGACTAATTTTTTTTTCTTCTGTAAAAAGGGGAATCGTTTTTTCCGTACTATATTTTGTCTTCTTTTTAAGGAGGAAAATTCCTACAATTACTCTCCTCCTCCAAAGAGAGTTAAGGCTAATGGCATTACTCCAATGCAACAAGTGGAGATAACTGGCCTATCGGGAGCCACGCGAATACAGTCTGGTCAAAAACCAAAAAGAGAATGGGCGGCTGCTCACAGGATGGTGAACCTCGCTGGCTCATCTATGTAAGATATGGACATTACCGCCCCATCCGACACACAAGTGCAGTCTGAATTCGGAAATGTATGTATTTTTACCTAATGTACTTTACGTTATTGCTATTACAAATAGTAGATTTTTAAAACGTGTAGATTTGTAGGAAAAGGAATGTGATCGCTATTTTTTACGGATCACTAGATTTGTAGAAAAAAAAGTCTTTTTTTACCATATTTTATTGCTTTTAGTCAAACGTTGCGATGTGTGTGCGCGTGTGTGTGTGAGTTTGCGTGTGTGTTAGCGGTGCATGCGCTGCTTATTTTTCTGTCTACTTGATAATTCATTAAGATAATATAATGAATATTGCAAATTCAATAACAACGTAATGATTTTCACTATTTTGTTGTGTGTTTGTGTGTGTGTGAGCGGTGCATGCGCTGCTGATTTTTCTGTCTACTTGATAATTCAATTGAGATAGTATAATGAATATTGCAAATTCAATAACAACGTAATGATTTTCACTATTTTGTTGTGTGTTTGTGTGTGTGTGAGCGGTGCATGCGCTGTTTATTTTTCTGTCTACTTGATAATTCATTGAGATAGTCTAATGAATATTGCAAATTCAATAACAACGTAATGATTTTCAATATTTTGTTGTGTGTTTGTGTGTGTGTGTGTTAGCGGTGCATGCGCTGTTTATTTTTCTGTCTACTTGATAATTCATTGAGATAGTATAATGAATATTGCAAATTCAATAACAACGTAATGAATTTCACTATTTTGTTGTGTGTGTGTGTGTGAGCGGTGCATGCGCTGCTTATTTTTCTGTCTACTTGATAATTCATTGAGATAGTATAATGAATATTGCAAATTCAATAACAACGTAATGATTTTCACTATTTTGTTGTGTGTTTGTGTGTGTGTGAGCGGTGCATGCGCTGCTTATTTTTCTGTCTACTTGATAATTCATTGAGATAGTATAATGAATATTGCAAATTCAATAACAACGTAATGATTTTCACTATTTTGTTGTGTGTTTATGTGTGTGTGTGTGTGTGTGTTATTAACAAAATTTGTAATTTATTATGCATTTGTTTTGTAAATAATGCTATAAGCAAAAAATTTGTAATTTATTATGCATTTGTTTTATAAATTCGAATCCAATTAAAAAAAACAATTGTTTGATAAACACAAATCCGACTAAGAAAAAAAATAATTGTTTGATAAAGCCGACTAAGAAAAAAATAGTGTGCTATAATTGTGATGAAACTTTCGTCAAAGAAAAAAACTCAATCCAGTCATTTTAGTTTCAGGGGGAAGCTATGAAAACAGCTGCCTTACCTGGCCCAGGACTTCAATATATCATGGGCAATTGTCCCCTCTCGCCGGATGATGTTAGTGAAGGTATGTCATTTAATATCCCCCTGGATTTTCAATTTACAACTGAAGAAATGGATAGCCTTATGCAAATTGTTGGACCTAATGTTCCCGGGGACAAGTTTGACGATGACTTTATAATTAGTGAATTGGATCCTGTGCAAATAGGTGCAGAACATGAAAATAGTGTCACGTCCCCGGAACAACGTGAATTTTATTTGTTAGTCTGCTCTAGGTCACTTGCAAACACATAGGGTAGATTTTAATCCCCCCGAGGAAAACGTGGTTGACTGGAGTGTTATTTTAACAGACCCTGTAAATCTTCTTCATACCTAAATCGACCGAATTCGCGCACTTATTGAGATTCAGATTCAGAAATTGGGGGGTCAAGGGGGGTTAAGGCATCGGTAAATCAAAAAGTTTATTTACAAAAGGGATCTGGGGACATTTTTAATTTTCATTTTTCAACTGGCAATCGAACTTTTTACCCTGGTCTAAATGAATTTGAGGGTAACTTTTTCAACTGGGTTAATAAATTAATATCAACTTTGGACACGTTTAACGAGAGGGGAAGTGGGTCCACAATTTTATACATTGAACACATGGATCTGAATCTCAGTAGATTTAAAAAAAAAACTTATTTTAAGGGGAGGGCGGGGTAGTCGACGAATAAAATGCCACCCAGATTTGTCGGCTACAGGAGGGGTTCAGGGTTTCGGTTTTGACACAGGGCTGCAATGCTTTAAATATGCATTTTTAGCAGCAGCCCATAAAACATTAAAAAAAGATTCAACAGTAAAAAATCTCGACGGTCTTGCTCGTTACGGTGGTGAAAATTTCCCTAAAGTAAATTTTGACTGTTTAGAGGGGAAATATCCGGTGTCCCTAAAAGAAATAACCATATTTGAAAAAGCAAATGAAAATCTTGGGTTGGGGGTGGTTGTTCTCCAGTATCACACAGAATTTGTAAATGGGGGAAAGAAACCAAATAAAAAAGGAGTTTTATATTCAGTTAGGACACCGTCGGTAGATAATGTTAAAAATTGGGTTTGGGTTATTTATGAGCCTCCTAAAGATGTAAATTCCTATGGTCATTTTTTCCCTGTTACGGCAGTAAGTCGGCTCTTATCCCATAGCAAGAACAAAGGAGAACGTAACTATTGCCCCATGTGCCTTTCTCCATTTAGATCTGAGCGAACATTCACGGATCATATGAGATATTGTAAAATTCATGGCAATCAAAGAATAGAAATGCCGGCAGAAGGGAAAGATACTTTAAAATTTAAAAACTTCCAAAATTCCCTGCTACAAGTTGTTAAAGTATGTTTGGACTGTGAATCAAGACTGGTGGAGGTATCGGACCCATCAAGGCCAAATATAGTCAAGGAACACAAACTAGTTGCGTGTTCCTATGCGCATGCCCGTCGCGATTCCATTAATAAAATGCAGCTGGAAGTTTTTTTTTACTATGGATGAGGAGGGTAGCGTGGAGAAGTTATTGGTGTCTTTAATAAAAACAGCAAACGGTGCAATTTCACGATTGCGTCACACCAACTACCCAATGACATCATCAGATAAGGAGCAACTGGCACTAGAAAAGGAGACAATTTGTTGGGTTTGTAGGGGTGCTCTTGTCCCAAAAGACGCTGTCCAGGATCATAATCATCTTATTGACCCCAATTCAACGGGGAAAAGTAACTTTTGGAGGTGGGCGCACAATTCATGTAATTTAAAAATTAAACAGCAACTCTTTCTTCCAGTTTTTATACATAATTCTAACTACGATCTGAAGTATGTGCTACCAGCAATGGAACATCTTCAAAGAAATGGAACAGTGGATGATGCATGGGTGATAGACAGCTTTTCCGAAAATATCATTCCTAAATCATCAGAAAAGTTGGTTGTTTTGGAATTTATGTGGAGATATGTTGAAGACGACGTTGAGTAAACGAGTAAAATTCGGTTTTTAGATTCCTACAGTTTTTCCCCTAAATCATTGAGCGAATTAATTCAAGTGCAGAAAAACGATGACGGCTGCAACGCTTTCCCCCTTCTCAAGCAACAATTTCCAAAAAATTTATATGATTTGTTGACGGTCAAGGGCATCTATCCGTATGATTATTATTGTTCCATGTCGAGATTCACCGAGGAAACTATTCCCTCGATCGAATCGTTTTACGACAGTCTACACGATCGTAGGTGCACCCCCGATGAATACAGTTTTGCTAAAAAAGTGTGGGCAGCGGGAGGGTGTAAAAATGGGTTTGACTACTGCAAGCTGTATTTATCGAGTGATGTGTTAACTTTGTTAGACATTAGGTGTAAAAATACGGACAAAATCTTTGGGGAATTTAATCTTGATTTAAGATATTATTTTTCATCTCCTCATCTGGTGATGGACCTCATCCTAAAAATTAGCGGGGAAAAAATTGGGCTAATCACTGACATCGATCAGCACCTGTTCATTAAGAGGTCAATGAGGGGTGGATACGTTTTTCACGGGGATCGTATCCTGGAAACTGATCCAACTGGAGAGAAGACGGGGACAAAATCGGATGCAGTTTTCCTTGATATGAATTCTCTCTACCCCTCGGCCATGTCCCATTATGCGCTACCCTGCGATGACTATAAATGGCTCAATGACCCTCAACCTCCCCGTTTCCCCAACATTGACAGTGTTGAGGAGAATGGACTGGTTGGATGGTTTTCTGAAACTGATGGGGAGATACCAGTTGAGCTTCACGATTCAGTAAAGGATTTTGTTTTCCCATGCATCAATAGACCTGTGACTAGGGACTCTTTGAGCCCCCCCAATAGGTGTTTAGTCGAGGTGGACGGATTGCATTGGTCACCTTCAATACAAAAACTTATTGCTGACCTTATGCCAAAAAAAAATATTGTTGTACATCATGTGGCTTTAAAATGGATGTGCAACAACGGTTTCAACGTCACAAAGGTTCATAGAGCCCTCCAGTTTAGTCAAAAACCCTATTTGAAAACGTTTATTGACACCTTTGTCAAGAAACGTTCTGAAGCGCAAACGAAAGCCGAAAAAGATATTTACAAGCTCATTTTGAATTCGGCTTTTGGTAAAATGTGTGAGTGTTCGCAATAGGAATCGTTGTGACGTCGTGACCGATACCAAACAATATGCTCGAATTATTGCCGATCCAAATTACACTTCCTTCACAATCATTGGCCCGGACATGGTACTATTGAATAGAAAAAAAAGAAGCATTGTCCTGAATAAAAATATTGCTGCAGGCAGTGCGATCTTGTAGATCTCTAAAAAGCTAATGTTGGAATTCTACTACAATGTGGCTAGGGTACAGTGGCCAGAGAAGGGGCAAGTAGGTCTGCTACGGGGACACAGATTCTCCACTGCTAAAAGTAAAAACCCCAAATCTACTTGATGATTATGGCGCACGGTGAAATCATCAGCTCGCGGATGGACTACAACAATTGGAGTGGGCTTTACCAAGAGCTAGTGAAACGTCGGGCGCCAAATCAGCTTTTATTTTTTAAATCAGAAACGGGAAGCGACATGATTTCCCGTGGTATGTTTGTAAGTCCGAAGGTGTACTTTATACAGACACACGACGAGGAAATCAAGAAATGTTGCAAAGGAGTACCCACGCGCTATGTGGATAAGAATTTCAACATGGACATCTATAGGAATTGTATTGTTCAAAATACAATTCCACGAGCCAAATTGCTGGCAATTCGTTCCCACAACTACAGGAACTTTACTGTAAAGATAGAAAAAATTGCCATGAGTACCATTTCCAACAAGGTGTATGTTTGTCAAGACGGTGTGACTACCCTCCCCCTGGGGCACTATTTAACTTCCGACCGAGCCGAATGTGTTAACCATAGGGAGAGTCTCGGTTTGAATAAAGTCCAATAAATTTTTCCCAAAACCTTGGGGGGGGGGGGGGGGGCTCGCAGTCCGGAAGGGGGGGGGGGGACAGCCGCCAGCGGGGGGCGCACCGCCACTACCAAAGTTATCTTTTTTTTTACTTGGAGCAGATTTTTTTTGTAAATATACATGTTGCATTCAAATTAAAAAAAAGTGATATTATTCTAAGTGTATTTTTCATTAAATGTTGTATTTGTAAATAAAGAATATTTATTAAAGTGCTTTTTCTATGGCATTTTTTTAAATTAAAAAAGTGTATTTTTCTTTGTTTTCTGTAAAGTGTTGTTTATAATACAAGAAATATGATTCTTTATTGATTTTGTTCTTCTCATTATTATTCTTGAACGGACTTGTAGGGAAATAATTTAGTCATTAGACAGCTATAGTCTACAGTTAGTTGTCTAGGTGAACTGTTGAGGGGAACATGTATCAATTTAAAACACCATTCAGATCATTTCTGTGTGGGCCGTCTATGTCAGGCAAAACAACTCTTAACTAAAATAATTAAAAATTGTGATAAAATGTTTGTGGAAAAAGCGGAAAAAATCTACTATTGTTACTGTATTTGGCAGGAATCATACGATAAAATAAAAGCAATTGGCACGACGGGATTGGTGCAGATACAATTCATACAGGGACTTGATGTTTTCAACATTATTGAACCAAACTCTTGGCTGATTATTGACGATCTGGCTGAATCTATTGAACAATGGTCCCAGAAAATGCTACAACTGTTCACTGTTCGCTCTCATCATGAACAGATTTCAATTACTCTGGTTCTACACAATCTATTTCATAAGAGCAAATGTATGCGAACACTTGCATTGAACTGCACCTACTATATCATCTACAGAGTTGTTCGTGATTCTAGCTCGCTAATAACTCTCAATAAACAGATATAACCCGGCGCCCCTAAATTTCTGCTCTCAGCGTACAATCAGGCAAATAATAAACCCTACGGCTAGATCCTATTAGATCTTAATCAAAATACACCCGAGGATCTGCGTGCAGTCAAGGATATTTTTGACAATGAAATTACTGTATATCTCCCCGTGAACACTAAAAAGACCTATTAGTCGCTATCATGACACTGAAGAAAATACATCGAAATAGAAATTTAGTTTCAGTTCTAAGCACTTCATAACCTCCACTTAGGAAAGCCATACTCAAACATGGTATGGCTGAGATTAAAAAATAACAATGACAACTTTGATTCGGCATTGACTTCGCATATTTTCGTAAATCCGACCCATCTAGTTCTGTTTGACGAGGCAACCTTAATATCAACTGTAAATGGCGTACCACAAACTTTTAAAGAGGTAATTGAGATAAAAAAATATATGAACCAAAATTTAGCAATAAATAGAGATGCTGGAGATATTTCATTAAGCCCAATTTACGACAGTTTAATCTTGAAGGACTCAATCAATATTTTCACCCGAAAAAACTTAAAGAACCTATTTGCATACCTAATGAAAACCGAAATTGTAGACCAGCTAAAACTATTGCAAGACGAGAGATCCTTGCCCAATAAGCTTGGTAAATTCATTTTCATTGATTCCTGCCTGGTTTTTTATTCAGTGTCTGTTCTGTCTTTGTATAGTAAACTTCGAAAGGTTAGATTTTCGTTTTTTTTTTAGCACTAAAGACGACTTGGCGGAGGTCCTTGTCGAAATATTTGCTTATATTTTGTCATCTTCATGGTTCGCTGGCTGACAAAATCCTCGTTTTTTCACCCTTTTTTATTTTATTTTTCATTTTGTTACTTTCTCTCCTCTCTGAGTTTCGTTTGTCATGTATAGCCAGTGTGGTCTAAGAATGTATTTGCGTCAAGCTTACGGGGAGCATTGGACCAATATTGTTTTAGATTTTTTAAATTGTGTTAAGAAACATGCAAATCTTATTTGTCAGTTTAATTTCTTAGAAACTTGTAAAAGACATCGAATTCTTCCACCTTCTTTACGTTTCAAAATACTTAATACTTAATACATAAAATACTTAATTTAAAATCCTCATTATATCAGATTTTGTCCCCTCAATATTTTCACCAGATTTTACAAATCTCACATAGGTCTTTCAGACACATATTCCATTTAGCAAAAACTCGTTTATCGGAAAAATTCTCAAAACTGGAATTTCAACAGTTTCAACAAACACGGATTTTCCTTCCTAGATTTTGTCCTGGTCCTCCTTTGGAAAATTTATCCTCTAAGGTATTTACATCCAAGGAACTAAGTATTCTTTCAAAAGGACCAAAATTTGCAATGGCTCAAACACACGTAAATACTTCAGAAATTATTACGGGCGTGGAGTCTGCTATTTTTAGCTCTCATGGTGAAGTCGAAAATCCAGACCTACTCAGAGGTGAAATTGTAAAGAGTATTCTTGATTATAGGTCATCTTTGTCACTTTCAACTCAATCAAAGGAAGAAATTAAAATCCTCCGAAATTTAAAAAAAGACAAAAACACAGTGATTACGAAAGCGGACAAGGGAAACAGTTGTAATTATGAATTCTGCAGATTATGAATTAAAAGTTAACACCCTTTTAATGGATAAAATTTTTTACAAAGAAATATAATTTGATCCCATGGAAAAATACACACAGAAGTTGAGAAATGAACTAGGAATTTTAAAAGATACTAGACTAATTACCCCTCAAATGTACAAAAAATTTTATCCCAAAGGTTGTTCAGCCTCTAAGTTTTATGGTCTGCCTAAAATCCATAAGAAAGATATTCTGTTACGTCCAATTGTAGCATGTTATAGTTCTCCAGCTACGGGTATAGGAAGCTTCTTAACCACCATTTTTAAGCCTCTTTTAAGCACACAGAAATCCTATATTAAAAACTCCATAGATCTTGTTGAGAAGTTAAAAAATCAAAGTACAACAGAAAATACCGTCTTATCTAGTTTTGATGCAGTTTCTATGTACACTTCATGCGATGTCCATAAATGTGAGCAGGCTTTACAAAGAAAATTAGAGGAAAATTCAGCTTGGTCGGATTACAAAACTTTGGAAATTGATACAATAATGACCCTTGTCCGTCTATGCAACAAGTTCTCCTCGTATTTTAAATTCCGAAACAAATTTTTTCTTCAAATAATGGGCTTATCCATGGGCACTGTCTTATCTCCTTATTTGGCAAATTTTTTACAAGGATTTCATAGAACAGTCTGCTTTGAATAGTTTCCACTTAAAACACTCTATCTGGTTTCGTTTTGTTGATGATACCCTTTCTGTTTGGGAACATGGACAAGACTCTCTAAAACATTTTTTGGCACATTTGAACTCTTTTGATTCGAATCTCCAGTTCACAATGGAACTCGAAGATTCTGGTAAGCTGCCTTTCTTAGATGTTTTGATTATAAAAACTAATCCTAGTCTTGAATTTTCTATATATAGAAAGCCGACTCATAATGATCGATATCTACATTTCTCTTCCCATCACCCTCCTTCTGCGAAAAGAGGGGTAATAGTCTCTTTATTCGACAGAGTTTTAAAAATTTGTCCCCTTAATCATATAAATCCTGAACTAAATTATGTCAAGGATATTCTTTTCTGCAATGGTTATCCAATCAAACTCATTGAAAATATAATAGATAGACGATTAAAAAAGATAAAAGAACAAAATAGGGAGCTTGTCCCCCTTGATACAGTTAAACCAGCAATTGAGAAAAAAACTTTCATCGTTTTACCATACATCCCGAAACTTGGCGATAAACTTGGAAAATTTTAAAAAAAACATAATCTGTTTCTTTCAAAACCGAACAAAAAGTTGAACACTATTTCAACTCAGGAAAGGATAAAACAGACCCTGTACTGGGTAGTGGTGTCTACAGAATCCCGTGTTCTTGTGGAAAATTTTACATTGGTAGGACCCATCAACAACTAGGTGAACGTTTGCATGAGCACAAAATTTCAATAGATAAGTCCCGAGATTAAAAATAACAATGACAACTTTGATTCGGCATTGGCTTCGCATATTTTCGTAAATCCGACCCATCTAGTTCTGTTTGACGAGGCAACCTTAATATCAACTGTAAATGGCGTACCACAAACTTTTAAAGAGGTAATTGAGATAAAAATGAATGAATGAATGGTTTTTATTTCCCATCATAAATAACACAAGGTTACACAACGGAGTAATGAAAAAAAAGAAAAAAAAAGAGAAAAAGAAAACGCAATAAGAGAAACAACAAGACTTCAATAACAATCTATATACAGCATACTAAACTCGTAATCAAACTAGCCTACGATAGCTCGGTACATATCATGATCAGGATTGAGCGAACGCCGAAATCGGACGATTCGGCGTTCGCAAATATATATGAACCAAAATTTAGCCATAAATAGAGATACTGGAGATATTTCATTAAGCCCAATTTACGACACTTTAATCTTGAAGGACTCAATCAATATTTTCACCCGAAAAAACTTAAAAGAACCTATTTGCGTACCTAATGAAAACCAAAATTGTAGACCAGCTAAAACTATTGCAAGACGAAAGATCCTTGCCCAATCATCTTGGTAAATTCATTTTCATTGATTCCTGCCTGGTTCTTTATTCAGTGTCTGTTCTGTCTTTGTATAGTTAACTTCGAAAGTTTAGATTTTTTTTTTTGTTTAGCACTGAGGACGACTTGGTGGAGGTCCTTGTCGAAATATTTGCTTATATTTTTTCATCTTCATGGTTCGCTGGCTGACAAAATCCTCGTTTTTTCACCCTTTTTTATTTTATTTTTCATTTTGTTACTTTCTCTCCTCTCTGAGTTTCATTTGGTTTACAGTTAATGGCTTAAACAAAACTTTATGGAAACTTTACGGTTTATATTTTTTGATTTAGTTAATGGCTTAAAAAAATTTAATGGGAACTTTACGGTTTATAGTTTTTGGTTTACAGTTAATGGTTTCAACAAAATTTTATGGAAACTTTACGGTTTATAGTTTTTGGTTTACCGTTAATGGCTTAAACAAAATTTTATGGGAAATTTACGGTTTAGTTTTTGTTTTACAGTTAATGGCTTAAACGAAATTTTATGGGAACTTTACGGTTTAGTTTTTATTTCACAGTTAATGCCTTAAACAACAATTTTATGGAAACTCTACGGTTTGTAGTTTTTGATTTAAAGTTAATGGCTTAAACAAAACTTTATGGAAACTTTACGGTTTATAGTTTTTGGTTTACAGTTAATAACTTAAACGAAATTTTATGGGAACTTTACGGTTTAGTTTTTAATTCACAGTTAATGCCTTAAACAACAATTTTATGGAAACTACACGGTTTATAGTTTTTGATTTAAAGATAATGGCTTAAACAAAACTTTATGGAAACTTTACGGTTTATAGTTTTTGGTTTACAGTTAATAACTTAAACGAAATTTTATGGGAGCTTTACGGTTTAGTTTTTAATTCACAGTTAATGCCTTGAACAACAATTTTATGGAAACTACGGTTTATAGTTTTTGATTTAAAGTTAATGGCTTAATCAAAACTTTATGGAAACTTTACGGTTTATAGTTTTTGGTTTAAAGTTAATAACTTAAACGAAATTTTATGGGAACTTTACGGTTTAGTTTTTATTTCACAGTTAATGCCTTAAACAACAATTTTATGGAAACTTTACGGTTTATAGTTTTTGGTTTACAGTTAATGGTTTAAACAAAATTTTATGGGAGCTTTACGGTTTATAGTTTTTGGTTTACAGTTAATGGCTTAAACAAAATTTTATGGGAACTTTACTGTTATTTTGGGTACTTCTCTTTGCCTTACTGTTCTTTTACTAATCATATTTCCCACCCAAAGGAAATTTCGACACCATTTCCGTGCATTAGCAGAATCAGTAGATATAAGTAAAGCACTAAAAATGAACAAAAAAATGATTACCTGGGGCGGAATACTGCACTGACAACCTAAGAACGTATTCAAATTCTTCTGAAAAGGTTGTAAATGAAAACGGGTACCAAAGGTTCTTCAGATTTTTCTTCAAAATAAAAAGAAAAGTTGTAAAACAGATGAAATGACGAAAAATATTGCATGTGCATTTAGAAGCAGAAAAACGTAAGAATGATCACAATAACACCAGCAAATCCAAGAACAATCTAAACCAAGAGACAGTAATCTTACAAAGAGATTTATGCCCTATTTTGTTTCAAACAGTTCGTGGTAACGAACTGTAAGTAAGGAGCGACCCGGCTCAATGGTAACCGAAACTCTAGAAAACGGGTTTTTGATACCAATAGATATATCAAAAGAATCAGATTTCAATGCTGATTTCAAATATATAACTTTCATCAAGTTTAGTGCTACCCATCAAAAGTTACGCGCCTGAGAAAATTTGGCTGATTTTTGAAAAAAGGGGGAAAGACCCCCTAAAAGTTATAGAACCTTAATGAAAATCACACCATCATATTCAGCGTATCAGAGAACCCTACTGTAGAGGTTTCAAGCTCCTATCTACAAAAATGTGGAATTTTCCATTTTTTGCCAGAAGAAAGATCACGGATGCATGTTTATTTGTTTGTTTTTTTTTTTTTTTTGTTTTTTTTTTCCCAGGGGTGATCGTATCGACCCAGTGGTCCTAGAATATCGTGGGAGGGCTCATTGGAACGGAAATTAAAAGTTCTAGTGCCCTTTTTAAGTGACCAAAAAAAATGGAGGGCAACTAGGCCCCCTCCCACGCTCATTTTTTCCCAAAGTCACCCGATCAAAATTTTGAGATAGCCATTTTGTTCAGCATGGTCGAAAATATGATAAAAATGTCTTTTAGGATGACTTGATCCCCCAAAGTCCCCAGGGGGAGGGCTGAAAGTTATGAACTTTACTCAATGTTAACATATAGTATTGGTTATTGGGAAGTATACAGACTTTTTCAGAGGACATTTTTTCTGGTAGGTGGGGGATGGAGAGGGTCGGGGGCTATATGGAAGGATCTTTCCATGAAGGAAGTTTTCATGGGGGAAGGGAAATTGCCATGAAGGGGGCACCGGACTTGCCAGCATTATTTATTGGTTATTGGGAAGTATACAACCATTTTCAGGAAGGATTTTTTCTGGAGGGGGGGGGGCTAGAGGAGGGGATTACTCTGGAGAATATTTCTGTGGAGGATGTTTCTTTGGGGTAAGGGACATTTCTATGAAGGGGGCGCCGGATTTCCAAGCATTATTTAAGAAACGATCGAAAGTTAAATAAAAAAAAACAAGTTTTTTCAACTGAAATGTAAGAAGGAATATTAGAACTTAAAACGAACAGAAATTATAACGTATGTGAGGGGGTTCTCCCCCAAGTCAATACCTCGCTCTTTACGCTACAGTTTTTTTTTTAGTGCTTTCAAAAGAGCTATCTATTCTAATTAAACGGCCTTTGTGATTCAGGGGTTTGTGAATCAAAATTTTTTTTTAACTTTTAACGTAAAGAGCGTGGTATTGACTAAGGGGAGAACCCCTTCATATAAGTAATAAAAAAAAAACAATAAAAAAACAAGCGATACGGCTCAATAGTAATCGAAACTTTTAAAAACGAAATTTTGATGTCAATAAATGTATCAAAAGAATGTGTTTATAATGCTGATCCTAAATATATAAATTTTATTAAGTTTAGTATTACTCATCAAAGGCTACGAGCCTGAGAAAATTTACCTGATTTTTTAAAGAGGGGGAAACATCCCCTACAAGTGAAAGAATTTTAATGAAAATCACACCGTCAGATTCAGCGTATCAGAAAACCCTATTACATAGGTTTCAAGCTCATATCTGCAAAAATCTGCAACTTTGTATTTTTTGCCAGAAGAAAAATATACGAATATAGAAGTTAGTTACGTAAGTTAATTTGTAAAGACATCCATTTAGCAAAAGAAAAGTAAAATTTTTATGCAAATAAAAGCTGCATTAAATAAAAAACGATCAGAAATTAAATAAAAAAAACAAGTTTTTTAAACTGAAAGTAAGGAGCGACATTAAAACTTAAAACGAACAGAAATTATTCCGTATATGAAAGGGGCTGTCGCCTCCTCAACGCCTCGCTCTTTACGCTAAAGTTTGACTCTGTCTCACAACTTTATTTTTTAAAACAATAAAAAACTTTAGCGTAAAGAGCGAGGCGTTGAGGAGGGGACAGCCCCTTTCATATACGGAATAATTTCTGTTCGTTTCAAGTTTTAATGTCGCTCCTTACTTTCAGTTTAAAAAACTTGTTTTTTTTATTTAATTACTTTTTATTTAATTTTTATTTACTATTAAAGAATAAATGAAACCCAAAATGAACATAAATTGAATAAACAATCACAGCAGACAAACAACAGATATTAATATACATGAATAAATAAATGTAAAATGGAATAAAACCTTAATTGAATGTGGAAGCCAAGCTTAAAACGAAGACAAATCACTACAAACATGAGTTTGGGTACTGTTTCCTTCCCTATCTGTAAAAATCAAAAACATATTGCGTCAGTCTCTTCCCCCCCCCCCTGTGAAATCTGCTACTTCATTGGCATATTTCTGAAACAGAATTAAATTACAAATATTTTCTTTTGTACTTCTTACAAAACTGAAAACAGAAAGTAAAAACTAGAGTAAAATTAAATTTTTAACTGATGAGCATTCAGCAATTAATATCATAATAGGCCTATATCAAATATTCAGTTTAATTTTAGAAGTTAATTCTAAGACTGTTCAAGACCAATAAAGTTTTACTACAAAAAAGAATTTGGGTACTGCTCCCTTCCCTAACTGTAAAAGTCTAAACCCTACTTCGTCATTAGTGCTTCACCGACAGCAAATTATATTACAAAGATTTTCTTTTCCATTTATTACAGTATTGAAAATGAAAATAAAAATTACAGCAAAATAGAATCTAGGACTGATGAGCTTTTAACAACAAATATCATTATATATCAAATATTCAGTTTGATTTTATTAGTTCATTCCAATTCCAAGACTCTTCAAGACACATATAGTTTTCAGTAAAGCACCAATGACGCAGTAAGTTTAATATGGTCTTTACTTTTCTTTGAGAAACTTATTTTTTTAGAAAGTTCTATTAATAAATCTTTTACAAAATCAAGGTATAACACGAACATAGGATAATGCAAATGTTGGGCAGATTTATGACCAACGCTGTATCCACTAGTGGGTTGGGTTTACCTGGTCTTAAACTCTCCCCCCTCCCCCAAAAGAAAAAAACATACACAGAATCAAATTTTATTGCGTTTAAGTTTTTGTATCCCTCCCTCCCCCCCCCCCCAAAAAAAAAGGAAAAAAATCATAGAAAAGGTCCTAATGACGACTTACCTTTTTATTGTCTTGGGTTACCAACACTTGTCTACCATTTGGTTTGAGATCATAGTAGTTAACTGAGCCCAACATATCAGTATAAGTAACAGAAAAGTCCAACATATAAGTATTTTCAAAGTTGTCTCCTTTGTCCTCTAATATAGCACTTAGAGTCCGGTATAACTGCTGTGATAAAAAAAAAAAAAAATGAATGATTAACAACAAAAAATAGTTGAAGAATCTTCATTTAAAAGAGAACTCAAATATGATAATTATTACTTCTTATATTCGTGCCACAATGAAGAAGATACAAAGATTCAATCAGAATCCACAGACACAAAGGCGTTCGTCCGTAGCCCTTTATGAGAGATTAAATAAAAAAAACAAGTTTTTTAAACTGAAAGTAAGGAGCGACATTAAAACTTAAAACGAACAGAAATTATTCCGTATATGAAAGGGACTGTCCCCTCCTCAACGCCTCGCTCTTTACGCTAAAGTTTGACTCTGTCTAGCAACTTTATTTTTTAAAACAATAAAAAACTTTAGCGTAAAGAGCGAGGCGTTGAGGAGGGGACAGTCCCTTTCATATACGGAATAATTTCTGTTCGTTTTAAGTTTTAATGTCGCTCCTTACTTTCAGTTTAAAAAACTTGTTTTTTTTATTTAATTTCTGATCGTTTTTTTAGTTAATGCAGCTTTTATTTGCATAAAAATTTTACTTTTCTTTTACTAAATGGATGTCTTTACAAATTAACTTACGTAACTAACTTCTATATTCGTATATTTTTCTTCTGGCAAAAAATACAAAGTTGCAGATTTTTGCAGATATGAGCTTGAAACCTATGTAATAGGGTTTTCTGATACGCTGAATCTGACGGTGTGATTTTCATTAAAATTCTTTCACTTGTAGGGGATGTTTCCCCCCTCTTTAAAAAATCGGGTAAATTTTCTCAGGCTCGTAGCCTTTGATGAGTAATACTAAACTTAATAAAATTTATATATTTAGGATCAGCATTATAAACACATTCTTTTGATACATTTATTGACATCAAAATTTCGTTTTTAAAAGTTTCGATTACTATTGAGCCGTATCGCTTGTTTTTTTATTGTTTTTTTTTTATTACGTATATGTTATTACTTATATGAAGGGGTTCTCCCCTTAGTCAATACCACGCTCTTTACGTTAAAAGTTAAAAAAAATTTTGATTCACAAACCCCTGAATCACAAAGGCCGTTTAATTAGAATAGATAGCTCTTTTGAAAGCACTAAAAAAAAACTGTAGCGTAAAGAGCGAGGTATTGACTTGGGGGAGAACCCCCTCACATACGTTATAATTTCTGTTCGTTTTTAAGTTCTAATATTCCTTCTTACATTTCAGTTGAAAAGACTTGTTTTTTTTTTATTTAACTTCTGATCGTTTCTTAAATAATGCTTGGAAATCCGGCGCCCCCTTCATAGAAATGTCCCTTACCCCAAAGAAACATCCTCCACGGAAATATTCTCCAGAGTAATCCCCTCCTCTAGCCCCCCCCCCCCCCCCCCCTCCAGAAAAAATCCTTCCTGAAAATGGTTGTATACTTCCCAATAACCAATAAATAATGCTGGCAAGTCCGGCGCCCCCTTCATGGCAATTTCCCTTCCCCCATGAAAACTTCCTTCATGGAAAGATCCTTCCATATAGCCCCTGACCCTCTCCTTCCCCCACCTACCAGAAAAAAATCTCCTCTGAAAAAGTCTGTATACTTCCCAATAACCAATACTATATGTTAACATTGAGTAAAGTTCATAACTTTCAGCCCTCCCCCTGGGGACTGTGGGGGATCAAGTCATCCTAAAAGACATTTTTATCATATTTTCGACCATGCTGAACAAAATGGCTATCTCAAAATTTTGATTGGGTGACTTTGGGAAAAAAATGAGCGTGGGAGGGGGCCTAGTTGCCCTCCATTTTTTTGGTCACTTAAAAAGGGCACTAGAACTTTTAATTTCCGTTCCAATGAGCCCTCCCACGATATTCTAGGACCACTAGGTCGATACGATCACCCCTGGGAAAAAAAAAAAAAAAACAAACAAACAAACAAATAAACACGCATCCGTGATCTTTCTTCTGGCAAAAAATGGAAAATTCCACATTTTTGTAGATAGGAGCTTGAAACCTCTACAGTAGGGTTCTCTGATACGCTGAATATGATGGTGTGATTTTCATTAAGGTTCTATAACTTTTAGGGGGTCTTTCCCCCTTTTTTCGAAAATCAGCCAAATTTTCTCAGGCGCGTAACTTTTGATGGGTAGCACTAAACTTGATGAAAGTTATATATTTGAAATCAGCATTGAAATCTGATTCTTTTGATATATCTATTGGTATCAAAAACCCGTTTTCTAGAGTTTCGGTTACCATTGAGCCGGGTCGCTCCTTACTTAAGAATGATCTTACTTAAGAAATTTCGACACCATTTCCGTGCATTAGCAGAATCAGTAGATATAAGTAAAGCACTAAAAATGAACAAAAAAATGATTACCTGGGGGGGAATACTGCACTGACAACCTAAGAACGTATTCAAATTCTTCTGAAAAGGTTGTAAAAGTGAAAACGGGTACCAAAGGTTCTTCAGATTTTTCTTCAAAATAAAAAGAAAAGTTGTAAAACAGATGAAATGACGAAAAATATTGCATGTGCATTTAGAAGCAGAAAAACGTAAGAATGATCACAATAACACCAGCAAATCCAAGAACAATCTAAACCAAGAGACAGTAATCTTACAAAGAGATTTATGCCCTATTTTGTTCCTCGTACAGAACCATATACAAAGGCAATGTGTTCTGATCAGTGGTTCAACCGACAGAGTTGACAGTTAAGTACTATTGACAACTTTAAATTTTCTTAAATTTGTATCAGTAAATAGGGGGGGGGGGCGATCATAGGCCGCGCAATAGCGCTGTCTATGTAAAGAAAGATGTGGAAGCAGCGTTATTTATTCTGTTTTAATTATGTATTCTTCAACAAGGCACTTTGAAATGAAGGGATTGTCAAAGAAACTTTGAAATAGGCTCATTCGATTGGAAATTGGAAGTTCTAATGCCCATTTTGGAACTCCAAAATGATTGGAGGGCAACCAGCCATCCCTCAATGCACGTTTTCCCCTAGGATATCCGATCAAAAGTTTCACTTTGGGATTATGGGGAAAATGAACTTAGGGTTTTTAGATCACCTTAATACATATGACAAAATTTACAGTTTACCTTAGAAATTGAAATTGCTAATAAAATCCCATTCCTAGAAGTGTTAATGATTCGTAGCTTAGACAAACTCAATTTTACTATTTACAGAAAACCAACACGAAACAACAGATATTTACATTTTAAATCAAACCACCACCCCCCCCCCCCACAAGCTAAAAGAGCTGTCGTACTGTCTCTCGTCGATCATGCCCTAAACATACGGGAACCATAAGGTTCATAGTTTTTGATTTACAGCTAATGGCTTAAGCAAAATTTTATAGGAACTTTAAGGTTTACAGTCTTTGGTTTACAGTTAATGACTTAAACGAAATTATATGGGAGCTTTAGGGTTTAAGTTTTCGGTTTATAGTTAATAGCTCATACAAAACTGAATGAAACTTAACGGTTTATAGTATTTGGGTTACAGTTAATGGCTTAAACAAAATTTGATGGGAACTTTACGGTTTATAGTATTTGGTTTACAGTTAATGGCTTAAACAAAATTATATGGGAGCTTTATGGTTTATAGTTTTTGGTTTACAGTTAATGGCTTAACCGAAATTATATAGCTTTTGGGTTTAAAGTTTTTGGTTTATAGTTAATAGCTCATACATAACTGAATGGAGACTTTACGGTTTATAGTATTTGGTTTACAGTTAATGGCTTAAACAAAATTTGATGGGAACTTTACGGTTTATAGTATTTGGTTTACAGTTAATGGCTTAAACAAAATTATATGGGAGCTTTATGGTTTATAGTTTTTGGTTTATAGCCAATGGCTTAAAAACAATTTTATGAGAACTTTACGGTTTATAGTTTTTGAATTTACAGTTTATAGCTTAAACAAAATTTTATGGGAACTTTACGGTTTATAGTCTTAGGTTTACAGTGAATGGCTTGAACAAAATTTTATGGAAAATTTACGGTTTATAGTTTTTGGTTTACAGTTAATGGCTTAAACGAAATTTTATGGGAGCTTTAAGGTTTATAGTTTTAGGTTTAGTTAATCGCTTAAACAAATTTTAGGGGAATTTTACGGTTTATAGTTTTTGGGTTACGATGAATGGCTTCAGCAAAATTTTATGGGATCTTTACGGTTTAGTTTTTGCTTTACAGTTAATGACTTAAGCAAAATATTATGGGAACTTTCTGGTTTATAATTTTTGGTCTACAGATAATTGCTTAAACAAGATTTTATGTGAACTTTCCAGTTTATAATTTTTGGTTTACAATTAATGGCTGAAACAAAATTTTTCGGGAACTTTGTCGTATATAGCTTTTGGTTTACAGTTAATGGCTGAAAAAAAAATTTATGGGAACTTAATGGTTAATTTTTTGTCTGCACTTAGTGGCTTAAACTAAGTGTTATGGGAACTTTACGGTTTATAGTTTTTGGTTTACAGTAAATGGCTTAATCAAAATTCATAGTTTATGGTCATTCAAAATTTGATATTAAAAAAATATGTCAAGGTCCCCAATGCTTACGATTTATAGTTCGTGATTTAACCCAAATTTACAGCTTATGGCTTTCAGTTGTTCAAAATTAGATATTGAAAAAATATGCAAAGAGCTCCAATTCCTTTACTTATGATTTATGCTTAATGGTTTAATCCGAATTATGAATTTTACAACTGCTTCTGCGTATGGTAAATCTTTAAATGAGTTTCAAATAAAGATTTCCCATGCATACAGTCGTATTTCGAAATGGATTGATGCAAATAAACTAGTGCTTAATAAGAAAAAACTAAACTTATTATTCTTTGTAGAGTTGGGTGCAGGTTTCCACAACTGACTAACATTTGCGTCAACTGACTAACATGCTTGAAGATGGTTTATTGTCTATTGAAAGAGCCTGAAGTATTCGTTATCTAGGTGTGGTTATCGACGAGAATCTTTCATGGAAGGATCACATAATGTAATGTGAAATAATCATATATCACACAAATGTTGTTCGTGCCTAAGCATCACGAGGCGTTGGTATTATGAACCGGCTAAAACATTTAGTTCCTTACTCCGCATTTAAGTCACTTAATTTTACTTTAGAACAATCTCATTTTGATTATGCGGAATTGGTTTACCTAAATACACTTCAGTCTAATAATATCATTCCACTTCAAAAGATACAGAATATTTTTTTTTCGTATATTTTTTTCGTTTTAAGCTTGATTTTCATATTCAATCTAAGCATTATTCGCTTTAAGATCTATCTATTCATTTATATTATTACTTGTTGTATATTTTTGCCATGATTGTTTATTTTATTTCTGTTATTTTTGGGTTTCATTTATTTTGAATAGTAATTTCTGGTCGTTTGAGTTTGAATTTTAACAGGTATTTCTACCTGCTGAGCTTAAGTTAATGGCCTTTACTTTTCTTTGAAAAGATTATTTTTCGGAAAGTTTTTTTTAGTTAATAATAAGAAATACAGGCAAATATAGTTGTGTTTGTTTCAGTTATATAATGTATTATTTTTTCTCGTTGGACCCAGCTCCAAATAGGCACCTGGAGAAATCTGGGAGAAAAACGCGGGAAGTGTCGGATGATTTACCCACATCCGTCCATTGCACTTCGGCCGAAAGCAGCGAATCAGGACATCGGCACCTGCGCAACGCCGACGATTGGTCAGCATGTGATAAAGTTTTTATTTAAAGTTTTTAAGCATACGAGCTTTGCTTCCCGCCAACAGAAAAATATATAAAATTCTGTATTTTATTGCTATTGTAATAAAGAACGGTTTATGATTTTAAGTTGTTCAAAAACGCCAGAAACTCCAGTTCCGTTGCTCACGGTTTATGATTAAAGTTTTAAACCAAATTACGGCTTATGGTAATCAAATTTAAGGTTTATGGCTTTCAGTTGTTCAAAATAAAATGTACCTTGAAATGCTTGGCTAAATGTTACAAGGAGCATCTGAACGGACTAGCTCACATGACCCCGAACCATGATATCCAGGTCGATGCTGACCAAGTTTTTGATTGATTTGCAGCCAAAAAAGACCGGCGGCTGTTACTGTGAGAGGTTAGGTCGTCTTTTGTTGCTCGTTTTTTTAAGTGCAGTTGATTCTGTTTTTTAAACTTTAATTGTGCTTCATCCTCTGTAAACAATGTTAATATCAATACATTTCTTGCTTTCATGGCTGCTATATTAGGTAGACTGAGGCCCCCACCCCTCCGAAACTAAATTCTGGGCAATTGTCTTTGATATAATATTATTTTTATTTATTTGGTTCTCTAAATAAAGGGTCCCATAGGCAAATATGAGGAATAATGCACTTCTTTTTTTTATATTTTCTAAATTCTGCTGCTTCGTGGCAGTTCCAAAACATCTACTTGCCCAAAATAGAAACTCTCACTGCTTCTAACTTTTTTTTTAATTCTGAATTTGTTGGCAAAATTTTGTCATCCATTCTCAAACAAAAAAAGTCTACAACTAGAAATACTCATGACAAGTGTGTACTTTTCATTTCTTTACCTAGATACCCCCCCCCCATACCCCCCACCTGAAATCTTGCACTATGATAGATAATTTTCTTGCTCACATGACTGCTATAAAAAGGTAGACTGGCACCCCCCCCCCCCCGAAACAAAATCCTGGATACACCACTGAATGGCGTAAGCTCTTTCTCTAGCTATGAGTATCTTTGTTTGGTAGGCGTAAAGGCTCATGAAGTGTATGCTATTGCCTGTCCATTTGTTGAGATGTATGCTCCTAGGCTGTGTGACAAGGCATCAACTGTCAGGTCAATTGAGGTATTTCAGCGATCAAAGAAATGAAGGTGCAACACAATGGAACCCTTTATTTCCTTTAAGGCAACATTGTGCTTTGTTTCCCGAACAAAGTCTTTGTCTTTGCAGATGTCACGAAGGTCCTTGCATTTTGTTGACAGATTAGGGATGTATCTGGCTAGGTAATTTAGCATTCCTAGGTGGGTGGTCAGCTCTTCTTTGTTTTGTGGCTTCAGCATTGCATTAATTGCATGTAGCTTCTCTGGATTGGGCGTATCCCTTTTCCACATATCATGTGGCCAAAGTAAGTGAACTCTTGTACACCAAATTTACATTTACTGAGGTTGAACTTCACCCCTTTTCAGCTACCTCCTAGTGGTGGACTGCCATAGCCACTTTTTTTTAAAACTTAAGTTGCATTTTGCCTGTCATGGCATACCCCAGGTCATGATGTCCAATAACGGTAGACAATTTGTGTGCCAAGAACTCAAGAGGTTTGCCAGAGACTGGGGATTTGAGTTATAAACTTCAAGTCAAATATACCCCCAGTCAAATGGATTAGCGGAAAAGACTATCCAGACTTGCAAGAGCATCATGACCAAGGCAAGTGAAAATGGATCGGACCTGTACCTTGGAATTCTGGAATACCATAACACCCCAATAGATGGTTTAGCTGCCCCCTCACAAATGCTTATGAGCCGCCAGTTTTGCTTGAAACTGCCATGCACAGAAAAGCACTTGGAAAACAGTGGTACAGACTTCTGAATTCTTGCCGAGCAGAGAGATGGCTCAACACAGACAGAAATCCTACCATAACCAACATGCTAGAGAACATCCCTAACTCAGAGAAGGTAACCAGCTCTTCTTCAGAAAACAGCCAGAACCGCCAGGGAAAAGCGGGGAAATATCACTACTGCAAGCATGAGTCTGCACAGATTATTGAAGAGATTCCTGACTACCACCACCAAGCCCGGTATGGCCATAGCTGAGCCCAACCTGCCAGCAAGTGAACCATCTAGTAAAATTCCAGCACAAACAACAGCTGCTCAGGCCACAAGATCTGGCAGAGTGATGAAGCCACCAGAGAGACTAAACCTATAATGAATAACAAAGCAACAATGAGGCATTTATGTCTAGTGTAAGTCTGCCAAAACCCATTGGAAGCTAATATGAGTGAGCCTTGTGCCTCCTGGTGTAGTGTTCTGTTGTGTCCTGTAGTGAGTGATAATTTGCCAAGTTATATGCAGTTAGCAGAGTAAGCCTCCATGCCTAAAGGTAGAAGGAGCTCATCTCTTTGGAAATAGCTGAAGGGGGCTGCAGCATTATGTGATGCCTTGCTTTATGCTTGTGGTTGTGCACCAGCTTGTTATTATGTGCTCATGTTTATTTGCCTTGATGTGTTATGCTTGCTTGCTTTGCTTATAGTGACCTTTATTATAGGTGCCTGGGTTTTAAATTAAGATTTATCTACCAAACATTACATTTTCTGCTAAAAAAAATTCTTTAGATTAATCAAGCTCTTTCAAAGTTTATTCCATAGTGTCCTCTATTCTCAGGGACATACCATACTTAATTAACAGAGTACCAAAAATTTCCTCAACCTTATAAAATTGTATATTCCATGAACTCAGAGAAATTGGCCCTTGAATAAATTGTTTTAATGAAGGAGAGAGGAGAAGCAAAAGAGGCAATTTTTGGGCCATTTAGAAAACTGACATTTTTTATTGACTTAAAAGTTGGCCAGAAATCCCTTTAATTAACAAAGTGGTAATTACTTGCTATAATCTGAAAACCCATTGCTGAAATGAAAATGCACCTATCATGCATGCCTTCTTCTAAGTCCAAGTTATAAGGAGAGGGTAGAGATAGTAATTGGTCCTTACTTTTTGGAATACATTTTAGGCCCTAGATTTCTTATTTAAGGTATTGCTTAAGTGGAAACTTGCACAGAAAAATATCTTAGAAAATTTGGAACAAAATATGTTCTTAATAAAAAAACTTTCATATGCAGTTATTTAGTTTTTGGTAATAGAGGGTACTAAATAAAAAAAAGAAGAAACCTTGATTAAACAAATGTGCATATGGATTTGTTTGAAATTTTATGGATTACAGTAGTATCTAATTTAACAAATTATTTTACTTCCTTATTTTACATAGCAACACTGACAGGACGTGATTCTGCCTTAAGAAGCTCTTAATTTAAAACAACCAAAAGAAAAAGCTGAAAAAACTGCAGTTTCAGGTTAGGTTAATGTTATTTTCAACCCTAGATTCATTCTTTAAGGTATTTGGTTAAGTGGAAACTTAACCCAAATTGATAACTGACACTTGATAACTCCACTTAAAAAAAAAGAGTAGAAAGAAAATTTATAGTGAAAAGGATTCCAGATCTTAAAACTGTTTTCTTCTGGATCTTGATTCTTTTATTAATTAAATTATTAATGCTGATAAGGATCAATGTTAGGATGGGTAATGAAAGAGTTGGGAATAGAAGCAGAACAAGCAAGGTAGGTTAAGGGAAAAAAATGAATGGCAAAAAGAAAGTTTGTCAAGAGATTACAGGCATTTTTTTTTGGAAACATACTTTGATATTTATCCAGAGTAAACAGTAAAAGCATAGGCAATCATATATACCCTGAAAGGTAATATGGTATGTAATGTAGATCAAGAATGTTGACAAAACATAAGTAAATACATTCTAAGACCACACTGACTATACATGACAAACGAAACTCAGAGAGGATTTCCCCCATACTCAAAATTTTCTAAAGTTCTACTTTAGGAGCTTTTTAAATATTTCTAAAGCACTAAAACATAGAGTGCTGAAAACATTAGAATCGACTTCAGAGGACATGTTATATCACGGGAAGAGGTTTTGAAAATCACCCTTCCCCCCAAACTCAAAATTTTCTAAAATTCTTCTTTAGAAGCTTTTTAAATATTTTCAAAGCATTAATAGATAGAGCGCTACAAATATCGGAATCGACTTCAGAGGACAAATTATGTTATGGGAAGATGTTTTTGAAATCCCCCTTCCCCCCAAAAATTTTCCAAAAATTTTACTCTAGAAGCTTTTTAAATATTTCTAAAGCACTAAGACATAGAGTGCTAAAAATATCAGAATCGACTTCAGAGGACATGTTATATCACGGGAAGAGGTTTTGAAAATCCCCCTTCCCCCCAAACTCAAAATTTTCTAAAATTCTACTTTAGAAGCTTTTAAAATATTTCTAAAGCACTAATAGATAGAGTGCTAAAAACTTCAGAATTGACTTCAGAGGACAAATATTCTTACGGGAAATTGTTTTTGAAATCCCCCTTCCCCCCAAACTCAAAATTTTCCAAAATTCTACTTTAGAAGCTTTTTAAATATTTCCAAAGCACTAATAGATAGAGCGCTACAAATATCGGAATCGACTTCAGAGGACAAATTATGTTATGGGAAGATGTTTTTGAAATCCCCCTTCCCCCAAACTCAAAATTTTCTAAAATTCTACTTTAGGAGCTTTTTAAATATTTCTAAAGCGCTAAAACATAGAGTGCTAAAAACATCAGAATCGACTTCAGAGGACACGTTATATCACGGGAAGAGGTTTTTAAAATCCTCCTTCCCCCCAAACTCAAAATTTTCCAAAATTCTACTTTAGAAGCTTTTAAAATATTTCTAAAGCACTAATAGATAGAGTGCTAAAAACATCAATCGACTTCAGAGGACAAATTATGATATGGGAAGATGTTTTGAAATCCCCTTCCCCCCAAAACTCAAAATTTTCTAAAAATTCTACTTTAGAAGCTTTTAAAATATTTCTAAAGTACTAAAAGATACAGTGCTAAAAACATCAGAATCGATGGAAGATGTTTTTGAAATCCCCCCTCCCCCCAAACTCAAAAATTTCCAAAATTCTACTTTAGAAGCTTTTAAAATATTTTAAATATCAGAATCGACTTCAGAGGACACGTTATATCACGGGAAGAGGTTTTTAAAATCCCCCCTCCCCCCCAAACTCAAAATTTTCTAAAATTCTACTTTAGAAGCTTTTTAAATATTTCTAAAGCACTAATAGATAGAGCGCTACAAATATCAGAATCGACTTCAGAGGACAATTTATGTCATGGGAAGATGTTTTTGAAATCCCCCTTCCCCCAAACTCAAAATTTTCCAAACTTCTACTTTAGAAGCTTTTTAAATATTTGTAAAGCACTAAGACATAGAGCGCTACAAACATAAGAATCGACTTTAGAGACCACATTATATTATGGGAAGAAGTTTTTGAAATCCCCCTTCGCCCCAAACTCAAAATTTTTAAAGTTCTAGCCTTCTTTTCCATGGGGGGGGGGGGGTATTTTCCCCAGGGGGTAAAGTATTGGGACAGTTTGAACTCAGAAAATAATTATTTCTAGGTAATAGGGCCACTAAAAAATTACAGAAGAATAGCGAGGTATCTGGAAATGTTGTTAACTAAAAAAAAAAATAAAGAACATCCTTGAAAAAAGTAAATGTAATCTTTCATTTAAGTTTTTTTTTTTTTGAACAAACATCAGTGTTGACTCGAAAGCATTACGGTTTCTTCCAAAGTTAAATTTCTGCAACCTGGGACTAAACAAGCCGAATGATTCAATTTTCTATTGTCAAGGCAGTCTTAGAGTTGTATTATAACAATAGCATTTTATTGAGAAGCAGGAATTGTGATAACTGTGGCCAGATTTGCGTAAAATATAGAAATTCGTTTTATTGCCAGAAGTCTAGGCTTATACCTATCCAAGGTGGCCACAAATATTTTCAGGTAAAATGTGATTTTTCAAAATCAGTCTATAACAAAACATGGATGGCTGGTTCACACCTTTCTCTGCTAGAAAATTTCGGTTTTTTGATGATTTGGCTTCAAATACCACCTCCAAGGGAGAACTTCATGATAAAAAAAATGTTATTTGTTGTAAAAAAAAAACCTTTGTGGATTGGAGCCAGTTCTACAGAGGTTTGTATGTACATATGTCATTCAAACTCCGCTCCTTTGGGAGAAGGAGTAATTGTTGAGATAGATGAAGCCAAATTTGGGAAGCGTAAATATAATTGTGGTCAGATTGTCAAGGATGCTTGGGTGTTTGGTGGAATAGAGCGAGGAACTAGTAATTCATTCACGGTTTCTGTGCCGGATAGAAGTAGTGCCACATTGTTGGGAATTATCCAAAACCGAATCCTGCCAGGGACAACAATTATCAGTGACTGTTGGAGGGCCTACGATTGCCTGGCTAGACAGGGCTATTACCACAGCATAAATTTTGTTGACGCTGCAACAGGTGCTCACACACAAAACATCGAAAGACACTGGCTTGAAGTTTGAGAAAATATACCCAAATATGGCAGAAGAGAAGAACATATGGAAGGATATCTAGCAGAGCACTATTTCAAAAAAAATATTTAATCTCCTCAAGAATGCACCATTTCATGAAACATATATCGGAGCTTTATAACCCCAACTAATTTGTTTTTTATGGGTATTATTTACTAGTTAATTTTTAAAACGTTGTAACAGAAAATATGGCAATTTACGATATCTAACCCCATTTGTTCTTAAAGCAATCCAAATGTTTTTTCCAAATAGTTTAGTGTGGAGGGGGTGGAAGTAAATATTTAACTATAGAATAATTGGTACTTGTGCATTATAAATAACCCACCACCATACACGAAAGAAGTTAAGTTTGG
Source organism: Artemia sinica (assembly GCA_027921565.1). Classification (NCBI taxonomy): domain Eukaryota; kingdom Metazoa; phylum Arthropoda; class Branchiopoda; order Anostraca; family Artemiidae; genus Artemia; species Artemia sinica. The sequence goes on from CM051261.1 coordinate 17,284,772, forward strand.
TTACTGCTAATGAAATAAAATAAAATAGGATGAATATAATAGTTTAGAAACAAATTTGGGCTACATATTTGCACATTAGGGGGTGGGGGTAAAATATAGCATATATTAAATACATAACCTAACCTAGGTACCTTTTTCCCTCCCTAAACCCAAAAAAACAACAGTTTAAATATTGTAAACACAATAAGAAATCACGCTTTTTGATCCATTTGTCTAACAAATACCCGTTTGTCTGGTATCCTTGTACAGTCTGTAGTGGTGGGTTATTTATAATGCACAAGTACCGAATAATCTATATTTGTTTTGATTATTTTTTTTGGAAACCCCTTAACATTTTGAGTTGGGTAACCACATAAAACATTTTCAAATAGCTTAATCCTATAATGTTGAAAAATTTTGCTTTTATTTTTTACATCCGCGATTCAAAATATGTAGAAAATGCTAGAACATGTAAAAATTTTCTTTTGAGGGTGGAAAGGTTAGCTGCAAGGGGATTTGATAGCAGGGGGAGGGGGAGGGCGGGGACTAGATAGGTTAAGTCACAAGTTTGAACTTTAAAACCTACAGGGGTTAGGCAGTACAGTTGGGGGGCTGCCGCCCCCCAAACTCCCGCTTTTGCAGCCTTTAACAAAAAAAAGTTTTTTAAACTGAAAGTAAGGAGCTATATTAAAACTTAAAACAAAGAGAAATTATCCTGTATATGAAAGGGTATTTCCCCTCCTCAATGCCTCGCTCTTTATGCTAACATTTGACTTTCTCATAACTCTATTTTTGTTAAACAATAAAAAAACCTTAGCATAAAGACCGAGGCGCTGAAGGGGGGACAGCCCCTTTCATATACAGAATAATTTCTGTTCATTTTAAGTTTTAATGTTGCTCCTTACTTTCAGTTTAAAAAACTTGTTTTTTTTATCTAAGGGCTGCAAAAGCGGGAGTTTGGGGGGCGGCAGCCCCCCCAACTGTACCTCCTAACCCCTGTCCGTTTTATTGTTCGAACTTGTGACTCAGCCTCTTTAACTCTTTAAAAACGTAGTTTTTTCAAATAATTTCTGCACGTTTTGTGTCTTAGTGCTTTAGAAATATTTTAAAAGCTTCTAAAGTAGAATTTTAGAAAATTTTGAGTTTGGGGGGAAGGGGGATTTTTAAAACCTCTTCCCGTGATATAACATGTCCTCTGAAGTTGATTCTGATATTTTTAGCACTCTATGTCTTAGTGCTTTAGAAAGATTTAAAAAGCTTCTAAAGTAAAATTTTGAGTTTGGGGGGAAGGGGGATTTCAAAAACATCTTCCCATAACATAATTTGTCCTCTGCAGTTGATTCCGATATTTTCCGATATAGTGCTTTGGAAATATTTAAAAAGCTTCTAAAGTAGAATTTTGGAAAATTTTGAGTTTGGGGGGAAGGGGGATTTCAAAAACATCTTCCTGTAACAATATTTGTCCTCTGAAGTCGATTCTGATGTTTCTAGAACTCTATCTATTAGTGCTTTAGAAATATTTTTTAGCACTCTATGTCTTAGCGCTTTAGAAATATTTAAAAAGCTTCTAAAAAAAAAATTTGGAAAATTTTTAGTTTGGGGGGAAGGGGGATTTCAAAAACATCTTCCCATTACATAATTTGTCCTCTGAAGTCGATTCCGATATTTTTACCACTTTATCTATTAGTGCTTTGGACATATTTAAAAAGCTCCTAAAGTATAACTTCAGAAAATTTTGAGTTTGGGGGAAGGGGATTTTAAAAATCTCTTCCCGTGATATAACGTGTCCTCTGAAGTCCACTCTGATATTTAAAATATTTTAAAAGCTTCTAAAGTACAATTTTGAAAAAATTTTAGTTTGGGGGGAGGGAGGATTTCAAAAACAACTTCCCGTGATATAACATGTCCTCTGAAGTTGATTCTGATGTTTTTAGCACTGTATGTTTTAGTACTTTAGAAATATTTTAAAAGCTTCTAAAGTAGAATTTTAGAAAATTTTGAGTTTGGGAGGAAGGGGATTTCAAAAACATCTTCCTGTAACATAATGTGTCCTCTGAAGTCGATTCTGATGTTTTTAGCACTCTATCTATTAGTGCTTTAGAAATATTTTAAAAGCTTCTAAAGTAGAATTTTAGAAAATTTTGAGTTTGGGGGGAAGGGGGATTTTCAAAACCTCTTCCAGTGATATAACGTGTCCTCTGAAGTCAATTCTGATATTTAAAATATTTTAAAAGCTTCTAAAGTAGAATTTTGAAAAAAATTTAGTTTGGGGGAAGGGGGGATTTCAAAAACATCTTCCCGTGATATAACGTGTCCTCTGAAGTCGATTCTGATGTTTTTAGCACTCTATCTATTAGTGCTTTAGAAATATTTTAAAAGCTTCTAAAGTAGAATTTTAGAAAATTTTGAGTTTGGGAGGAAGGGGATTTCAAAAACATCTTCCTGTAACATAATTTGTCCTCTGTAGTTGATTCTGATGTTTTTAGCACTCTATCTATTAGTGCTTTAGAAATATTTTAAAAGCTTCTAAAGTAGAACTTTTGGAAAATTTTGAGTTTGGGGGGAAGGAGGATTTTAAAAACCTCTTCCCATGATATAACGTGTCCTCTGAAGTCGATTCTGATGTTTTTAGCACTGTATCTTTTAGTACTTTAGAAATATTTTAAAAGCTCCTAAAGTAGAATTTTAGAAAATTTGAGTTTGGGGGGAAGGGGGATTTCAAAAACCTCTTCCCATGATATAATGTGTCCTCTGAAGTCGATTCTGATGTTTTTAGCACTCTATCTTTTAGTACTTTAGAAATATTTTAAAAGCTTCTAGAGTAGAATTTTAGAAAATTTTAAGTTTGGATGGAAGGGGAATTTCAAAAACATCTTCCCATGACATAATTTGTCCTCTAAAAAGGATTGGGTTATTTTTACTGGTCTCTCTTGTCAAATCCTTTCCCTAATTAATACAGTTTAAATGGTCTTATCAACAGAGTTGTTTGGCATGTGCCTGCTACCCTTAAGGGTAAGGGTTTCTGATAAGACAAGTGTGACATCACAACAAACCTGGTTTCATATACCATAAAGAAAGTTGGTATGGGTTGAAAATTAAATGGCTTAGGATTTAAATAGGATTTTGGAATATATTTTAATGAACAAGGTTAAAAGCAGAAGTTGTGTAAGGTAAGCAGTGATTTATATTTATGATAGTAATATAGGATGAAATATGAGTTAAAAACAACAAGTAATGTGCAGTAATTTACCATTATATAAACCCAGCCCCTTTCCAAGATAGCCAAAAGTAACTAAAGTAGAATTTTACCCTTTTTTTATGCTGATTACAAATATAATAATCATTTCTATTGGAAATGAATTTTAGCCCCCCCCCTATATATACCAATTCAGGGTATATATTTCTACATTAAGGGGGGGGGGGGCAAATTTTATTTCTGATGTAAATGGGAGGTAAGTTTAAACTTTACCCCCAATTGCCAATTCAGGGTATATATTTCTACATTAGGGGAGGGGGTAAATTTTATTTCTGATGTAAATGGGAGGTAAGTTTAAACTTTACCCCAATCCCCCCCCCTAATATAGAAATAGCCTATATACCCTGAATTGGCATATATGGAGGGGGGGGCTAAAATTTAGAAATGATTATTATATTTGTAATCAGCATACAAAAGGCATTGAATGGAATATTCACTTTAGTTGTTACTCAATAATATGATTAGGTAGGCCTATATATTTACCCAAATTTGCTCAATCCAAATTTTTGAGGTTTGAAATGTCTGGAAATAGCCCATCTAGAAATACAATCAGAATTTTTAGAGGAGTTAATTAAATTAGAAATTAAAAGTTCTAGCCTAGGGATATTTTTAAGTGTCAAAAGACAGAAAAGAGCAAGTAGCCCTCCTCCCAAGGCCATTCAATGTTGAAACACATCTAGGCTAGTCAAAAATTTGTGACAGCTGTTTTATTCAGAAGAGTAGAATGCTCTAGGATAGTTATCAGCCTAGGCCTAAAGTCTAGGGATATTGAGTGGCATGTCAACCTCCCAGAATTGTGCTACTTGCTCACTATTGTTTAAAACTAGGTCAAATAAAAAGGCAATGTAGGCTATGTATTTCCATTTTGCCCATCTAGATGATTTCATGGGATCCTTCAGAAGTTGATATTCATGAACTTGTATTATATTTTGGAAAATTGGATAGTTTTTAAAAAATTTTGCACACAGCTGTGATGTTTGCATAGACTATCTGACCAAACAATTCTTTGCATGCAAATAACTGCTAAAGTGGGGCTCCAGTAGCCTACCTAGGCTATTTTCAACTTAACAACTTTGCTCAATCAGGGGGGACTAATCATTTACCAAATTAGCCTATATACAGTATTCAACAATGTTTACCAGACAGGAAATTTTCAGGTCCCTGTTGAGGGACCTGAAAACATCTTTCACCAGCTCCTTAAGACTAGGCTAATTAAAAAGTTAAAATGGCGGATATTGAAATGGTTGGTGATGAAAAACAATACACAAGCAGGGTTGCCACTTCAACAAAACTACTGGTACTAGCCAGGATAGCTCAAAAGTACTACCACGACAGAAAAGTACTAACTCCCTGCCTAAAAATTTGCCGCGTGTTGCGCTTCGCGCAACACGCAGAATTTTAGCACCGAAGTTTCTCTTCGGCTTATCATATAAGCCACAGTTATTTTTTTTATTTTTGCATAGCTGGTCGAACACTGACTTCCGATAAGGCAAAAAAGGGCCACTGATATGAGAAGCAACTACAACCAAGATCATCAAAGTTATCTCTGGATGTTCACTATGAACGGTCCATAATTGCCTAGTAGGGCAATAGGGCGTCCAGACTATCCGTTTTCTGGGAAAATAGGACAGAAAACTGGAAGCAGGAAAAGTAGTCAAGATGTGCAGTTTTTGAAACAAATCTGTACATGTTTATCAGTGATCCGTATCAATATGTTTTTTTTTCTGAGTCAAAACCTGAAAAAAAATTAAACATCAGTTAAACATTTAACCTTTTTTCTCTTTAAGAGCTACTACATTTAAAAGCTACTTTTATTTATCACTTATTGTCTCCTTTTTGGCACTTTTTCAGGAAAAGCAGTCCACACTACCATGTTCCGTCCCATTTTGCCTAAATGGGACTAAACGGGGGCAACGCGCTAAAGGCGTCACCGTACAAGTTCAGTAAGAGAATTTTATTTACAGACCTTTACAGTAATAAAATATTATTTAAGCTCAGGCTTCCACTTCCTTGCACTCCTGACCAGCTCTGTTGAAATATCCCAAGTCTTTGGATTCGGTACTTCCCTCCTGACATGCATAATATCGGATATTAGTTCTGGCAGTAGTCTGTTCCGGAGGGGGGTTCGAACTTGCTTTAACAGCAAAAACTGACGTTCGGCCGAAGCACTGCTATGAGGCCACGACATAATACCCTTTATGAATATAGCTAGGTGAAGAAAACCAGAGTCCCCAGCACCATCCTTGACGGCGGACACTGAATTCCAAAATTCCAAAACTGACACTTTCCCTTCCCCTAGCTGTTTCTTCAAGAATGGTAGTCGCCTCCACTCTCTGTTTAGGGCTTCAACTTCTAGCGAACCATTGAAACAGTCCTTGAATATGCGGAAAAGAGGGATTATAGAAGGAACTGATCCAGATAAAGCATTATCTGGAGATAACCAGTCTAGCATTCGAAGCAAGGGGTCTTCACGGTTTACTCTTCGCTTTATTTTAGAGCACAGCTTGATATAAAACGCAAGGCAATTTTTCTTTGTCGCAGCTAGCTGTCTGTCTTGAAGTTTCCGACTTTCAATCTGATCAATAGCAAAGAGCTCAAGTTCGACTCCAAAATGCATATCCGTCTCCATAGCTTTGAAATTTCTTGGGTTTGAAAAATCTATTTCTAAGACTGAAAGTATGATCAAAAGCTAGTCTTTGATATGATTCCTTGCCAGTTCGGAGAGAGTATTACCCACGCTTTTTAAAAGTTTGTGAACTTTCACACCTATGCTCTGGAATTCAAAATTCAGGTCGTTTACAATAGGAAGAACGTAATTCAGAAAAAGATAATAAAGCTTGACTTCGTGATCGATCAAAGCTGTATAAAGCCTCACTGCCATTTGATCCCGACCTTCATTCACAGGTAAGGCGAAAAACAACGTCAGAGCAGTCCACTGTTCCACCAGCCTCTGAGAGACGGCCTCAAACGCTAATCAGCGAGTTGCAGATGGGTACAGGAGTGCAAGCTCGGCTACTTCACAGAACTTTTGGAATTCCTTATACTCACGGAGTCATTTGGCACTATTCGATACGTACGTTTATATATCATTGCTAAATCTGAAGATCTTTGTAGGTAACTGTTCACAAGCACTAGCAGAGCATAGTACAAAACTGTGACAGATGTATCCAAAATAGCCAGCCAGGGAATATCTTTCTTTATGAGGGCTGCAAGGCCGTTGTTCTTCCCCAGCATCACATTTGCATTATCAGATGCAAATCCTATGCAGTTTTTTATTGTCATCTTCTTCTCACTTAAAGTCTTATAGATCAAGTTTTTAAGGCCCATTGCTGCTGTATCCCCAACTTCTGGAATGGCCAAAGAGTCTTCCTTGATTCCGCATGTAGTGTTGTCATAGTAGCGAACGATGATGACTAAGTCTTTTGTCCCACACTTGTCAGTGCTTTCATCAACCATCAGCGAAAAGAGCGATTTTTCCAATCTTGAGCTCAGCTGGCTGATGGCGTATGGGGCAATAACGTTTTTGATTAGTCCAGTGGTTTTAGTTCTTCCACACGCAAGAAGCTTTACTACTGATGAATCAGGGATAAATTTTTTCAGCAATTCGGGCAAGCTGTCCATAATACTCATCTTCTTGGATTTTGATGCTACCCAGGCTGACATTGCTATCTCTAAAGCTGTCACCTGTTGGCTAATTAGTCCTCTTTCCTTTGCTGCTCCCGATAAAGTAAACTCATTGGTTTGGTCATCAGCAATACGCAATTGGTTCTTCATACTAACAACTTTGGATATGTGACTTTCCCTCAGTGCATGTCTACGTAAATGGGATAGGCCACCAGTAATGATCTTTTCGCAAAACCTACACCAAAATTTTGTCCTATCCCTCGGATATCTTTGCAGCCAGACCTGCAAGTCTTTATCTTCTATCGATTTTGCACTGAATTTCTGTATTTTCACTGGCTTTGGTTGCTTTATTTCCTCTGATTTGTCGTTTTCTCACATTTAATAGTTCATTCTCTTCAGCTTCAATGTCATTTGCAGTTTCTTCACAGTCACTGGCACTAGCTTCAGATTTATTGGCTTCGTCTCCAGAGTTACTAGCTAGATAGAGAATCTGTATAAGAGCAGTGATTCTAACCAGTTTTCCATATATCAAACCAGTGGCGTAACTAAGGGGTACAAGTAGGGGCCTTTTGCAGCACAAGTTTAGTTTTTATGGGTATTTGCTTCTCTAAAAGAGGTATCTAGGAGAGGAAGAAAGAAAAATAAAAGAGATAAAGAAACTTCTAGATCCTAAATTTCAAAATTTTTTGAATATTCGCTGCATAATATTGCTCTTAGAGATTATTTGCTTCCTAACAAGGATGTTTCAGGGGCTAATTTGAAGAAAACATTAAAACTGGGTTATTTGAGCCAGAATTTTCAATTTCATGCTAGACTTTTTCCAAGTGTCAAGGTCACTTTTCTGACATTATACCCCCCTCCCATTCTGAGGTCCCATATATAACTGTATAAATACATTTCATCGTTGTGTCGAATTTTGTGATGACATTCTTTCTTGTAATATTCTTACATGTTCTTTCATATTGTAAAGTGAGAATTTGATTGGTTGATTTTTTTAATATATTCATAGGGCTATATCCCGGACCATCAGGGGGGTGGGTGTATTTTCAAAAAGGGGCCATGATATTTGAAAATAGTATAAAATAAAGAACTGAATGGTACTGCTTTTGTGTGTTTATCCTGTTTTCTTCAGAAAAGGACAATTACTAAATATTTGGCATTAGAAAGAGACAACTAGACTAATACCCATTTTTATGGAGAAAATAAACACTCTTTTTAGGGTAGGCTTAAAGTTTACTTAAAGACTGATTCATAGGGACCACGTAGGTTGGGCTGGGGTCCAAAGCACCTGAAAACGTAAATTTCTTCGACTTTGTCGGCATTTCTTTATTAAATTATAGGTTTTTTATTATCCCCCCTAATTATTTTTAATTAAAACATTTGCAGTTCGTTTTTATTAACTCACTGATCTTTTTGTTCCATCTTCCATTTATTTCTTTGTACCACAATTTTTTTTAATTTGTGAATTTTTTTCAACCACTCCCGAATGTTCAGTTACTTTCCATTTTTATCAGTAAAGCACAACGGTAAGAGCACTTCCTAAGGCTGTGTTAACATAGGTTTTAATCTTGGATGAGCCACGATATTTTTTTTTTAACTTGAAAATTAAAAATTTGAAAATATTTTTTTTTTCCAGAATCTATAAACATAAGTGAAAATCCCGGGCAAAAAATCGATTCGTTTTTGCATAATTTGATCTTTTTTACTTGTTTTCCTCAATTCATCGACTTTTCGTTTATGCATTTAAAACCTAGATAAATTTGGTGTTTATGTTATGTAAAATCCAATGCTTTTTGTGCCCCTCATGTTCATTTATATTTTCATATATTCTTGAAAAAAAAATTCTCTACTTTTTAGTTCATTTTGAAAATGAGTTTAGCTTTTTATTTATTGTTTGACATCCTCCCCTAAAAAATATTTATACGTCTGGACCTGTGAAACCCATCAAAACAGCTATAGGCTAGCATTCTTGGGGTTGAATTGTGTGGTTGAAGAAATAATCTTCTTTTATTTCTTGCTTTCTTTTGGTTGGGAGTTATGATTCAAATTACAAACGGAAAAAAGGCATTTTATGTAAAATAACTGATGTTTCGTATAGGAACTGAAAACAATGATTGAAATATTTTTTGTTTGATAAAATAAAAACAAAACAAAAATTCTGTCACTCAGAATTCCTCAAATCTTCATGTTGGAGCGATGCAAATTTAAGGCTGCAGGAAGTGAGACTGAGAAAAAGCCACTCTAAAAAGTTAAACGGGAAGGGAGCAATTAAAATAATTTTTTGGGTCTTTTGAAGAAGCTGGATTTATTAAGATCGGTTTTTATTGAAATTTAACAATAAAAAAAATCTAGTTGGTTATCATTTCTAATATGCTTGTAAAATTGCCCTTTTCGGTCTAAAGTACTACTTTTGACAAAAAGTATTGAAAAAGTACTGCTTTTGCAGAAAGTATTCAAGAAGTACTACTTTGATCAAAAAGTACTAAAAGTAGTACTTTGGTACTACCCGTTGCAACTGTGTACACAAGGTCAGGGTTTCAAAATTTCAAATCGATGAATATGTCCCCTGAGCGACCGAAAATTTTGCATTTTCAGCCAAATTTTGTCTCTAATATGTCACATTTTGTCATTAATGTGTCCAAAATACGTCCATTTTGAAATCTCTAAAATAAGTTGTATTTTTAAGACTTGTGTTATTGATAGAAGATGATTTGTAAAGCTCTTTCAAAAGGGTTAACAGTTAACATCAAATATAACAAAAATAAAAAAAAGTGTTCATTCATCCAAACAGAATGAAAGCACTAAATTCACAAAGACACGTGAACAGTAAAAATAAAGCTACTTGTAGGAGCTTAAGGCTCATCTTCCAACGAGAATTCTTTCTTGACAGGTATAGTCAGATGAGAGCCAGCATTTATACTTATTTTCATAGCTTTGTGTCAAACAGAGTACTTCTAGCGTATGTCATTACGTACAATCCAGGACTCAACTAACAGCAGATACCAATTACTTTTGATTTTGAAAAAGAGCACTAAAATATTCAACTTACTATCAAATGTAAAGTTTTTACAATAACTCCTTTTATACTCTTTCTATATGTTTGGCCAGGAAAAATTGTTTTTAAATAATAAGTAATGCATTAAGCCCACGTCACTCATTACTTCAGAAGTACTATTGAGCTGCCTGCTATTTCTGGTCATTTTGAAATTTCATGATCTTTCAACTATTTTGAACATCATTGGTATCTCACAACTTTGATGAGATGCTTTTGGAAAGAGAGGGCTTCGAGAGGGGGGTTAGTTTCCCTCTTATCACTTTGAGAACTAGAACTTTTAGTTTTCAATCAAAAAAGCCTTTTCTAAAGTTGAAATGACCACCCTATCAAGAAAAACTTTTTTAAGTCATTGGGGCATAACTTACAATCCTTATCCCCAGCCTTTGGGCGGTTGTATCAACCCCGAAGACCTTGTTACATGATCTTTGGACTTTTTTTTTGAACAAAATGACTATCTTAAAGCTCCTATCAGAAACATTTGGGGAAAAGGGAACAAGAGGGGGCGGCTAATTACTCTCCGATCATTAATGACTCTTAAAAATTTCTTTGCTTTTGTTTTGATTCCACAACATCAAGAACACAAATTTTTCATTTTGTTAACATTTTGTTTTTAGTTGGTAATATTTGATAAATAGTCAAATGTTTTAGCCTGAGTATTGGATGCTAGAGTCGAGTGTTAACGAAAAAAAGTGCCTGCTTGCCTATTATTTTAACTGTAACGTAAAATCAATGACACTAGAAATATTTTATAGATGAAAAAAAATACAAATTTCCAAATAATTTCATGAATATTTGCAAATATTTTTATGAATATTTGCAAATAATTTCATAAATTTTTGCAAAAACAATAAAAAAAAAGTTGAAATTAATAGATAAGTAAATTTGGTGTTACATAAACAGTTTTAGTAATACTTTGGTGCTATTGATATATTTTTATACAAAAATATGTATTGTGCAGGGCAAAAATTAAAAACTGACACTTTTCAGGGCAAAAACGAAGTCTATGCTCACTAAAAACCTTTGCTAAAAAATCTACATTTTGTTGAAGTGACTGAAGTGATTCATGTGGATTTTTTTTTTATTTTATCTCAGAAATCACACCAGGAAAACAGTTTTACCAGGAATTCAGAAATTAAATAAAAAAACAAGTTTTTTTAATTGAAAGTAAGGAGCTACATTATACCTGAAAACGAACATAAGTTACGTATATTGACATTAAATCATAACAATTGCGATTCGAATGACACCCCGAATGATTAATTACACCCTAAATGAGCTGTTTATACACCTTCAAGCTGCTTTGGAATGCTGCATGTTTTAAATACCTGAAAACAGCTGCTGCATGTTTTGGAACAATTAATTTTTGAAACGACAAATTGATTAAAAAAAAAAATCAAATACGAGATATTACCAGCAAAACATGTCTCAAAACTCGTTTTAGTACGTGATCAATTCCAGGAGCATCTGAAGGTCCCAAAGAATTCACAATCTTCTTCATATTACTTGCGGAAACCGGTTAAAAAAAAACAAAAATACTACCATCATTATCAAAATTTGACTTTCGTCGATTATATTAATATCATTATCAAACAGTGACGAACTATTTTGACCAATCTTAGTAAACAATTTACAAAAACTATCAGCTATAGATTGATCATTTTCAATGCTTGCCCCATTCAGGTTAACTATCTTCTTAGGGATCTTATTATCTTTATGTTTATTTGTTTATTGACCAAATTTTGGTAACTAACATAAATATGTCGATTTTCATTCGATTGGTTTTTCAACAATCTAATATAAAGCTTGTTTCTTAATTTTATCAGGTTTTGTAATTCCTTTGTTAACCGCCGAGGTTTAAAATTGTTTTTCTTTCTCGATCTATTCTCATGTGGTCCTTCAATCTTACAACACTTGTGCATTGCTTCACGAATCTTATCCGAAAACAAAAAATAACCTACTTCATGGTCATTTGACTCACAACATCGCACCATTCTAGTTTTTCCATATGATCTTCTATTTTATTTAAATTTGTTTCATAGAAAACAAATATTTTCTATTGAATATGATACCACTAAAAACGACACCACTAAAAATGCAAGGAGACGATCCGAACTTGGCGCAATTAGCACATTTGATGATTTCAGCCGGTCACAAATATCTTCACTAATTAACATGTTATCAATAAGCGTGGTCGTGCGTTCTGTGATTCGTGTGGGGATGTTAATTGACAGGAATAAGCTAAATGATAGCTTAGTTGTCAAAAATTTTCCATTCGTGTTATTTCCGAGCTCCAACATGTTATGGTTAAAATCTCCCATTAGAATACATGTCTTTTTACGCGACCAAATATTCTGACTAAGATTCTAAAAATGATAATACCTTTCCGAGGGGTTATAACTAGGTGTCCTGTAAACAATGCCGTAACGTATACGGAGGGGGTAGGGGGCGGCCCTCTAATGTTTTTGGTCACTTGGTAACAAAAAATTTTTCTGACACCATTAATATTCTTTTTTTCGGTTCAATAAAGACCACGAAAATACTGACATATCATCTACAGAAATTTTGAGCTTGGTCGGTAAACGTAGCAGTTTTACCAAATCCTGCCGTAATTTTATAGATGGTGCCACAACTTCCCATTTGATTAAGTAAACAGCGTCAAAATAGCGACTTGATATGTACCGAAATACAAATCTTGGTTGGTAAATGCAGCGGTTTTACCGACTCGTGCAGTGATTTTACGTATTGTATTCAAAACGGAAATTATGCTAATTATTGAAAAAAAATTCACCTTTCTGTCACCAAAACAGTTTAGTCACTCTCTTGCATGTTAGCCAGAACCCTTACTTCTTGAAGACGGCTAAGTGAGACTTTTTCTGATAGGTCCTTTATTCTAACTACTTCATTGCCAGACTTTGCAAAGATACAGCCCAGTACTGACCGAGCATTTCCCATACCCACTACATCCCTAGCAGAATTTAGCACTTTCTGTCTACGACGAGTAAGGCTTTCACTTACAAAACATTGCAATGCTTTCAGCTTGCTCTGATATTTCAATATTTATGGTGCAAACTGTTGGGGATTTCAAATCCAACTTCAATTGGGAGTATTTTGCTACTACTGGGTTTTCCCAAAATACTAACATTTATAATGTCAGACTCGGAAACCGATCAAAGATCAGTCTTTTTGTTATTAAGTCTAGCAAATTATTGGTGGGATGCCTTGTTGTGTCATTCAGACCAGAAAGAGGGTGAATAAATACGCAAGAAGACTAGCTTGTTGTATTTCATCGAGGTCATAATGTAGATTTGACATTGCTGCTGCCAAGAAATCAACTTTTGATTCCAGTGCTCCGAATTGGACCACTAATTTTCCATGGCTACTTTTAAAGTTCCAACATAAAGGATGAATGAACAACTTGCATTATTTTCTCGAGATTATCTTGTGAGTTTTACCTTACTGAACTTCTTTACAATATTTTGCTGAACAAGATCACTAATTGAATCCTTAACTTGCCAAACTTCCACTCTTACTTCAGAAATCTAAAGCCGTACTTCCTTCTCAATTCCAAGGCAAGTAGCAGTTTCCATGTAAAAATTCAGATTTTCACACAAGTCAGCCATTGGTTTTTTGATGGATGCATGTTTACCAGCACTACATGCCTGTTTATTAGTTTGAATCTTCTATCTGTATTTTCAATCGTAACAGTTGCTATTTTACGATCCCCGTACTTGAACACAGAAGACTCTTTCCGGGACTAAGAACTCTAAATATCCTTATTGGTCACACCATGGATATTCAGGTAATTGAGCGAAAGCCAGATCTCCCAATTTCGTTTTTGAAAACTTTTTCTCTAGCAATTAAGTCTAAACATCCAAACAATCGCACCCGGTCTTGTTCAATAGGTCCCTATGCTCGAGCAGGTAGCAAGTTGAAATTCAAATACTAATCACCCTTAGGTCCTTTCAGTTTAATGCTGAATGACCAATCAGAAATTTTTGATCTGCGATTTATCCCTATCCCTTCCAACTGTTAGTATCGAAACATTCTAAGATAAAACAGGAATAGGTCAGCTGGTTTCTCGCATTGAGTCTGTAACCAAACATTCAACCTTTATCATCCAGGTATAATGCCATCGACATACGCAAGAAGCGGAGGTTATCGGATCTCTAACCCAATTAGTACCGCTTTTAAGATGTAAGGAATGAAACTTAGCCAAAAATTTTGAGTGAACAATAGTTAGGAAATATCAATATCCTCAGGATATTTCAGGTTTAATTTTTTAGAGCCTAAAAACATAATGCTTCAAAAGCTAATAAATTCTGGGATTTTGATATCTCGCTCATGCAGAAACGGCTTCTGATCAGGGTTACACTCACGATCTGCTCCTAAAGTGCTACAATTGCCCAAATTTGCGTGCTACACAGCGATTTTCGGGGCTAGTCACAAAATTTGACAGTAAGTTCTAAAATTGTGCTACAATAGCACATTCCTGCTACAGATGGCAACTCTGAGCACGTGCTATACGTAATAATATTTGCTAAAATAGCACTTCCGTGCTAAAAGTGGCAATCTTGCTTCTGATAGCTTGAATACTTAGAGACGTAGTGATCAGCCTTTTTTAAATCATTTGATCTGTCCTCTCGCCTTCTTTGCACACAAATATACGTATAGTTAAATGTGTGTATTATGGAAATATGTGTATATTAGTATACGCAATTGTGGTGTTATGTTAAATTTTGGTCTGTACCAAATTGGAATATACAAGGTCCGTTATAGTTGTCAAATGGAATATATGACGTAACTCAGCAAGATTTTAGGACATAATTGGAAATTGGAATATACAAGGTCCGTTATAGTTGTCAAAATGGAATATATGACGTAACTCAGCAAGAGATTAGGACATAATACCAAGTTTCAGTGGAAATCTTAAATCTTTTAAAAGTATGACTTCCTTACTTTTAGGGACAGTTGGCGAGGATTTTGAAGGAAGTCACAAGTCAATCTGTACAACCAGATTGTCAACAGGGCAGAAATTCAGAAGAAAATTTGAAAAACATAAGCGTCGAACAAAAGTAGCTTCTTGTTCAGCTTCGTGAGTGAAAAACCATTTTTCAAATGTTTCACAATTCATTCTAATAGCATAATTTTAGCACAACTAATGCCTTTTCTCTGCAGAATTTTCATTAGTTTTAGAATATTACTATATTTGACACATAAACATTGAAGTGTAACAATTCCCTGCAGTAATAAGGGTTAGCATGTCAGCTACTTCGAGCATTATATATAGATGGCATAAAAAAAAAAATTCAAAGCGAAACGTTTCTTTGTACATGAAAATCGTTTTTATTAGAGCTGAAGCCATTAACGAAGCTATCAGAAAAGATTTTAAATTTTACACATGTTATACTTGTGTGAGAAGGTAAAATACGTGACCAGGTGTCCACATTCCCCACCACCTCTCATTTAAAAGTACATTTAAGTTAAAAAATTATTATATATTTATTTTGGCCATAAAGTAGTTGGTGGCGCAAAGTTCAACCCAAGAGAGGTGAGATCCAAGATGTGATAATACTAAAATTGAAAATGTAATAATTACACCCCACCTCCTAACAGAATTCATCGCTAGTCTGCGTTTTCAACTTCGAACAGGTGTCACTGCTGGCTGATGGTATACAGCCAAGTTATCAATTTCCTTCATATTCCCAAAAATAGTATTTGACTTTTTACTGCTATTTGGTAAAGCTTTATAATTTATAAATTCTTATAAATTTTTTTATAAATTGATTTATAAATTTTGTTTGACTCTATTTTTAGTCATTAAATGGTCTTAAGGAAACCCAAATCAAAAGCTTCCATCAATCAACTGATTGAGCCATTATTGACCTCAAGGAACCTGTTTGGAGCTTGAGTCCAGCGTTGATGGTGATTAATAAAAAGTTTGAATGACTCAATCAGTTCCTAGACGGTCAATCTTGCTGTAATCAATTGATTCACGGAAGCTTTTGATCAAAATGATTGACCGTCTAGGGTGTGCTTCATTCCTTTGATGCCAGACTTTTAACATTTCCCTGTTTTAATTGTTTCTTTTTAGCAACATTCAAGAGTACGTAGCAGGATATTCCTAGCGTTGGGTTTTCCAGTGTTGAGTTTTTAAGGAAAGTTCTTAAGCTATCAAACTTGAGACTGAAAGTATTACTTTGCCATTTGATTGCTCTAAAATGATATTCGACGTATTGGTCTATTTTATGTATATTATAATTATTATATTAATTTAGCAGTATAGATTAATGAGTGTAAATATACCGTGCTTCTTTTTCTAACATAAAAAGCAATTCTAGAATTCCAAGACCATGATTTTGAGCAAGATCACCTTCCCATCTGACTCAACCTTTTTATAATTGTTCCTTAAATAATTCCCGAGTCTAGGAACAGGCAAGTAGTAAGTATATGATAAGCTGTAAGAATACAAATTATAAAGTTCCTCTTAAACATTCTTTGCAATATTTATTTAGATAAAGAGAAAATAAAATGTCTCGAATTTTTTTTCTTGTTTACTTGCTTGTTGACTCAGGATACGATTTCTTGGCTGAGGAGCAGAAGCTGTACAAGGAGCAGAAGAGATTGAATGAGCAGTAAATTGGTTTAGCGAGGGATGAGCAAAAAAGATAATTTATTGGAAAAAGTAAAGGGTTCAATTTCTTTTAAAATGTAAAAATGGGGATAAAAAAAAGTCATAAAAAACAATTATACGGAGAATGAAACGAACTTAAGGTTGAGAACCCTTGATTTTTATTTTAACTTTACAATTACAAGAGGCCATGTCTGTTGCAACGACTTTTTATGTAAAAATACACGCCATTACACAAAAAGACGGCAACAGTATACAGACTACGATTAAAATTTACTCCTCGGACATAATTTTCAACCTAGAAAAGAAAAAGGACATTAATCGATTGGAGAGAAAATACATGTAAAGGAGTGATAAAAAAAAAATAAACAAAGAACAGGGCTAAAACTTAAAAACAACCCTAAAACAGAGTGAACCAAATTAACATTCGATCCACCGTGAAGGTTGGGCGTTAAAATGCCCAAATGGATGCCTGTTTCATTCGAACGTGAAAGATTATTACGAAAAATAAGAAGAACAAGCTAGGAGGAACAGAAAGGGACATTTAACTGACAATTATGGCAAGGCGTCCATATATGAGTTAAAAGAATAGATAATAGTTTAAAAATAGTATATTTATTCGATAATTAGGGTTAGCGGCTTCAAAAGAGCGTTTAGTTGAATCACAATACAAATGTGAATCCAAATGGTCAAAAGAGCGCATTTGCAGTTCTCAGGATAGGATAAAGTTGTTCAGTCAAGATTTTTATGACACATTCAATTTGTGAGGTGTGGCTGAATATGTCTCTGCGGCGTGTACCCGATGGTTAACGGAGTAGCACTGCATTCGGTAGCCAGGGATTGTCCATACGTAGTGCGTGGTCAAGGTATCCCCACCGGCGAACTTTTATTAGATATAGCACATGAGAGTAACCCTTATCACGAATGTCACCCTTTTTATCTCCTTCCTCCTTAATAGAATAACATTTTATTTTGCATAATCCTCTTTTAATATCCTACTCTATTATTATTACATTGTTTGCTTTTCAAGCTCATCTCCCACAAATAACATAGTTGTTCAAGTTTTTGGGGAAAGACACAAGGTCATCAGTTCCTCCTAATGAAAGGCAGCGAAACCTCAGAATGGTTGTTGCTAGACTGGATCAATTTAGTTCTTTTGATCGATTGAAAGGATTGGAGGATCGATTTTGATCCTGCATGTGTTGTCTTAAAACTAAAACATAAACTAAACATAAACTAACTTATAAACATAAAACATAAACTGATCTTATTTGTATCTATTGAACTAATATGTCAACCATGTATTATCTTAGAAGTAAAACATAAACTAAAATATAAAACTTAAATTAATTCTGGTCTACATCAGGTATGCAAAAAGTTCAAAAGCTGCCAGTAGCATTCCAAAAGCTGCCGACACTTTAGCAGCACAACTTCTCCCTAATCTAATCACAAACATAAACAGAGAATTACTGCTACATTGTAATGTGGCTGTTTTAGGCTACTAATCTTCCACTTTCCAGCTTTCCCATTACCTGCTTTAACTGTATGTACACCTTGATAGCTACCAGCCATCTTAACTGACGAATAAACAGTTTTAAAACAATTTGGCTAAGTGTACGAGATTTAGACACATATTCACTTTCCATTGAAGAGAAGTGGAGTAAGTAAAAACTTGTCGACGAACATAAAGAATATCAACCACTTCAAAGTAAATTTTCACATAGTAATATTGAATGTCAATGAGCTTTTAGTTTGAACTAGTTTTAAAAAGCAGCAGCAAATTACCATATTTTGTACTGGTCGAGAACTGCACCTCGTGGCAAATTTTGAATACACCCTGAATTTTTAAGATCAGCCAAGTGTCCAAGATGATCAGATTTTCCGATCGTCAATTCAACAGAGCTGTTATCAAATATTCAAATATATTTCCCACAAAGGCAGTCCATTCGTCAACTGAGTTGTACCTATTTGTAGCAACAAAAAGCGTGAATTGAGATTGTTCAATAGTTTGTCTAAAAAGCCGCAAAGTCTTCAAAAAGTTGCAGCAACTGCCTCTTTAGCCATTCCTGTAGAATCTCCCTAATCAGAAACCAGATCATTATAAATCACCGAACGCGTCCCGAGCGACATCAGGGGTTTTTGGCGTAAAACTAAGAGAAATCCATGGTATAAAAAACCTGTCGTTATGGAAGACACCTTGCGAGAAGCAATAAATTAGCTGAGAATCTACTTGATTATCTGCTGACAGTTGTAACTTCATTTTGGTGAGGTCATCTTCGTATTTATTCAATATATTCCTGATTATCCACGGTAAGAGCACCGCCTTTCGGAATGAAAGGGAAAGGCTAGATATAGTTTCATAAATATCAATAATAGTAGTACAAATAGCTCATAACTATCAATAGCTAAGTGCGAAATAGGCATGTGAGATCTTATTCAAATAATCATCTTGATTGTCAAATTCAAATTCATTTAATTCAAAAACAAGACATAGCTCTCGTGGGCAAAGCCCAAATATGATGTCTCTTAGTCATAAATAGCAAAATAAAGTTGTCTGATAAAACTTCCTCAGGATAAATAAACTAAAGGATAAAAAACACTTGAGATTGAGAACAAAATTGTCTGATAAAACTTCGTCAGGATAAAATGAACTAAAGAATAAAAACACTAGAGATCATTGTAATATTTCACAAAGCTTTTATTTTAGTGAAAGGTGTTACAGTGGACTGGGGTCAGTTTCAGAACCTTCTCAGCCACTTCTCTGGGGGGACGAGATCTTATAGGGACAAAAGGTAGGGGAAGGAATGATCGGTAGATGGAATGTTGGAGGAGGGAGGAGCCATATCTTTGGCATAATTTTTCTCGGCGGGAAGAAAGGGATTCAAGTTTAAATTCTTTGAGGTAAAAGGCGTCATGTAGAGGGGAACCGCCATAAATGATTTGCAGTGATCTCTTCTGAACGGGTTCTATTTTATCAGTTTCATCCTTGGTAAGGGCAAAGTGCCAAACCGGACAAGTATATTCAACTATATTTCCGTAACCCATCTTTTTGTTATCGGTGGATACGAGGCCACCAAGACCTGAGACACACTGCAACGAGGTTCGGGCATCTTCTTCAGACAATTCAACGCAATGCACTGTATCACAGTTAAATTTATTCCAGGGAGAATCACGGAGACCAATAAGCGTCAAAAGATGAATGGGCACATGATGCGTAAAATATTGTCCATCCATTGCACCACCTACAAGCTGCTGCTTGATATCTTCTACAGTCAAAGACTGATGCTTCAAAGTTTCAATCAGAGCGTGTGCGATGTCTAATCCTGTCTGCCCACTAACGACAGGTCAGTCCATAACTAAAGAGTCAAAACATCCTACGTTCCTACGAAACACTGCAAAGTGTATGGGAGAGAGTGGAATCAAATGGGAAGGTGAAACTCTCCCACACTCAAACTATCGATGTGATTTAAGTGTCCTGGATGAAAATGATGGCAAAATTAATAAATGTCTGGGAGATTTTGATAGGTGAGAATGCAAAAATAGATGTGAAACTATTCTTGAAAAGACTAAGTTGCTTTGACTAGAATAAATGAAGGTGAAAAGGTCACATGGGTGACAAGAAAATAGAAAAGGGAACTAGAACTTTCAATTTTCAGTCAAATGACCCTCCTCGAAAGTTCATGTGACCACCTCTTCTATAAAAATAACTTATAGGCCCCGGTGTACAACTTACAACCCCTGTTCCCAATCTCTGGGGGGTCGTGCCAACCTTGGAAGCATTGTTATATGACCTATGGATTATTTTGAACAAAATGACTATCTCAAAATTATCATCACATAAAACTGGGGAAAATAGGGCTTGGGAGGGGGGTGGGGAGGGTGCAGCTGCCTTCTGATCACTTCCGACTCCAGAAAAGGCACAATAACTTCCGATTTCCAAATGAATGAGCCCCTCCAAGGTTTAGCAAACACCCTTTCCATAAAAACTTATACATTAACAATTGGCGACTAGCATAAATTACAGCCCTTGCCTTTGTGGACTGTGGGGAGGTTGACATCCCCAGATATATTTATTAGATCTTCCAACTATGCTGAACAAAACAGCTATCTCAAAATTTTGATTGGATGTGTTTGGGGAAATGATAGACATGGGGAGGGGGCTAACTACCCTCTGATCACTCATGACTGTTAAAAAGGGAGCTAGAGCTTTCAGTTTCCAATCAAATGAGTCTCCTCCGAAGTTTATACGACCGCCTCTTCCATAAAAAACCCTATATGCCCGCGGGGTATAATTTAAAAACCTTTGCTATTAATAGATATGCATAGATAGATAGATAGATAGGCCAACTGTAATTTTTTAGGCCATAAATTACGTCTTTTTTTCTTTGAAAAAGTACAGACATGCAAAATACTTAAAAAAACATAAATTAATATATAAGGATTATCATCCTAAATAAAAAGCAGACATCAAATATAAATTCATCAACCACAACTACTTGAAATATGACTCTTTCAGGTCAGGGATATGCAGTCTTATGAACATATGTTGCTATAAAAGGAAGGAAAACAGCCTCACAGAAAAGGCTTTATCAAAGGAAGACTTGCATGCATCAAATAACCAAGGTATTGCATGAACTTTACTTTAGCTCTATACCAGAATTAAATCATAATAAAAAAACAAGCATTCTCAACAGAAAGTAATGATAAAACATAAAATTTCAAAGAAAGAACAAGGACAATACACAGCTAGTGAAAAAATTGAAAAATTATTCAAATATTTTTGGTCAAGACCTCTGCTTGACTGTCCTCAGTGCAGAATTAAACTAATAAAAAAAATAAAACCCTTCTTAGAAAGTGATGTTTGACAAAGCATATATGTGATTGTTGTTTAGTCTTTATATAAAATATTTGTTTTGATTCCCGTTTTAATCGTTTTCTTCTTTTATACTCTGTCTTTGGGTTATTTCTGTTCTGTTTGACAGGTTAAAAGCCAGAAAAAAAAAAAAAAAAAAAAAAAAAAAAAAAAAAAAAAAAAAAAAAAACCAATGTGGATGTCAGTAACACTTTAAAGTCACTTTTTAGATTTGAATGCAGTAAATCAAATGCCATCAATTTTGAACTTGACTGTAACCTAGTTAATACGGAAACAGTTTTTGCAGCATCTTATGGATCAAAAAGTTTTATTAAAAGAAATTTGGGATCTTTTGTAGTATCAGCTTGCTGTCTAAAATAAATTACACATAAGAGATCATATAGAATTAGATAAAGAACCAGATTTTTCTCAGTTTGTTTAAAAAAAAAATATTTTTTTTAAAACAATTCAGTGAAAAAAACTCAGTATCATCATGAGCACTTGCGACACTAAGTTAAGCTAAAAATAAAACCCTAGCTAAGTTTATGCTCAGCCGAGCAAATCTCTATGGAGACACCAAAACATGTGAAAAGAGCTACAAGAGGTTTTTTTTTCTTTTTAATATTTCTAAATGTATTTTATAATACAAACATAATAAGTCTATTCTCAGACAGTTGGTGTTTGTTTTATTGCTTGATGTGCTCCATTTATCTTATCGCATTGACCTTGAAGTTTTGTTGGTTTTTTGTCGTTGCTGTTTTTAGTAGGCTAGCTCCTTGTATCATTTAATCATTTTTGTTCTTTTTCAGTGTTGACATACTTATGTTATCAGCTATGGATTTCAACAAATATATTAATTAACAAACGCTTAAATGACGTGCTTACATGTTCGCAATTGATGAAAACCACAATTTTAGAAATGCATTTAATATCTTTTCCAAAGATTTTTGATAAATTTTAAAAACCCATTTTTTAGCGCTGAAACACTGGCAATAACGGACACTGCTATAAAAAGTACTTGCAGATTAATTAGCGACACAAAAGAACACCTTGAGATCTCTCGTCTCTTCCCATCATCCACGATTAATTCTTTCCAGATAGGCATGGATCTTTTTTTTTATTTACTTGAAACAGATAACAACAAAAATACCGACTTAAGCCTCCGGCCTCAAATTAAATTGTAGCGAATAATAGTATTTTTGTGATCCAAAAATGTGTTGGAAGTCAATGTTGCCAGACATAAGATCCAAGACGTTAAATGTCGATTTTCGGTATACTTGAACGTATTTTTTTCATTTTTTTTAGCAATGAGAGACTGGCAATTACGGACGCTTTTACACAAAATATTCAAGTTTGCCACTCCTACCTCTTTCAAAGCCTCTTGGTTCCTCGCAAGGTCTTGGTTCCCAGCCTCGTCTTTCCCTATCTCCAACTTCTCTCTGGTTCTCCTCAGAACGTGACCTGCCGTAACCCGACTGACGCCATGACCCTTCATCACCACGACCCCTGAAAACAAGATAAGGAACGATGGTAGAGCAGAAATTAGCAATAATCAAGTTCAAGTTCCGTTTATTTCAATAAAAGAGCAATAACAAAGACAATATCCCTAAGGGCTCAATGGCCCGTGAACTATTTGTTTCACTGAATATAAACACAATTAAAGATAATTACTTACTGACTAATACTTTTTGTAACTAACACTAACACTTTTGCAACAAGAGGCAACTCTTATCCTGAAGATTGTGCTTCCAAAGATGATCAAAAACAGAAATGAACAATACTCCTCTGATCATGTTTCATTTTCTATTATAACACAGATGTTATGATTATAATTGTTGTAATTGCATAACAAAAATATTATTATTGTATTAAACATGCAATAATTGTCTAATTTTGTTGAAGTGGGAAAGCCTTGGTAATTCCTATTTGAACTCTGGCTTAATGAAATTTTCTTAAAGCTACAGCTTTTCAATAGCTTCATTAACCTAGCAAAGTATCAGGTTAAACAACATAAGACATTTAGTGGCCTATACTTGGACCCACTTCATTTTTGTAAATTGGTGCCTTTGAGTTGCTACCAATGTTTTCTTGTCTTGACTCCCACCCCTCTCATACCTGAATATAGCCCTTGCATAGCCTAGTACTTCCGTATTAGCCAGTACACATGCGAGAAGTTTGCTCTTTTGGATTATATACCCCGGAACATAACGTAAAACCCATGTACTGAGGGATTTGGGGGGGGGGGTCATCCTTAAAAACATAATTTCTGGAACTTACAACTATGCTGAACAAAATGGTTTTCTAAAAATTTTAACTGGATGGGATAGGGGAAATGATGGGCATGGGAGGAGGGGGGGGGGGACTGGTTGTCCTCCAATCCCTTTTGACTATTAAAAGGGGAACTATCCCTTTGAATTTCCAATCAAATGAGCCCTTTTTGAACTCTTTTTTTCTATACTCAGTGCCATGGTCTTTGAGAATGGGGAATCTTTAGCAGGATGTTGGCTTAAGATAGCTTGCTACTTTGACCGCATTGTAGTAATAGCAGGATGTTTTCCGTTATTACGTCTACCTTCTTTTCTGCATATAAGCAGGAATCTTAACGTTAAGCCAAAAGAGTGAGGAGGGTAGAATATTTACCACCAATCATCGCAGACTGTGCATAAAGCATTTTCTTTTCCTTTCCAGTATGAGCCAGGATTTCAACGTGCTTACGATGCAATTCCACATTGTCCTGGTCTAATCTGCATACTAAAAAAAAGATAAAGTTTGATCCTTTCAGCTCTAGACCTATTTTCAAATATTGGTAAGCTGTATTTTCATGTCAATTCTCTTTTTTATTCTCTTTGTAAAGTATTTTATAAAATAAAAAAGGATAACAGCTGAAGCCTTTTTGATTTGAGAAATAGATAGCTTTATATATAGCACTAATTTTCGAAACAAACGTGTCTCTTGTGATTTATCTTTTCATGCTAAAACAGAAATTGCAATAAATATTTCCTATAACGCTATTTTATTTCGGTATGTAACTTTTAAGGACAGTTGGATTTTTGTTACAGCCTGAGCCCTTCCTAGGGTTGGTTGTGCCCAGGGTAAAATTAATCACATTAATAGCGGCACTAGGAAAACAAATTATAAAGATGCTTTGAAACTGTTTAAAGCCTAGTTTTAAGTGTCAAAATTGCTCTTTACTTTGAGCAAATAATTTTTTTTTAATTAATCCGTGCTTGTTATTAACAAGGAAAACGAGAAAAATAGGGGTCCATCATACTGAATATTATGTTCTAAATTGATTTTCAAATATACAGCCTTTGAAACCTTATCATCAAGTAAAAATTTTAGCTGAATAATCCTCACAAACAAGGATACTGATTTGGGAGTCAAAATTCAGTACATAGCCTGACAACAACACACTAGTCTATAATGCTTTTCATAGTCTTACACCAGCTCAGATATAGTAATTTCCAGTATACAATTAAAATTAACTTAAATTTTAAGCGTAAAAATTAATATTATTTTAATAGCCACAAAGTCATTGAATAGCACAAATAGATAATGGATTTATTTATCAGATAATATTTTGTTCTCAACAGCTATAACACCAATAGTGAGTAATATACAATTTTAAACTGTAAAAAATACTATTTGTGTCACTCAAAATGTAAAACAAATAAACCATAATATGAACTCAAAATCCAGCTATTTCTCTATACAATGGAATATTTCAAGTTATGATACAAATACTAAAGCTAGTCTATAGTTCTAATACTATCAAGATGGACGTGTACAAACTAATCATGAAATGTCCTTTCCAGAGCCAAAACGAGATTCAATCATTGGACTGAACTCATTGTGCAGAAGTGATACCAAATTAACTGGGGAAAAAATAAATAAAACAAATCAACAATCCTAAAATTCTGTATTTCCATCAATAAAATATCCTTAGTCGGTTTGCTTCCGCTGTACCAAAACTCCTAATTGTTTTCTGTTTTCAGCAAAGCACTAGTTTTCTATAATTATATAAACATAGGGAAATACTATCAGTTGGTTCATTTGTGCACTAGTTTTATCAATGCAGAATTTATCAATGTAAATTATTACTGCGAAGTATTAATTTTTGTTTGGCAACTTTGCTCTTTTCTTTTCTTAGAAAAACTTAGCTTTTCTTTTATTAATATTGGAAAGTGTCAGATGGTTTGGCTCCAACAACACATAGCACCTGGTCAAGGGCAGAGCATCAGGAGATTGACACCTGCCCTATGCAGACCTTGCTTGTCTCTATGCAAAAGTTTGTTTATTTTTCACATTTTTGGCTTAGTAGAGCTCACATGAAATTCAAGTAAAAAGAGCAGGGGGTTAAAAGGTGGAAGAGGACGAGTACCCCTCATACACATAGTAATATATATTTGTCTTTAAATTTTAATTCCACTTTTTCATTCCCTCCCCTCCTATAGAGTAAGTCCCCTATAGAGTAAGTAAAAAAGTTGACAAAAAAATTTATTACGTTGATATTTATACCCAATTGAAATCCAGTTAAAAATGAGCTATTATGGAAGATGAAATACAGTTAGAGCCCATGACTGGAGGAGCTGTAGCAGCAGGATAGCCTGTGGCTGAGAAGGTCTCTTTGTTAAAAAAAAAATTTTAACAGAGTTTTATTTTCTTTATTTTCAAACCCTCTGCTTTGGCATAAAATTAGAAAGATTTTTTTTCAAAAACAGTTTTTTCACAGAAAAGTAAAGAGGTACATTACACCAAAGACGAGTAGAAATAAATTCAAATAATAATTCAAACTTAAAACCAAGAGAAATAACAACAGGTTATTTCTACAGGGATTTCAAAAAGTAAAGTTTTTCCACAAAAAGTGAAGGGCTATGTAAACAAAAGTTAAGGAGGAACGGAATAGAAACAATCCCGGCTATCTCTTCCATGTTAAATATGTTTAGCTTGTATGGCGACAACAGACGATTAATTTAGAATCGGATATTTTAAAAAATTCTTGCTGGATGGTTAATGAATGTGCCCTATTCTCTAAAGAGCTACGAAGAATTGGTAATCAAACATATGTAAGTACCATTTGATTAATTTTGTAGTACGAACCTTTCAAAGACCTTAGACTTATTATAGGTTTGTCTGCTTTTAGGGGCTTAGATCCGAATTCTCATACTTCTCTTAGGAAGTTGTTCGGATGAATTCATAGATTCAGACTGATAAACAAACCAACACGGGCAACGGAGGAGAGGGCAAATACACATTTTGTGTTTAAGTTTATTTAATGGTTTTCTTTCTTTTTTAATTCTATTCACCTAGAGACTTTCAAATTAAAACACACTGATGTGCCTTATGAAAAAGCATGTAACTTATGACCCTTCAATTTTTATTGCACCTTGTCCCTAGTAGGAAAAATGTTAAGAAATGCAGGATAAATCAAGGAAGATACAAATTTTTTGTCGCAAGGAGAAAGGCAGGGGATTGTAGCCCCCTAACAAATAGCGCAATTTCTAGGCATACAACTAAAATTCATTCTATTCTGTGGCGTAAATCTTAAAAAATAGAATTTGATCTATGACCTTCTACTTAGTCACTGGCAGATCCAGGGATGGGCCCACTATCGTACGGGCAAATGAAGTACTTAATAACGATTTATGGAATGTAGTTTTTTTTTACTTTTGCTTTATATGTTTTAGTGCATAATTTTACATAATATTTTACCGGGAGATGCATAAGACTCTATAATCTTTTGACAAGAAAGTTTAAAAAAATGAGGGGGGAGGGGAGGTTACTGAAGCTTCAAAACTTATAACTCTTTAATATCTATCCGACTTAGTCCTAGTAGAAATTTCTTTTGATAATACGGGATAAAGGTTGGAAGTAAAATATTATTTGTCGCAAGAAGAGGGGTAGGGGATTGCAGCCTCCTAACAAATAACACTTTTTCTAGGCATGCAACTATCATTCATTTTATTTTGTAGTGTAAATTAAAAAAAAACTAGACCTTGATTTATGACCTTCTGCTTAGTGATATTAGCGATTTATTCCACATAGTTTTTTTTCTTTTGCCTTATATATTTTAATGTATTGTTTTATATAATATTTTACCGGAATATTCATAGCTTCACATAATATTTTGACGGGGAATTAAAATTAATGCGTGTCTTTGGGGGGAGGGGGGGGGGTTGAAGCTACAAAAACAAGGTTTCTAGGCCATAATTTTCATTCTTATTATGAGAAGCAGTTCAGGTCGTCGACTTTTTGTCGTAAAGTTCAGCAGATAGTTCTAAAATAAGAGCAGCAAATTTAGTTTCTTCGACTCATATCCCTTAAAAAAAAAAAAAATGTACAATAAAATGAAACGAAAATAAATTTAAAAAGGGTTTTATTTCTATTTTGTTTAATTGTAAATGTAAATGTAGAGAGGTCAAAGAAAATTTTTATGTGTAGACCTATTTAATCTAGTAAATAAAAAGTAAATGTCGTAACAAGAAGTGAAGAAAGCGATGGTAGTATTTCATAGGTGTTGCTTAATTAGTTTTGTAGTGTCGTTTTGACACATTTTTTTTCTACTATTAAGGCTTTACACTTCTTGCAGTCGTAACAACAGAAACTCGAGTCTTATATAAGCAACGCTGTATCCAGGGAGGGGCTATATACCGGGTTTGAACCCCCCGCCCCCTCCGAAAATTGTAGCAAAAATGCACAAAATTTATTTTGGTATTTTTTTAAAGTTTTTGTTACCTCCCACCTCCAAACAGAAATACAGGATACATTCTTGCTCATAAGTACAAATAAAATCTTATGAACATCTTTCCTCACAATTTCCGTCACGTAGTTTTGCCACATATGTTCTAATGCATAGCTTTTTTTTCTTTTTTTTTACGGGGAGTTGAAAAGAAATACTGCATGACTGGTCGAAGATGCCATTTTTTCTGACAGATTTCTCTCCTTTTAATTTCATTCAAATGATAGCCTTTTCAACAAACATAGCTAAAAATGAACAGAGACGGGAAAATTAAAACGAAAAACATCTTTTTTTCAGAATTTAAAAGACACACAAATAATATTACGTAGGAATAGCCCTGGAACTTACAATTCTTTCGATTTTTCATTAGGTCGCTAGTCAAAACAACTTGAAAGTGTATTAAATCTAGGTTAAATATATCTTTTATGTATCGAAAGTAGGGGGAGATGATATTGTATGACCTTAAAATAGTGTGGAACCGTAAAACAACAGAGAATTTACCCAAAAACGGTGAAATTTGTGTTGAAATTTGAAATTGGACCTTAAAAATATTTTGTCTAGTTAGGGATGGAGGGACATGCCTCAAAGGATGTTTTCTGATGCCAAAAGATCCCAACTCTCATTGAGCCTTCAGATAAATACATAATTAGTTCTAAGAACAAAACAAGGGGAGGGGGGGGGGGGTAGACATTGATGTATAATCCCTTGGGCCGTATTCAGGACTTTTGTTTGGGTATTATTTTTTTTGGGTGGGGGGGTGGGTTGGTGAAGGGTGAGGGGTGAATGTATCGTGGGAGGCAGAGACTCCAATAACAACAGAAATGGGGGAATGATAGCTGCTCGTGGAGGGAAACGATGATTCTAAATCATAATCATTCGTAAAACGTGTTTTCCGTTGAATGCAAATATTTACACAAACTTTTCCCATAGCTTACTTGGTTGGGATGATTATCAGCTGTAGAATGCTTGGGCACTTCTAATTTACAGGAGCTTGTACCGATGATTTGTTTTTTCATTGTAAGTGTCAAGACTTCAATCTTATTTCAAACATGATGTTCGACAGATAGTACATTGTTGGTTTGCGCTCCCGCTTTATCTTCAAATGTGAATCTTGCCGAGAAGAAGCTACGCTTCACACTGATATTCCAGTGAAATTACAAAAGGATACAAAAGCTAGCAGCAGTAACATAACACACAAGAGGAAAAAACAGAACTGTCAAAGAAACGACCGCTCGGCCTGAAACGGAAAAAGAATCGACTGGTCAATTAGAGGTATGGACAAAAAGAGGCAACAAAAAGAAACGGGGTCTAGAAATATCAACAAAGAAGTTGTAGTTGCTGCTATAAACACTAGCATGACTCATGCCCAGATTCAAGAACTTTTTTCTACAATTGGAATTAACTGCCCATTGCAAAAAACATTTACCAAGTACGAAAGCATTATCGGGGAGTCCATAGAGAAAATCCTTCACGATTATTTGCTAGAAAACGGTAAAATAGAGCGCCGAATGGTATTGAAGACTGATGGAAAGATTGACTCCAACGGAATAGTCGATACGTGTGTTATAGTTGATGGAAGTTGGTGCACACGAGGTTATGGTAATAGATACACTGCATTATCTAGTTGTGGTGTTGTAATTGGATTCTATTCGAAAAGACTCCTTCGTGTAGGAATTAGAAACAAGTATTGCTGCATATGCATGACAAATCGACAGCAAGAATCTACTTTAGTTCCTGAACATATATGTTTTATGAATTGGAGTGGTTCTAGCACTGCGATGGAATCAGATATACTGGTAGAGGCCTTTCGTGTTGCACCAGCTATGCATAAACTAAGATATCGCAGTTATATAGCCGATGGTGATTCAAGCACCCATTCAGAAATTATTATAAAGGTATCATATGGTAGGATAGTGGAAAAAATTAAATGCGCCAATCATGCTTGTAAGTGTTTGAAAAAGAGGCTTTATAACAAATGCAAAGAAAGCGCAGAATGTAGGAAATTTCGCAGCGGTCCAGTAATAAAGAAATTGTGCGATTTTGCAAGAAAAGCAATTGTGCGAACCACTACGCATGCCATGTCGTCAAAAGATCTGATTAGAGAGTTAAACGCAATTCCTTTACATTTTTTTCGTGGGGACCACAGACAGTGTCCATCTTGTTGTCAGTTATCCGGAAAAATCGTAGAACTGGAAAGTGAAAAAATCCCAAGCAGTGCGTTCATTAGCCATATATATGAAGCATTTGACACCCTCATTAGACGAGCTCACTTACTGATCGGAAACGGCACAAGTAATTTGGCGGAGTATTTTATGTCCATTGTTGCTAGGTTTATAGGCTGAAAAAATATAGATAAATAATTTTTTGTTCAATGAATTCAGCTTGAATCAATTTTTACTATCATATAAAGCATTTTTACTATCAGCTTGAATTAATATTTACAATCATATGATAGTATCGCGTACCATCATATAAAAAAAAATTTAATAGCCGTATCTCCACAATTCTTACTGTTTGACCATTATAAGATAAGAGATAAGATAAGGGTTTATTCCAAAAAACAACACAACACAAAAAAAACAAATGACCTTCCATAAGCTAACGCTTGTTTGGAAGTATTAACCCTCTTAAAATTAACACTTATAATAACATACTAAAAAAAAGAGAAAAAGAAGAAAGAAAGAAAAAGAAAAAAAAGAAGAAAAAATGAAATCTTACACTCACTCGGCTCCTGGTCGCAATAACCAAAAATCAATACTTCACATACTCCAAAACTCCAAAACTTCCCGCCGCCATCCCATAAATAAAAAAAAAAAAAAAAAAAAAAAAAAAAAAAAATATATATATATATATATAGGAAAAACGGGTTCCGGGCTAACCTGAGAGTGACTCAACTATACCACCCTTTAAACAAATTCATACAAATTCATACCTACGGAGACAAAGGGTTTTGAGGGCCCGACGGAATTCACATAGATTCGCTGAACTTTTTAAAGAAACAGGCAAATTATTCCAGACAACTGGCCCCACATGACGTATTGAAAATAGCGATCTAGTACTAGTAACTTGAGGTGTCCGTATATCTCTAGCATGACGAGTAGGATAATTGTGTACATCATCACCAGAAATAAATAAATTTAAAAAATTTGAAAAACACTTGGAAACCAAATTAGAAAAATATTTAAACATAAATAACCCATGGTAAAATTTTCCAAGACCTGACACAGGGATAATATTTAACTGTACATATTGGGATCTCACCGAGGTTCTCCGATTATCTCCGGACAACACTCGTAGTGCCATATTTTGTATCACACGTAACTGCTGCAAATGCACTGAAAATGTGCTAGACCATATACTCACGCAATATACTAAATACGGGTGAACTAACGAAAAATAAATCAATGTTCGTTTAACTTAGGTTTCAACATAAGTGAGGAAGCAGCTGTTTTGCATTTTTTTTTTTTATTATTTTATTAAGATTATTGTTACAAGATGTTGTCATTTACAAAAATTAGTTCCTTATCCTTTCTTTTTTTTAGTATTTGTCATGTTCATTTTTATTTTGCAGAATTTGGAAGCTTTTTGAAATCAATAGATCGATTCTATAGTTGGACTTTTACGCTATCATTGGGATAATAGGGAGAGAGTAGTTGTCTTGGACAGCACTTTTTGCTCTTTTGGAGGGAGAAGGGATGCATCTGAAGAAATATACTCTGTCTGGCCTTTCCAGTAATTTATTTCACCTCTTTGTAGGTTTTTTTTTTAAACAATGCTTACGCTGCAGTTCAGTGCACTTTTTCTAATGATTAATATAACTATTAAAAGGGAATATCGTACGCATATACATTTTAGGGATCTATCTTTCACACATATACAGGGCTCCTGAATGGGGGAGAGAGTGCAAGGAGGTCATGTACAAGATCAGGAGACGTTGACAGCAGTAGTAGAAGAGTTGGTATTCGTAATAATAATAACAGTAGTAGCAACAGCACTAGTAGTATCAGCAGAAGAAGCAGTTGCAGCACGTACATAGTGCTCTTGAGTAAGTCAAACCCCCCCCCCCCCTCAACATATCCCATAAATTTTCAATTAAATACACGACATCGGTCTTGTGATATTACTGATAGGCTCCTTTGACAGCTTGCATGCAAATAGTGTGTTTTGATTTTGTTCAATCTTTTTTCTCAATATTCCCTGAAACTTTCACCGCAATACCTTTATACCACCAAAATACCGTAATAGTCTAATTAGTAGCAGTAGGAGTAGCGACAGTAGAAGTGGTAGTACACTCTAAAAAATAAATTTGATTTCCAACTAATTTTTTGCTGGAAGTTAAACCGGTCACTTTTTTCGTTGAAATTTTGATTTGTGTTTTGGGTCCATCAAATTTTTGAAATTACTAAGATTTATGTATTTTTCAGCAGAAAAACGTAATTCCCACCGAAAATAGGTTTTATTGATCCATATTGTTTGGATTTGTGTGCTAGATCAAATTTTTTAGAATATCATATTGAATTTGATTAATGTAACATTTAAATTAGTATCTTATATAGTAATCCGAATCAAAGGTTAGAATTACAAAAGAAAAAAAGAAGCTAATTGTCTTTTTGAGTAAAAAAGAGAGTATAAAATTTGGGTTGATATGAGTTGAAAAAAGTTTAATTTACACGTCTAGAAAGTGCTTACTCAAAAACTTGTCAATAAATATTATATTTGCATAAAACTTTAAAAGGCAATTTTGTTTCGTAATACATTTGTTTAGTGATTTTTCTTAACAAAAATTTTTGAAGCTGCTATCCTATTCTTAAAAATACCAATTCTCAACATATTTTACCCTCTGAATCCAATGTTTTTCTAACTAATACCGAGAACCTTTGTGTGATTTTTGCTGATAAACATAACAAACAATTTTTGTCGAATCTCAAACATTTTTTTTTTTAAGTGTAGTTGTATGTAAGTATTGCCTTTATATCAGTTGAACATCCCCCTCATCATGCCCTGAAAGTTTCAACCTAAAAGCCTAATAACTAAGCGAACTTCACAGCTAACTTTGACATTTTAGTTTTTATCCTGATCCTCAGCATGAAAAGAGGATAAACATAATAGCTAGGTCTCACTTGAGGACATTAACAGAATTTTCCCTCAGGAGACACTAACATTTCATGGGAGGCAAAGATTTCAAGAAGGCCAAGAATGGGAAAGAACTTGTGCCCTTGGGGAGGAACGATTCTTTTAATTCATCATCATTCATAAAGCACGTTTTTTGCTGAATGCTTATATTTACTCATATTTTTTCCCAAAGCTAAATCTGTTGGGATACTTTCAACTGTAAAATCCTTGCGTACCCCTATTTTCACATTATTTTGGAAAGAGCTAAATTGGAAGCAACTCTAAAAACTCAGCATATATAAATTTCAAGCATATATAAATTTTCGAAGTGTAATAAGAATTTTCCTGGTAAAGTGTTTAAATTAGAAGAAAAGATGAATTGCACTGTTTCTATATCTTTTTTTCATGCCATACCGAATAATTAATACTAACAAAGTATTTTTTTCTTTTAGGTTACTAACATTTTTTCTACTTGATCATGCTATGTAGGGAAAGAGGTATAAGATGTGTTTGACGCATTATGTTTTGTTACGACCTAATGATTTACGTATTTTTATTTCTATAGGGTGTGTCGTTTCTCTCCACTCACTGTGTTCAATTTTTGCGTACCAAAATAAATCCTTTTATTACCATTTAATTAGCCCTCTTTAAATTTTGTGTTGAAATGATGAAATTGTTGGCGGTTTTCAATAAGAATTTCTGAAACGCAATATAAGTAGAGAGCAATAGGGTTTCAATTTATTTATCTTATTCGGCAAGGAATGAGTTGTTGTAGAAACTTTGGAAGGTGCTCATTCAGCTGAAAATTGGAACTTTTAGTGTTTTTTATAAGAGTCAACGGGATTGATGCCAACCCGTTTCCCTCCCAAGCCTTTTTTTCGCTACCCTTCTTCCAAAGACATTTGATCAAAATTAGGCATTTTGTTCAAAATGGAAAGAATTGGGACACAATTTAAAGAGCGAGGTGTTGAGGAGGGGGCAAATCCCCTCATATATGTTATAATTTCTCCTTACTTACTGTCAGTTATCATGAACTATTTGATCAACATCAAAATCCAAACAGAGATCATTGAAATGTTGATCTTTTTTCTGCGTTACCAAAAGTATTGCATTCATAATTCTTTACAGTCTCATAAAATGTAATCAAACAAATAGAAAAGATTTTTCAACTAAAGTAAAGAGCAAGTTTAAAACTCTTAACAGATTGAAGTTACTTTGTATATAAGGGGGACTGCCCCCTTTTCAACACCCTGCTCATTAAACGAAAGTTTTTTAGTGCTTTGAAAAATCTTTTTTTTTTCAATTGCAAATTTTCTTGAAAAATTTGGACAAAAGCCAAACTTCACAATAAAGAGTAAGGAGTTAAGGATGAGACAGACTTTTGATCTTTTACATAACTGAAGCAATCACAAGCTCTGCAATAGGATTTCTTATTGATAAATAGATTGCATTCATTTGTTTAAATACATTGAAGTACTTCGTATAAATAGAAAAAAGAAAAATATTACAATTTGAAATTGCTGAAAACTAAGTTCCTAGCAGTATTTGTCACCCCAAAAAAATTTCCTGGCAGGGCTGATGATGGCCTGCCTTGCTTTTCCCCCCCTCTGTGCTGGTAGATATGGGAATTTAATATTTTAGCTGTATAGAGAAACATTTTAATTAATTCCAACTCCTCTCTACCTCTTTTAACATTTATCTGAAGCCTCATGAAGAGTAAGCAATGTGTCCATTTATATCTACTTTTTTAGGAATCTACCCTATCCCCAACTAAAGAATGACTCACCCCTTCCCTCCCTCATTTTAGCTGATACGCAATTACAGATCACCAAACGTAGCCTAATTTCATTAAAAATAAAGTGAATCAACTAGGTTGAATCCAGTACTGCCACCGTTTGGCATTACTTCTTTTGCAACTGAGAAGTATAAAATATAGTTATTGGTACTTTTAAATCAATTAACTTCTCACACTTTTAAATTGATTGCAAATTTGTCCTCTTTGGGGTAAAGTGGTAGTTTGGTGCCATAAAATGGCAGAAAACTAGACTTTCCTCTGGCCCAACGTGTATGGTCATTCAAAAAAGAGCTTTCAATTTACGTTTGAATGAGCTCCCTCCCAATTATCTTGGACATTCGCTTTGATACAATCACCCCTGTGAAAAACAAAACAAAAAAACATGCATCGATGATGTTTCTTCTGAAAAAAAATGCAAAACTCCACATTTTGAAGATTGGAGCTTGAAACCTCTATCGTAGAGTTCTCTGACATGATTTTTTTATTAAGGGATTTTCAATAAGATTGCTCACATTTCTGGGGATGTTCCCCTTTTTTTTCAAAAACTAGGCAAAATTTCTCAAATTTTTAGTTGTGGGTGGGTAACAATAAACTGAAATAATTTTATATATTTAGAATCAGCATAAAAAGCCATTGTCATTGGTTTAGCAATTGTCAAGATAATTTC
Organism: Artemia sinica; assembly: GCA_027921565.1. Lineage (NCBI taxonomy): Eukaryota > Metazoa > Arthropoda > Branchiopoda > Anostraca > Artemiidae > Artemia > Artemia sinica. The sequence continues at coordinate 17,320,479 of CM051261.1, forward strand.
ATTTTTAGTTTTGGTGGATATTGGCCAATGTCACTTTTTACTTCCAGTTTTTTTTTATTACAAACTATTTGATAAGATTATCATGTGACAAAAATTGTTTAAACCTGTTCATTTTATTTAGTTGAATAGGCTAATAAAAAGAAAGAGGATCAATTTGACAGCTGGATAGTAAGTTTAAATTTAGTTTTTTCTTTCGCTGTTCTGTAAGTTTTTAAATGTCTAAATACAAAAGGAATTTAAGTTCGAGGTGGAGAATAGTCCTGTTATGAATGAGGTACATTTTACATGGCCGGTATAAAACCAAGACGTGGTATCTATGCAGGCAGGATGATTTTTAAGTATCTCTACTCTTTCTGTAAACTATTCTAAGGAGTAGGAAATTGCATAAAGATAAGTCTACATCTGTTATAATCTATGGAAGCAATAAATCTTTCTGTAATTTTGGTTTGAATCAGATTTTCTTATAAGATTATATGCATAATAATTACATATATTATTGATTAAATAAAACGATCCTTTGCCAGGAACTTTTGTTTAAAATTTACTGTATTTTGTTTCATTTTGTATGGAATTTAATTGCTATTTTTATTTGAGAGTTTTTAACTAAAAGTATTTAAAAATAAACTTATTCCTACTAAAATAAATATCCTGAAATATATTCCCTGTCCCCCAACCACCACTGGTATTTTGGCGTCTGCCCCCCTGGAAGATTTTCTGCCTGTGCCCTTGCTAAATAAGTGTTCTCTTTCCTGTCAACGTTTTATCAAACGTCTTTACGTTGTTCTTTAATAGATCCTTCTTCTTTTTTAAGGTAAAATTCTACTTTAGCTACTTTTGGCTATCTTTTAAAGTACCTTCCCCCACTCTTTCTCCCTCTAGAGGGTCCTGACCTTTGATGACCTTTACAAATATGTGTATTATCAAAGTGAAACCTTGCAAAATAAATCTTCTGCTTAAACAAAGTGCAACAAAATTGTTTTCATCCTAACAACTTTGCTTAATCCTAATTTATAAGGTTTTTAAGATATGCAAATACATTTCCTAAATTAAAAACAAACAAACATTGATATGGGCTTAAAATTCTACTCAAATAAAAGGAATTGCATTTTCAGAACTAAAGCCAGATAAAAAGAAACTGATAACTGAAAAGTAAGGTGAAATGTTGTTTTGTCAAAACTTCAATAGGTCATGTAGGCAAATTCGTCACCTATTATGTAGGCAAATTTCGGGACCCTCTAGAGAGAGAAGGAGTGGGGGTAAGTACTTCAAGATACCTTCCCAGGACATACTTTAGCCTGTATAAACATCCCTGAAAGTTTCATTTTCCTAACCTAACTGCTTTCCAAGATAGCCAAAAGTAGCTAAAGTAGAATTTTACCTGTATTTTGTTTTAAGTGCAGGGCAAATGACACTCTGGTCTTAAGAAAGCTTAGTGGCGTTAGGCCTATAATTGTTTGTGGTAATCTCTGTTAATTTTAAGTTTAATTTAACTCTGTTAATTTTAACTGGACTTCAGAGGGCTCATTTGATTTGAAATTGAAAGTTGTAATTCACTTTTTAAGAGTCAAAAGTGATTAGAGGGTACCTAGCCTCCCCCCATACCCCATCTATTTTTTATTTTTTTCTCAGAGGCAGTTTATATAGAAAGGGTCGTTATAGAAACTTCAAAGGGGGCTTATTTGATTGGAAATCGAGAGTTTTAGTGCCCTTTTTAAGAGTCAAAAGTGATTGGAGGGCAACAAGCCCCCCTCCCCCACAGTCTTTTCCCCCAAATACATCCGATAAAAATTTTGAGGTAGCCATTTTGTTAAAAATAGTTCAAAGATCATATAACAAAAACTCCGGGGTCGACACAAGCCCCCAAGGCCCAGGGGCAGAAGTTGTAAGTTATGCCCTGGGGGCAAATATGGTTCTTATAGAAGTGATGCTCACAAAAACTTCAGAGGGTTCATTTGATTGGAAATTATAAGTTCTAGTTCACTTTTTTAGAGTCAAAGAGATTGGAGGGCAATTAGCCCCCCTCCCCCATCATGCCCTTTTTCTCCAATTGCATCAGATAAAATTTTGAGATAGACAATTTGTTAAAAATAATTCAAATGTTAGATAACAAAACTCCGATGTCAACACATTCCCCAGGGCCCTGGGGTAGGTGTTGTGAATCATGCCCTAGGGGGAGATTATGTTCTTATGGAAGGGGTACTTGTTTAAACTTAATAGAGGGCTCATTTGATTGAATTTTGAAAGTTGTAATTCACTTTTTAAGAGTGAAAAGTGAAGGCCATATGGCTCCAATATTTTATTATTTTATTGTTTTTTTTCAGAGGCATTTCATATGGAAGGGGTCTTTGCAACAACTTCGGAGGGGGCTCATTCGATTGCAAATCGGGAGTTCTATTGCCCTTTTTAAGAGTCAAAAGTGATCAGAGGGCAACTAGCCCCCCCCCCCCCCAACGTCCTTTTTTCACAAATGCATCCAATAAAAATTTGAGATAGCCCTCTTGTTAAAATAGTTCAATCATCACCTAACAAAAACTCCAGTGTTGACACAACCCCCAAAGCCAGGGGGCAGGTGTTGCAAGTTATGCGCTAGGGGCATATATGGTTCTTATGGAAGTAATGCTTGAAGAAACTACAGAGGGTTCAGTTGATGGGAAATTGAAAGTTTTAGTTCACTTTTTAAGAGTCAAAAGATATTGGAGGGTAACTAACCCCCCTCCTCACGCCCTTTTTCCATAATGCTTCCAATAAAAAATTTGAGATAGCCATTTTGTTAAAAATAGTTCAAAGTTCATGTAACAAAAATTCCGGTGTCAACACAACCGAACAGGGCCCAGGGGCAGGCGTTGTAAATTATACCCTGGGGGCAAATATGGCTCTTATAGTAGGGATGCTTGTATAAACTTCAGAGAGGGCTCATTTGAATGGACATTAAAAGTTCTAGTTCACTTTTTAAGAGTTAAAAGAGATTGGAGGGCAGCTACCCCCCCCTCCCCTCTCCCAACGCCCTATTTTCCCCAAATGCATCAGATAAAATTTTGAGATACAAATTTTTTTTAAATAGTTCAAAGTTCAGATGACAAAACTCTGGTGTCAACACAGCCCCCAGGGCCCAGGGGCAGGCGTTGTAAGTTATACCCTGGGGGCAATTATGGATGTTATGGAAGGGATGCTTGTATAAACTTCAAAGAGGGCTCATTTGATTGGAAATTGAAAATGGTAATTCACTTTTTAAGTCAAAAGTGATTGGAAGGCATCTGCCCCCCCCCCCGCCTTTTTCCCATATGCATAAGATAAAGATTATGAGATAGACATTTTGTTAAAAATAGTTCAAAATTCAGATAACAAAACTCTGGTGTCAACACAGCCCCCCCAGGTTCTGGGGACAGGAGTTGTAAGTTATGCCCTGGGGACAATTATGGTTGTTCTGGAAGGGATGCTCATATAAACTTCAGAGGGCTCATTTGATTTGAACTTGAAAGTTATAAATTCCCTTTTTAAGAGTCAAGTGATTGAAGGGTAGCTAGCCCCCCCCCCCCCACTCAATTTTTTTGTCAGAGGCACTTCATATACAAGGGGTCGTTGTATAAACTTCAAAGGGTGCTCATTCAATTGGAAATAGTGTTCTAGTGCCCTTTTTAAGAGTGAAAATTGATCAGAGGGCAACTAGCCCCCCCATGCCTTTTTTCTCCAAATACATCCAATAAAAATTTTGAGGTAGCCATTTTGTTAAAAATAGTTTAAAGATACTATACGAAAAAAACTCCAGGATCAACACAAGCCCCCAGGGCCTAGGGGCAGACATTTTAAGTTATGCCCTGGGGGCAAATATGGTTCTTATAGAATGGATCCTTGTAAAAATTTAGAGAGAGAGGAGAGAGAGAGAGAGAGAGAGGAGGAGAGAGAGAGAGAGAGAGAGAGAGGAGAGAAAGAAAGAGAGAGAAAGACCATACATACAACCAAGTTTTTAGTACCCTTAAATACAGCAGAAATATATAATAGGTACACCAACTAGCAAACAATGTCATCCCCTCATTACAAAGATGATTAATTTTGCTTACAATTCCCTCTCTTATTTTAAAATTGGCTTTTTCTACAACTAGCCATGGCTAATTGTAAATAAAATCAAGTAATTGCAGGCATCATGCCATGGCTATTGTAGAAAAAGCCAAGACAGATAGTCTGGGTGAGAGGCAAATCTGGCATAAGTGCTATAGGTTAGCACTTTACTGAAAACACCCAAAGACCAGTATAAAAAAAAACAAGGATACTGATTTGGGAGACAAAATTTAGTACATAGCCTGACAACAGCACACTAGTCTATAATGCTTTTCATAGTCTTACACCAGCTCAGATATAGTAATTTCCAATATACAATTAAAATTGACTTAAATTTTAAGCATAAAAATTAATATTATTTTAATAGTCACAAAGTCATTGAACAGCACAAATAGATAATGGATTGATTTATCAGGTAAAATTTTGTTCTCTATAGCTATAACACCAATAGTGAGTAATATACAATTTTAAACTGTAAAAAACACTCTTTAGTGTCACTCAAAATGTGGAACAACTAAACCATAATATGAACTCCCAAAATCCAGCTGTTTCTCTCTATACAATGGAATATTTCGAGTTATGATACAAATACTAAAAGCTAGTCTATAGTTCTAATACTATCAAGATGGACGTGTACAAACTAATCATGAAATTTCCAGAGCCAAAACAAGATTCAATCATTGGACTGAGCTCATTGTGCAGAAGTGATACCAAATTAACTGGGAAAAAAATAAATAAAACAAATCAACAATCCTAAAATGCTGTATTTCCTTCAATAGAATATCCTTTGTTAGCTTGCTTCTACTGTACCAAAACTCCTAATTGTTTTCTGTTTTCAGTGAAGCACTAGTTCTCTATAATTATATAAACATAGAGAAATATTTTTTGTTGGTTCATTTGTGCACTAGTTTTATCAATATAGAAGTTATCAATGTAAATTATTGCTGTGAAGTATTATTTTTGTCTGGCAACTTTGCTCTTTTCTTTCCTTAGAAAAACTTTGTTTTTTTTTATTTATAATGGGAAGTGTCAGATGGTTTGGCTCCAACAACACATAGCACCTGACCAAGGGCAGAGGATCAGGAGATTGGCACCTGCCCTATGCAGACCTTGCTGGACTGTATGCAAAAGCTTTTTTTCACATTTTTGGCTTAATAGAGCTCACATGTAATTTAAGTAAAAAGAGCAGGGGGTTAAAAGGTGGAAGGGGGTGAGTACCCCTCATACACAAAGTAATATATGTTTGTTTTTAAATTTTAATTCCACTTTTTACAAACTAAAAGAAAAATTATCTTCTTTAATGGCTATAAGGACAAGTTGTGAATGTATTGGGTTTGACCTGAACACTTTAAAACCCATATAGTAAGTACAAAAGTTGACGAAAAATTTATTAAGTTTATATTTATACCCAATTGAAATGCAGTTAAAAATGAGCTATTATGGAAGATGAAATGTAGTTAAAGCCCTTGACCGGAGAAGCTGTAGCAGCAGGATAGCCTGTGGCTGAGAAGGTCTCTTTTTGTAAAAAAAAAAAATTTTAACAGAAAGTTTTATTTTCTTTATTTTCAAACCCTCTGCATTGGTATGAAATTAGAAAGTTTTTTTTTTTTTCAGAAAACAGTTTTTCACAGTAAAGTAAAGAGGTACATTACATCAAAGATGTGTAGAAATAAATTCAAATAATAATTCAAACTTAAAACTAAAAAAAATAAGAACAGGTTATTTCTACAGGGATTTCAAAAAGTGAAATTTTGGTGATAAAAGTAAAGGGCTATGTAAACAAAAGTCAAGCAGAAATAGACTCAAGCAATAATTCAAAATCAAAACAAACAGATATTACAATCAAAGAAAAACTCAGACCCAAAATGAGCAAAAATTATGATAAATAATCAATTAAGGCTAAAAGGAACATGGATTACCAAAAACAGGCCAAGGGCTAACACCCCCGAAATCTGCTAAAGGATAGTGTCCTTTCAAGCATTGTGTTTTGATTTGTCATATAAGAAAAAAAATCACCATATTAACCAAGATCACTAAAGAATTAATGAAAGTAGATAGACTGTATATTATATGATAATATCCGTTTCTTGAAGTTTTGGAAACTTAGCATTTAAGAATGTTATATATAGAAAACCTTTGAAATGTGTTTTGTTTTAAGTGCAAGGCAAACGACACTCTGGTCTTAAGAAAGCTTAGTGGCGTTAGGCCTATAATTGTTTGTGGTAATCTCTGTTAATTTTAAGTTTAATTTAACTCTGTTATTTTAAATTATTTATTGCAATTTCTGGTCATTTCAGGTCTTTTATTCATTGATAGAGATTTCTAGTATGTTTCATTATTTGTTGTAATCTATGCTTGCGTTGTTTCCTTTAATACATTGATATAAATTAATGTTTGTTTTATGCACGAAATATTATTTTGCTTTGTAGCAGATTGTCCCTGTTGTAACTTAGCTCTTTACTTTTCCTTGGAAAATTCTTCAAAAAAAAGCTATCTAAAATTCTTTTTTTTTTTAAATTTAAATTGACAATAATTTTAAATTTCTTAGCCACTGTTGGAACAAAGCAGCTAAGGCACACAACATCCTTGGTTTGATCAAGAATTTTCTGACAAGTCACCAACCAAGAGTTATCAAGAAGCTTTACACAGCCCAATTTTGTCCCCGTCTTAAGTTTGGCATGTTGGTTGCCAACCTGCATCTTAAGTGTGACATGGAGACACTTGAGAAGGTCCAGTGTAGAGCAAAAAAAGATCCCTTTTGCCAAACAACGAATCTCCTATGAGTATTGACTAGAAAAGCTAGACCTGCCTACCCTAACGTACTGTGGAAAGAGAGGAGATGTCATCCTTGCATTTAAGATGATGGCCAGTGAAACCATTAAACCCATTTTTGATTGCAGTGAATACACCAAAACATGAGGAAACCCCATAAAATTGCATCAAAAATTTAGAAGAAAGCATGAAAAATTCAACTTCTTCACTGATTCTGTTGTTCCTCAGTGGAACTCACTTGGCAAATCTACCATGTCAGACAGATCAGTTGACAGATTCGAGATTGATGTTGACCATGATTGGAGCAGCAAGTCATGGAATACACTGTGGGATGAACCAGTATCATCCAGCAGGGTCTCTTTGGTGTGAACACTAAGTTATGGCACCACATGCAAACTGCTACTTGTCACCCTCTACCACCTGGCACACTCATCCAAAGTTGCTGTTGTGCCATGGCCTCAACTTTAAACTGTCAAGGTGATGGCTGGTGAAGACTAGTCACACACCTGGTGGGGGGCCACTACTGAATGGGTTTGAATTACAGAGCTTAAACTGTCAGAGCTACCCAGCTTTTTTAGCCCTCAAACACACCTGGCTGGCAATACATCTAGTGATACCCAAAAATGAAACCAAATTGTCCTGTATATACTTACTAGATTAAGAAAGATGTAAAAATTTAAGATTACTAAAAAATTCAAATATAAAAAGATTAAGAAACAAAAAGATTTTAAAAAAATGAGAAGAAAGTATAAATAAATAAATTAATGATTATACAAGGAAGAAGTATTTAAGAGATGATATCAACAATCTGGGAGAGGGACAATATTGGGATTTATTTTTTTTGTAAGACTATACAAATTCTATGGAAAATTATTAAAATAAGCTCTGTGCAATAGGCTAAATAGCAAAACAAGAGGAAAAAAAAGAGTTAGGAATAGGGGCCAAACAAGCAAAGCAGGTTAAGGGGGGAAAACTAATAGCAAAAAGAAAGTTTGATATTTGTCCAGAGTAAGACAACAAAAGCACATGTGATCATATATCCCCTGAAAGGTAATATGGTATGTTATGTAGATCAAGAATGTTGAAAAAAACAGGGGGTAAATTTTTGTTAATCTTTCTTTGTTGATGATTAAATCATCTGCTTAGTTCTTGTAATGATCTAATACCTACAAATGTATGCTTTTTCATGTTTGCAAGGTCTGTGGATCCAGTAGGTCCCTTTTCCTATCTGAAATTCTACAAAACTTACTGATTATTGAATAATTCTAGATGGACTTTTTATCATCAGATTCAAAACCCTAATTTACCTTTTAAGTAGGCCTATCCCTGCAGAACTTTACAAGTTACGTTATGCTTATATGCAAAAAAACTACTGTTTTAAGAGTCCTAACGTCAAGGCAATAAAAAAAAAAAAAAAAAAAAAAAAATCAATTCTCATATATTGATGAAACACTAAAAACAACAAAAAAAACATGCCTCCCTCACTAGACATTCCTGCAATTTATCAAACCTATAATCTTAATACACTGCCTTTTGCATTTTTTTTTTCCAGTCACCAATAATGTGACCCACTGTTTTATCCACCATTGTTAAAGATTTCACTGAAATTAAAAGTAGGAGAGATTACATTATTTTGTTATCATTATTATAATAGTTATTATAATATTTAATTATAATAGTTATAATTGTCATTATTTGTTATAATAGATTGTATTGTTATTAATAGGTTATTCTTAGAATTTTGTTGTGATAGATACAATACAATGTTCTTTCCTTGCAGTTTTTATCATGAGCTCTTTGATCGGAAATTTTATGATCAATAGAAACATTTTTCAGTATAACAGTCTCATTTCCTATGATTTTGAAAAACATATTTGTAAGAAAATAATATTTTCTCTGTGTAAGCAGCATTTATCCCTAAATTATAATTTTTTTTTCTGAGAATTCTGAAAACAGGTTTTAATTCAGGTCTTTCTTTTTAGCCATAAATATACTTCCAATATTATTTATTGAAAATCCTTACCAGTCAATACTTCAGTTAATTCCTCAATTTTTCTTTGGTTTTCTTGAATTAACTCTGAGACTTGGCTTTCAAATTTGGAAGTTAAATCTTTAATTCTCCTATTTTTTTCATGTAACATCTCAATCCTCTGTTGGTAGTCTTGATGTAACTGCAATTCTGCACAATATGTAACTCAAGAGTCAAATTTTTCTGTTAACTCTTCCAAGTCTTTAATAATATGAAGTAATCTTCTTTCAGATTCTTTTAATCTATCTAGAGGTGCTGAATCTGCAAAAGAAGAAACAAAATTAGTAATTTTGACGCTTAGCCAAAGAGCCAAAGAGGTAAGTATAGCTATCTTCCTAAAAATTCAAGATTTTGTTTTCTTGTAAATAATTTTGGAATTAGTCATAAGTGAAGTAGAAGGGCTAGCCTTTCCCAAAAACTTCAGTGTAATACATTCCCATGCAAAATGTCAGAACTTTCCTTATCTAGTATGAAATACCTTAGGTTTCTCATTGCACAGGTTTTCAGTAAAATAAACAAAATTTTATTAAGCTCTTTCAGTAGTCTTAAGTGTTAACGAACCCAACAGTGGCCTTAGGAAATTGATTTCAATGCAAAGCTTTTAGGTAAATATCAAAAGGATCTAACAATAATTTAAGATATTTCCCCCTTTTTTTCAAAATAATAAATTTCAAATATGTATTGCTAGTTTGATTGAGGCACATAACGTAACTTGTAAAGTAAACTTGTATGTGTAAACTATCCCTGCAGACCAGCTAGAAATATAATTGAAACTTTTAACAGAGCTAATTTGATTAGAAATTAAAAGTTATAGTGCTCTTTTTAAGAGTCAAAAGACATTAGAGTGCAAGTAACCCTCCTTCCAAGCCCATTCAATGTTGAAACATCTACTCTAAATTTTGAGACAGCATAACTGATTCTTATTTCATAATATGCAAAATAATTCTAGTTGACATATTTTGCAGGGGGGAAATCTTTATCATCACTTCTTTCACTGTTGCACAATTTTTTTAAACAAAATTGTGAAAAATAAACAGATTTGACTGCATTTATCTGTTTTCAAATAATCTATATATGAAAGTTAAACACAATCACTGTCATCTACCAAAATGATTTAAATAGGCAAATATTGATAAATCCTAGGTTAAGGTTAGATTAGCTAGATGGCCCTTAGGTGTTTGTTTAATAAACAATTTTCAAGACTTGGAGAGTAGACATAAATATTAAAAATGTGATTTATAAACAAGGAAAACAGTGAGGTTAAATGTCCTTCCCCTGGAAAATAAGTTAACTAGGATTAATTTGCATTTTATGAAAGAAGAATTGTTTTCTTAACATGTCTCTTTATGTAATGGAATGGTCATACATGTACACCTAAAAAGGCACTGTATGTATTTCCATTTTGCCCTGCTGGTTGATTAAATGGGATTCTTCAGAAGTTGATATTCATGAATGTGTCTGATATTTTGAAAAATTGGATAGATTTTAACCAAAATTTGCACACAACTGTAATATATGCAGAGTATCTGGCAAAAAGTGATAATCCAGTATTTTCAACTTCACAACTTTGCAAAAAAAAATATTGACATCAATTAAAATGCCATTCAAATACAGGGGATAGCATTTTCAAAACCAAAACAAGAGGATAGAAACTGAAAAGTCATAAGTCAAGTAGACAAATTTCTAGGACATAAGAGATCAGAAGAAGGTTAACACAGTAGACTAGCTAGGCAATACTTTCAGGGTGTTTTGGGCCCTTGATTCCCTTTTAAAAGTTTAATGTTCCTAAACTAACCAGTTTCCAAGATAGGCCTAGTTTGGTAAAAAGTGGCTTATCTAGAATTTTTCTGATGCCACTAGGTCCTTCATCTTGGACCATCGGGGGGATAGGGTGCACTGTCTGGAAAACAACCAAGATGATTAGAAACAGAAATCCACCATATGGCTAAGATAAGAGTAAAGTCAATTTGTGATGCAAATGGATGTTACATTTAGATTGAGGATGGGTAAAGTTCTACCAAATCATATTATTGAGTTAGAAATAAAGTGAATACACCATTCAATGCCTTTTTTATGCTGATTACAAACATAATAATCATTTCTATTGGAAATGAATTTCAGCCCCCCCCCCTATATATACCTAACCTAACCCTGAATTGGCATATATAGGGGGTGGGGCTGAAGTTCATTTCCAATAGAACTGATTATTATATTCATAATCAGCATAAAAATGTATCAAATGGTGTATTCACTTTTGTCCTAACTCAATAATATGATTTAGTAGAACTTTACTTAAGGATGCAATTCTAGGTAGGCCTATATATTTGTGCATTAGGGGGTGGGGGTATATATTCTATGAATAGGCCCACTTTCTAGCACTAAGATCTTACATCTTTCTGCAAATATTATTTTTTAAAACTCATCTTTGTTATAAGATCTTACAGCTGACCGATGTTAACAAAAAGTGTGAAGACCACCACTGTTTTGCCATATAGAACAATGATGAGAGAACTTTGATGATATACTCATCATTGTTCTCAGACTGCTGATCAGAGCAGAATGATGAAAAATGTTTGCATAAAATGACAAAAGATGTAAAGATCATAGTTCAAAGACTGCTCGCGACGCTTCGCGTCGCTCGCACTCATATCATCAAGCTTTTCAAATTTAAAATATTGGCCAATCCGCTTGGTGTCACCCCTGCGTGGTTTCCCGCATCTTTAAATTATCCAACATGAAATGTCGGATCTAATGCCATCTATCAACTATAAAAAAGAAATATTGATTTTACTTAGTCGGTGCTGATTCTCGGCTTTGCGCAGCACTTCCACTCCTATCAACTTTCCAGGCCCCCTCCTAAGAACCCGCTAAAAAACAAATGTTGCTTACTGTATAAAATGGGAATTCGTCCCACAGAGTACTTTCTTTTCTTTTTTTCTGAGCAGTCTTTGTTCATAGCGTGAAAAAGGAATGAAAAAAAGAGGAAAAACCTTCAGCTTTTTTCTTTTGAGAAAGCGGAAAAAAGGGACAGCAATACTCGTCAACATTGAGAGTTTTTCATCCAGTTTTTTTTCATAAAATGGACATCTGGATTAGTACAGTGCATTCAGGTACTTGAAACTTTTCTTTTCTCCAAAAATGCTGAAGAGAATGCCACGAGCATAGATTGTAGCTATAGATGACCCTATGATAAACACAACTAATAGTGGTTCAGACACTAACTCTTTCAAATAATTTATTTGGCAAAAACTAGTGGAAAAACAACAAGACAGCTATATCATCTAATCTGTTTCATAAGATCTGTCTAATAAGACAGCTATATCATCCAATCATCTAATCTAATCAGAACCTGAATAGTTACCAAATGAAGTACTTGAATCAGACTTCTTCCATTTCTTTGCACGGGTAATGAGCTTGTCGGGGACATTCCATTGTTCAGCATCCGGCACCTCCCTCTTGACGTGCATGATGTCAGAGATCGTGTCAGGGAGAAGTCGATTCCTAAACGGGGTTTTGACCATTTTTAGGGTTGAAAATTGCCGCTCTGCAGAGGCACTACTGTGTGGCAAGCTCATCATTACCCGCATAAACTTTGGCAAGGCAGTGAAAGCTGGATCTCCAGTTCCATATTCGATTGATAAAAGACAATTCCAAAATTTCTGGACTGAACCTTTAGCAGCATCAAGCTCATCTTTTAAAAGGGGAAGACGTCTCCATTCCCTGTTCAACAATTCTATGTTGATACTCTCTTCACAGCAAGGTTGGAAATGCCGGAATAAAGCTATGATGGAGGGAACCTGGCCTGACATTGCTGTTTTGGGAGACAACCAGTCTAACATTTTTAAAAGTGGATCTTCACTGTCAATACGAGTTTTAATTTCACTGCATAAAGCTATGTAGAATGTGAGACAGTTTTTTTTAATGGAAGTGAGTCGCCGGTCATCTAATGTCCCTTTTTCAATGCTGTCAAAAACAAACATTTCGAACTGAGCTCCAAAGTAAATTTCTTTTTCCAAGTTCTTAAAGTTCCTAGGGTTTGTGAAGTTAATTGCAAATGGTGATCCTTTAGCAAGAGTGAATCCTTCATCATTGATTAAATTCCGCGCAATTTCTGTTAATGTTTCCCCAACACATTTGAGTAGTCGGTGGACTTTAACTTCAGTGCTTTGAAATTCTAAGTTAAGCCTGTTGACTGTTGGAAGAACATAGGCCAAAAAGAAATAATACAGTTTCACAGAGGGGTCTTTCAAAGCTCCATACAATTTGGCGGCTTGCGGATCTCTTTCTTCCTGTGCAGGAATAGTGAAAAACAAAATCAAAGCCTCCCACTGCTCCAACAAGCGATCAGCTACTGCCTCAAAAGCGAGCCATCTAGTGGCAGAGGGGTAAAGCAAAGCATGCTCTGCAACGTTGCAAAATTCTTGGAATTCCTTGAACTCTCTTAGCCGCTTAGCACTGTTGGAGACATAGGTGTAGATGTCGTTGCTGAACTTTACAATTTCTGCAGGAAGCTTTTCACAGGCTGCAGCAGAGCATAATGCAAAGCTGTGACATATGCAACCAAAAACTGAGAGCCATGGAACGTCTTTCTTGATTTGAGCAGCAAGTCAATTATTCTTGCCAAGCATAACGCTTGCATTATCTGACGCAAATCCCACAAGATTCTTCAAAGGAATGTTTCTACCTCTGAATACTTCATAAATGAGTTTCTTCAAGCCAGCAGCAGAAGCATCAGTAACGACTGGGAGAGCAAGAAAGTCCTCTTTTACTTCAGAAGTACTTATGTCATAATGACGAGCTATCATAACTAGAAACTTTGTGCCTGTTTTATCTGTACTTTCATCAATAATTAATGAAAAATTGCAGGCACGAAAATTAAGACTAAGTCGGTCAATAGCATATGGAGCAATTACGTTTTATAGAATGCAAGTGGTTTTTGTTCTTCCACATGCTATATGTTTTACAATAGAGGAGTCTGGTATAAACTTTTTCATAAGACCAGGCAAAGAATCCATGGTTGAAATTTCCTTATTGTTTGATACTATCCAAGCAGTCATTGCAATTTCAAGTCTAATTGCCTGTCCTGCAATTATAGCCTTCTTCTTTGCTTCTCCAATAAGCCTCAATTCACCAGCTTCCCCGTCTACTACTGTTACTCGATTTTTTAGTGATTGCATTCTTGTCAGGTGAATTTTGGTAGAAGCCAGCTTTTCCAAGTTAGATACACTTCCTGCAAGTATTTTATCACAATACTTACAATATGGTTTGTAGCCTTTTGAACTAGGCTGAATCCACTCTCTCAGTTTCGGGTTTAACAACCATTTATCCTATATTTTCGAAGCTTTTTTACGCTCTTTCTGCATTTAGAACTAGGCTTATCGCTATCATTGGTGTATGAAGGTTCAGCTGCACTTTCATCCATTTCAATATCTCCGAGCACTGAGCCACAAGAACTAGATTCACAGTTGGGTTCAATCAGTTCTTTCTGTTGTTCCCGCCTTCGCTCAAGGTCCCATTCTTTTTCTTCGGCTTCCGAGTCTCTCTCCTCAAATTCACTTTGCTCCAAGTCAGTTTTCTCACTCTTAGCAGCAACATCTGGGACAGAAGATTGAATGCCCACTTTTGAGAAGAACTTCCGAATGTCCATGGCAGGATTTGTATCTGCAAATAATTAATTTTTAGGGACAGCAACAGTGGCTAATGAAATCTTTTTTTTTCTTACTTTTCTTCTTTTCCATTTTTAGAGTTTTGCTTACTATTGAGCCGGGTTGCTCCTTACTTACAGTTTGTTACCATGAACTGTTTAATAATGTCAATTCAAAAACGGAATTTAAAAACTTGTATGTAGCCAAGGATTTACCTTCGCATTAGATATCTTCTCATCATGCTCCCAGAAGCAGTGACCATGTCTGTATCTTGACTTAGATACTAGTAGCCAACAAATACCTTGAGATACAAGTACAAGTAAAAATACCTTACTGTGCATAATTTAGGGTAAAAGTCTCAGTATTTAAAAGTCTCAGTATTACAAAAGTGAAAGCTTGCGAAATAGTGTTTCAGTAAAATTGTAGTTTAGCTACTTTTTGCTTTCAGGGATAGATCTACAGACTCAAGTATGTCAAGGGTTCTGTTCTGACCTTTGATGACCCTTAAAAATATTTGTGTTATAAAAACTTGTAAAATAGATGTTGTGCTTAAATGGAGCACAAGAAAACTGTTTTCAGCTACACAGCTTTGCTCAATCCTGCTTTATAAGGTTTCAAAGATCTGTATATACATTTCCTAAATTTAGAAAAAAAAATTGGTCTGGCTTTGGTCTACTTAAATAACTAGGATTGTGTTTTCAAGACTGAAACCAGACAAAAATAAACCAAAAACCGGAAATTAAAGTAAAATATTGTTTTGTCAAAATTCAAATCACTGGCTTTTGAAAATAAACAAAATAAATCATTAGTATCACTGAAGAAAATTCTTATTGGGCCTCTAAAATGAGGCTGAACCTTTTTTGATCAAGGCTAAAAAGGATTATTCAAGTTCTGATCACTATCTACTTAAAGATAGATTGGTTACTGGCAACTGGAAAACAGCTTGCCAATTGCTTTTGAACAAAATTTTGGTAAGGTTTATATTAACAGAGTATTCAGTTAGCTAAGAAATAAACTTACCTCAATAGTCAGAATTGCATCCTGAATCTAAATTTAACATGCTTTTAAGTCGCAAATGAACTTTATCCCACCCCTATGTATACCAATTCAGGGTATAAATTTGCAAATTAGGAGGGTGGGGGTAAAGTTCATTTCCGATGCAAATGAATGTGAAATTTGGATTCAGGATTCAATTCTGACTATAGAGATAAATTTATTTCTAGCTACCTGAATAGTCTGTTAATATAAACCTATCCTTATCCAAACCTTAAACCTCATAAAGTGGAAGAAGGTGTCTTGGGAAGGAGCGTTAGAAATGCAACTAGGAATATTACCAAAAACGCTTTAAACCTGGGGTAGAAAAGAGGACAGGAGGTTTTTGACTGATAAATAATACGAGAATATGGTAAGGGATGTTGACAATGTATGAAAATATTAACTAAGGAGGTGGGAAATGGAGGTCATGGATCAAATTGCCAAGGATATGGAAGATGCGAGCAGACGGCATAAAAGTAAAATAATGTTTTGGCATATTAACAAATTGAGAGGAAGGACTCGACCTGTTCCAGTTAAAAATATAAAAGGGGCCTAAATTAGTGACAAGAAAATGTAAAAAAAAAAGAGATGTGTGCAGAACATTTTGAGAATATGTTAGACTGTGATGAAGTTTCAGGATATGATAAAGAAAAGAAGGGAATTTTTTGACAATTCGGAAGTAAATGAAGATTTATTTTGCAGAGGAGGTAGAGACGGTGCTAAAAGGATGTAAAAATAATGAGGCATCAGGTGCTGATAGTCTTGCCAATGAGTTTTAAAAATATGATGGTTCTGAAGTTAGGGACAAATAATTGAATTATGAATATGATTCTCGAAAAAAGGGAAGTGCCTGGGGATCTTAGGAAAACTTTCATTAAAACACTTCATAAGAAAGATGATAAGAGTGAGTGAGATTATTATTGAGGCAGTAGCCTGGTTTCTGTACAAAGCAAATTACTTACCATGACGATATTTGTTAGAATAGAAGATGTTGTAGATAAAGTCTTAAGAAAGGAACTTTATGGTTTTAGGAAAGGCAGAGGATGCGTTGACCAAATTATCACATAAATAAATAACTGAGAAGAAGCCAATAGAAGAGCTTTAGTGAAAATCCTGTCCTTGTGCGAATATATCAACATAATTAGAGCTATGTATGAGAACAATATCGCTGCAGTTAAGGTAGTAAGTAAGGCTAGTAGCTAGTTTGGTGTTGAATAAGGAGTTCAGTACGGTTGTATCCTATCCTCGTTTATATGGAATATTATGATGGGCTTGCCCTAAGGACAGCGAATGCTATGGGAGAACATGGAATCAAACGGGAAGGTAAAACTCTCCTAGACTTAGATTATGTAGATACAAGGCCTTATCCAGGGGGGGGGGGGTTGAATCCCTCCCCCGAAATATTTGTCCGACTCACAAAAGCGTAACAAAAAAGAATATAAACTAATTTTTGATTCGTTTTTTAAAGTTTTTTCGTACCCCCCCCCCACCCCAAAAATATTATGTTGTAAAAAAGTTTGGAAGAATAGGAAGATAAGGTTGAAAACTAATATTAAAACATTGGAAGCTACAGTAATGACGGTGATAGGACAGGGCTCTGAAATGTGGGCGCTACGAAAGGCACAGGAAGATTTAATAAATGTTTTTCAGAGGAATTGTCTAGATACTCGTTAAAACCAGTACGTGTTCTAGGTACCGTTTGACTGACCGTATGTCAAACAACAAATTAAACGAAAAATGTGGTTCCCGCTTTCAAGGGCTATAATGATAGAAAAGTTGAGATGGCTAGGACACATCTTACGGATGAATGATGACAGATTGTCAAAGATTTTTTGGCAATTTATTGTCATTTTTGACCATTTATTTGGGGTCAAACAATAAACAGCTCGTCCCCGAATGGGACAGGGGGAGTCCATATTGAAGGATTAAAAAGAAATTGGACCTTCTTGGGAAGATTGAAAGAGTGGAGCTTTTTTTTGGCTGAAGGAGGAGCGTGCTCAACTGTGCTGGCCTCAGGTGGCTTAGTGCTGCAGTGAGTTGTTTGTAGTAGTATCAGTGACACACTGGGTAGGTTTTCACTTTTTTTCCTCAATTTTTACAAGTAGTTTCTTTATTCACTCGTTCCTTTCTTTTGATCTTTTTATCCTGACTTACATGCCCTTTTGCTCAATATCATATACACATAGACTAATTTTGTAATAGTAACACCGTGTCAGTATTCAGATTTCCGTTAGCTCATACTGTGTCATAAAATTCATCATGGACACTAGGATCTCTTCAGACACTAGGGTCTCTGCTTAAAGGATAGCTCCTATGGCGCTCCTCCAATTGGCTTTCATAGTCATACAACTTGCTGAACTTAAGGCCTTTGGGTCTATCCTTTACATAGTACTTAATTATCATCGAAACCTTATAATGGATCTTTTGTTATACAGATCTTCATTTTGAACTATCACGCTACATGAAACCTCCCTATAAACATATTATACTGTCAAAAGTTATAAATATTAGAAATTAATTAGATTTTAGATCCAAATTCCGGCGTAAGTGGATTTCATTAAAATTATTACACATTTATGAACACTAAAACTTAAATGTCAAAGCAAACACACATAAAGCTATATACTTTGAAACTGATCAGAAGAAAAATGAATATTGTTGTGAAAGACAGTTACGACTGTCTAATCAATTTAATGATTGTTTTCATTAACTATCATAAATATATATATATATATATATATATATATATATATATATATATATATATATATATATATATATATATATATATATATATATATATATATATATATATATATATATATATATATATATATATATATATAATATATATATATATATATATATATATATATATATATATATATATATATATATATATATATATATATATATATATATATATATATATATATATAAATTGCCAAGGATATGGAAGATGCGAGCAGACGGCATAAAAGTAAAATAATGTTTTGGCATATTAACAAATTGAGAGGAAGGACTCAGTCTCGACCTGTTCCAGTTAAAAATATAAACGGGGCCTAAATTAGTGACAAGAAAATGTAAAAAAAAGAGATGTGTGCAGAACATTTTGAGAATATGTTACGTAGACTGTGATGAAGTTTCAGGATATGATAAAGAAAAGAAGGGAATTTTTTGACAATTCGGAAGTAAATGAAGATTTATTTTGCAGAGGAGGTAGAGACGGTGCTAAAAGGATGTAAAAATAATGAAGCATCAGGTGCTGATAGTCTTGCCAATGAGTTTTAAAAATATGATGGTTCTGAAGTTAGGGACAAATAATTGAATTATGAATATGATTCTCGAAAAAAGGGAAGTGCCTGGGGATCTTAGGAAAACTTTCATTAAAACACTTCATAAAAAGATGATAAGAGTGAGTGAGGTTATTATTGAGGCAGTAGCCTGGTTTCTGTACAAAGCAAATTACTTACCATGACGATATTTGTTAGAATAGAAGATGTTGTAGATAAAGTCTTAAGAAAGGAACTTTATGGTTTTAGGAAAGGCAGAGGATGCGTTGACCAAATTATCACATAAATAAATAACTGAGAAGAAGCCAATAGAAGAGCTTTAGTGGAAATCCTGTCCTTGTGCGAATATATCAACATAATTAGAGCTATGTATGAGAACAATATCGCACAGTTAAGGTAGTAAGTAAGGCTAGTAGCTAGTTTGGTGTTGAATAAGGAGTTCAGTACGGTTGTATCCTATCCTCGTTTATATGGAATATTATGATGGGCTTGCCCTAAGGACAGCGAATGCTATGGGAGAACATGGAATCAAACGGGAAGGTAAAACTCTCCTAGACTTAGATTATGTAGATACAAGGCCTTATCCAGGGGGGGGTTGAATCCCTCCCCCGAAATATTTGTCCGACTCACAAAAGCGTAACAAAAAAGAATATAAACTAATTTTTGATTCGTTTTTTAAAGTTTTTTCGTACCCCCCCCCCACACCGAAAATATTATGTTGTAAAAAAGTTTGGAAGAATAGGAAGAAAATGTTGAAAACTAATATTAAAACATTGGAAGCTACAGTAATGACGGTGATAGGACAGGGCTCTGAAATGTGGGCGCTACGAAAGGCACAGGAAGATTTAATAAATGTTTTTCAGAGGAATTGTCTAGATACTCGTTAAAACCAGTACGTGTTCTAGGTATCGTTTGACTGACCGTATGTCAAACAACAAATTAAACGAAAAATGTGGTTCCCGCTTTCAAGGGCTATAATGATAGAAAAGTTGAGATGGCTAGGACACATCTTACGGATGAATGATGACAGATTGTCAAAGATTTTTTGGCAATTTATTGTCATTTTTGACCATTTATTTGGGGTCAAACAATAAACAGCTCGTCCCCGAATGGGACAGGGGGAGTCCATATTGAAGGATTAAAAAGAAATTGGACCTTCTTGGGAAGATTGAAAGAGTGGAGCTTTTTTTTGGCTGAAGGAGGAGCGTGCTCAACTGTGCTGGCCTCAGGTGGCTTAGTGCTGCAGTGAGTTGTTTGTAGTAGTATCAGTGACACACTGGGTAGGTTTTCACTTTTTTTCCTCAATTTTTACAAGTAGTTTCTTTATTCACTCGTTCCTTTCTTTTGATCTTTTTATCCTGACTTACATGCCCTTTTGCTCAATATCATATACACATAGACTAATTTTGTAATAGTAACACCGTGTCTGTATTCAGATTTCCGTTAGTTCATACTGTGTCATAAAATTCATCATGGACACTAGGATCTCTTCCGACGCTAGGGTCTCTGCTTAAAGGATAGCTCCTATGGCGCTCCTCCAATTGGCTTTCATAGTCATACAACTTGCTGAACTTAAGGCCTTTGGGTCTATCCTTTACATAGTACTTAATTATCATCGAAACCTTATAATGGATCTTTTGTTATACAGATCTTCATTTTAAACTATCACGCTACATGAAACCTCCCTATAAACATATTATACTGTCAAAAGTTATAAATATTAGAAATTAATTAGATTTTAGATCCAAATTCCGGCGTAAGTGGATTTCATTAAAATTATTACACATTTATGAACACTAAAACTTAAATGTCAAAGCAAACACACATAAAGCTATATACTTTGAAACTGATCAGAAGAAAAATGAATATTGTTGTGAAAGACAGTTACGACTGTCTAATCAATTTAATGATTGTTTTCATTAACTATCATAAATATATATATATATATATATATATATATATATATATATATATATATATATATATATATATATATATATATATATATATATATATATTTATATATATATATATGGTAATCATATATATATATGGTTATATATATATATGGTAATCAATTTAATGATTGTTTTCATTAACTATCATAAATATATATATATATATATATATATATATATATATATATATATATATATATTATATATATATATATATATATATATATATATATATATATATATATATATATATATATATATATATATATATATATATATATATATATATATATATATATATATATTATATATATATATATATATATATATATATATATATATATATATATATATATATATATATATATAAATAAAAATATATATATATATATATATATATATATATATATATATATATATATATATATATATATATATATATATATATATATATATATATATATATATATATATATATATATATATATATATATATATATATATATATATATATATATATATATATATATATATTATATATATATATATATATATATATATATATATATATATATATATTATATATATATATATATATATATATATATATATATATATATATATATATATATATATATATATGGAAATGGGAACTTCCTGGGAAAGTGTAAAGAGAGAGGCTTTGACTTGATTGAGAGCGTGCGTAGTTGTGTTGGTCTCAGGAAGCTTCGCGATGCCGTGAGTTCTTAGTAGTAGTAGTAGTATATGCATTAAAAAATTGTCTTTGAATTAGGCCTTCCCTTAAAAATTATTGAAGCTTATTTCGCATCAACACTGAATGAAGAATGTAATTCTAAAGTTCTGTTTTCTTCCTATCTGATTTTTCCGTACACTTTACCTTTATTGTCTACCCTTTCTTCTGGGTAAATTTTCCGACTAAGTCACTAATGAGATAGCTAAGAAATAGGCCTACATTTAGAATCATAATTTCATCCTGAACCCAAATTTAACATTCATTAGTATTGACTTACGAATAAAGTAAACATACCACTCGATGCCTTTTTTATGCTCTTTCCAAATATAATAATCATATATGTCGGAAATGAATTTTATACCCACCCTATATATACCGATTCAGGGTATATATTTGCATATTAGGGGGGAGGGGGTAAATTTTATTTCTAATGTAAATGAGAGGTAATTTTAAACTTTACCCCCCTCCCCCTAATGTGCATAAGAAAAGCATAATATGGAAAGAGCATAAAAAAGGGTATCGAGTGGTATGTTTACTTTATTTGTAAGTCAATAATATGAACTGCGAGAAATTTACTGAATAGAGAGCTAGCCTATATCCAGGCATTAAGGTTGGGCAGAGAAATCAGTTATACAGGAAACAAATCTGATTTGCTATTTTCTTCAGCAGCCTAAACTAGACTTGATGCTAGGCTAGCCTGAATCAAAACGTTGACTCGCAATACGAAGTTATTTTTTAAGTATAGCTTTCCATTCACTGAGACGAAGAAACGGCATAAATACCTTTGATCTTTTATTTTCATCAATATATCCTCCTAGCGCTTATAATATAATCCAACTATCCTTTTGATGAAAATAACTCTACCAGACTTGAACACTCTGCTCTGAACAAAAACAAAATTCCGAAAACCAAGAGTATTCTATTCCCTTAACAATTGCCACCGAAAAAGGACAAGGAAAGATAAAAAAAAGACCGCTAATATCTATAGATGCGTCAAACGAGGCATGCTAAATGCCGATAAAAACCAAGATAAGAATCTTAACTGACAGAAAAAGGATATTGATGTATAGGCTATCTACATTGACGGTTTTTCTTCCGGTTTTTTGTCTGAAAAAATTCTGTTTTTTATAAAATAGTGCCACTTAGCAAAAAAAAAGGGCCACTTTTGCTAAAAAGTGTCCTAAGGGTGTCCCGAAAAGTCAGGTGTCCCGAAAAGTGCCATTTAAAAAAAAAGTGTCAAAAGTGACACTAAAGTTTTACCAGTGGCAACCCTGTTAAGTTGGACGACAGGCAGTGTTTCCACTTATGTTTTCAAACAATCTGTAGAATCTTGCCAATTATCGGGAGAAAATCGGGAGATGGCTCTCAGGATTCGGAAGAAAATCGGGAGATGGATCTCAGGATTTGGTGGAATTTTCAGTTTTTTGTATTTTGCATTGAGTTTTTGAAGGTATTTGAGCAATTAAAGTATAAAGTACCACATTCTAAATGTTTGGAGTGCAGATTTACTAGAGCCAGCTGCAATTCCGGAAAGAAAATTCGTCAATCAACGTTGTCAAACATGACAAAAGGAAGCAGCTAGAAGCTTGATATGTATTTGATTTTGAAACTAAGTGCAGTTATATTTCATACAGACTCTAAAGCTGTTTAATTAAGACATTTTTCTTTATCGACCCTTACTTTTTGTGGCCCTTTCATATTCCAAACAACAGCCCATTAAGTTCAGGACTGGGACAGAAAATATGGACGAATTACAGACACTAGGCCTTTGACCATTGAGACTGAGTTAAGTGGATAATTTGTTTTTACCACCATCCCCAGAGGTATTCACAAATGATAAAGAGAAAACGCAAAGTCGTAGTTCATTAGTATTGATATAACTGATAAAAAGTATATGAAATAGCAAAACTTTCAGATACATATACCGCATTACATTCATAATCTGTGTCTATCGCATGGCTTTTTATGTGAGCTGCATCCTCTGATCATGCCGTAACTCAGCTGTGCTGGCATACGCTACTACTCCTTTTAGCCTCTTTCTGAGGGGCTGGTCAACTGTCAGTGTGTTTGCAGTAACTCAGTCTCGTTTCATTTCAAGTCTCGTCTGAATTGTGGAATCCAAAGTTACGGTTACCAAATGATTCCTTCTGTCTGTCTTTACTTCTTGAGTAAGCTGAACAGTCTTTCTGAAGCTATGTTCGAAAATGGCAAGGAAAACAAGTATTGTACAAACTTTGCTAAGTTTGGCTTCCACGAAGTTCCCTCGCACTCAAAGCCGATTTCCAGTAATCCACGGCTTTCAGAGTCACTGTTTAATCGTCGTTGGCACTATCGGAATGTTCCCGCCATTCTTTGTCAATGGCACTTTTCGATTTTTTGTGCTCGTTTTCATCCTTTTTTCGCAATTTTATGTTTTATAATACACGGACAGGCCCCGGCAGACTATATTTGTCACTTTTTTCTTACCCAGTCATTCTTTATCAGTAACATTCTTATGAGTATATGGCGTATTTTTCAGGAATGGTACTAACTTGTCAACCAGAAAAAATCGTAAATTGTTTTCAAAATGCTGCAATTTTCGGCTCTGTTTCTTGTATTGGACCATTTGAAGCAAACCGCTTCAGTTCTATAGAGTAACTGCAGACAAAGTCTAATTTTTGTCATATTTCTTTAAATTTGTCCTAACTCTGGATACTTTTGAACCTAATGAATCAGCTGGACCCACATAGTGCTAGTTCCCATCTTCTTGGTGCAAGCCAACACCTGTGGTTAGTTTATGAATTGAAAATAATTAGTTAATTACAAACCTTGAAGGTGCTTAAATGATCAAAAACAGAAAATCAATGTGACCACTGTGGAATGGATAATGGGTATTGTTCATTCTATGCCAATAAATTCAAATCGCAGCGCCTCAATTGCCTGGGACGTTAGGAAAAATCCCTAAAAGACCACAGGCAACGGCCAGGTAAAAAAAAAAGAAAAAAAAAGAATGACCACAAAGTAAAATGTTTCGGGGATTAAGTTTTCTGGAGATTTTTGGGAGATTCGGTATCTTCTTTTTTATCAGGAAATTGATTAGAAATTCGGTAGATCTTTCGAAAAATCGGGAGAAGTGGAAACACTGACGACAGGATATCAATTGGTTGATGATGAAAACAATACACAAGATCAGGGTTTCAAACTTTCTGTTCCGTGAATATGTCCACTGAGCATCAGAAAATATATCATTTTCAGCCAAATTTTGTCCATATTTTGTACTCTATGAATATTTGTACAAGGCTACCAGATGGATCTTCTATCCGGACTGCTGAGATAAAAGCTATAATTGAGGCCCTTAAGGTAGTTTAAGCGAAACCTCGACTATCAAAAAATATTTCGTCTTCTCGTACTCAAAGTTAGCTTTATAGATGATTTCTAAAGGTTTGTCTTCCTCAAATACATAATTTCCAGAACTTTAAACTACGTTGAACAAAATGGCTGTCTCTAAACTTTGATTGAATGTGTTTGGGGAAATGGAGGGCGCATGAGGAAGGTTAATTGTTCTCCAGTCACTTTCTACTATTAAAAAGGCCAATTTCAATTTCCAATCATATGAGCCCCTTTTGAAATTTCTGCAACAACTTTCTATATAAACCTTATATGCCCAAAGGGCATAACTTACAACCTTGCACTGATGACTCTGATGGGGTTATTATCCTAAAAGACCTAATTTCCAGAACTTTGGACTACATTGAAGAAAATGGATATTTCAAAATTTTGACTGGATGTGTTTGGGATAATTCTGGATGTGAGAGGGAGGTTAACTGCTCTTCAATCACTTTAGACTATAAAAAAGGAACTAGCTCTTTCGATTTTCAGTTGAATGAGCCCTTTTTGATGTTTTTACAACATTACTTTCTAGAAAAACCTTACATGCTCCCAGGGCCTAACTTACAACCTTTGCCCTGAGGGCTGTGGGGGGGGGGGATGGGTTGTCATCCTGAAAGACCTATTTTCCAAAACTTTCAAATACTTTGAATAAAATGGCTATCTAAAAATTTTATTGGGATGTGTTTTGGGAAAAGGTGGGTGCAAGAGCAGGGTCGGTTGTTCTCAAATCACTTTCGACTATTAAAAAGGGCACTAACCTTTTGAATTTCCAATCGAATGAGCCCTTTTTCAAGTTTCTAAAACAAAGATTTCAGTAAAAACTTATATGCCCCCAGGGCATAACTTATAACCCTTGCCCTGAAGACTGTGGGGGGAGTGTCCTGCTCAAAGGTATAATTTTCTGAACTTTAAGTTCGTGGAACAAAATGGCTATCTCAAAATTTTGATTGGTAGTGTTTGGGGACACGGTGCGCGTGGAAAGGGTGTTAGTTGCCTTCCAATTACTTTCGACTATTAAAAAGGGCACTATCCATTGTAATTTCTTATTAAATGAGCCCATTTTGAAGTTTCTACGACAACACATTCTATAAAAACTTTGTTTCAGACTGAATTTTGAAATATTTTTTCTTGAAATGTATAACATGAAATATGTTTTTTATGTGTTGTCATGGTTTTTCTCGTCGGTGTTACATTCTGTTGATGTTTCAAAGTTTAGTTTAGAAGTTTTCCGTTGAAACGCATGAAATGGAATATTTTTTTAACATACCGAACCCAAAATCAGGACAAAATTGGGCTCTGTAAAGCATCTTGATAACTCTTGGCTGGTGACTTTCAAGAAAATTCTTGATAAAACCAAGGATGTTGTGTGCCTTAGCTACTTGGTTCCAACAGTGACTAAGAAATTTAAACTTATTGTCAATTTAAATATTAAAAAAAAGAATTTTAGAAAGCTTTTTTTTAAGAAATATTTCAGGGAAAAGTAAAGAGCTAAGTTACAACAGAGACAATCTGCTACAAAGCAAAAGAACATTTCGTGCATAAAACAAACATTAATTTATTTCAATGTATTAAAGGAACCACAACACAAGCATAGATTACAACATATAATGAAACATACTAGAAATCTCTATCAATGAATAAAAAGCCTGAAATCACCAGAAATTGCAATAAATAATTTAAAATTAACAGAGTTTAATTAAATTTAAAATTAACAGAGATTACCACAAACAATTATAGGCCTAACACCACTAAGCTTTCTTAAGACCCGAGTGTCATTTGCCCTGCGCTTAAAACAAATACATTTCAAAAGTTTTCTATTTATAATAATCTTAAATCCTAAGTTTTCAAAACTTCAAAAAACAAATATTATTATATGATGTACAGTCTATCTACTTTCATTAATTCTATAGTGATCTTGGTTAATAGGGTTATTTTCGTTTTTTTTTCTTTTTTTGTATGACAAATGAAAACACAATGTTTGAAAGGACACTATGCGTTAGCAGACCTAGGGGGTGTTAGCCCTTGTCCTGTTTTTGGTTATTTATGTTCATTTTAGCCTTAATTGAATTCGTGTATTTAGGACTTAAGTATTTTTGGAATGGTAAGTATGCACAGGATGTTAAGTATAGAGTACAAAAGGGAAATATGTGTAGGAATATAATTATAAAAAGTGAATTTAATTGAATTTAGTGTAGGAATTTAATTTTAAAAAATGAGGTTGGAAAGATTAGGGACTTAGCAATGACTAAATATTTATTTAAGACTACACTCCTCTCGGTTATGCATTACAGGTGTGAGCTGTGAGGCTTTAGAGAAAGGGGGGAGTTGGAGAGAGTGCAAAGAAATAATTTTAAGATAGTTCTTAGGGCCCATAAATCTACTCACAATATTGTACTGGAGGGGGATTAAGGACTAAATAGGTTAAGAAAAAATAGGTTAATAAGAATGGTGAAGTTTTGGATAAGAAATTTAAGAAGTAAAATTAGGTTAGCGAAAGAAACGTATTTTAGTTTGTTGGAGGATAAGATAGAGGTAGGGTGGCCACAAGAAATTAAGGACATTTTAGATGAAGTAGGATTTTCGTATTTTTGGAATGAAGGTCAGAGATTGAATTCGGATACAGCGGTTGTTAAGGTAAAAGAAAGGTTAAATGAGCAAGGTATACAGCAGTGGCAGGCTCGGAAGGAGGCCTCGGGATCTCTGAGTCTGTATAGTACAGTGAAGGGCACGTGAGGGAAAGAAGTTAATTTTAATTTGGGGTTGAAAGGGGAAGAAATACAATGGATTTTGAATTTAAGGGGAGGGTCGATTGATGTTGGGGATAGAAAGAGGAAATTTTGGGGCCCTTCCCTTGTCCGATGTATGGAGAAAATGATGAGAATATTTTTATTTTTGGGAGAATTGAAAGGAATTGGCGGATATGAGAAATGAATGTTTTTAGATAGTGTTCGTAGATAAAAGGTGGGTGGAAGGGATTGTAGGATCACGAGTTAAAATGATATTAAGGAATTTGGCTAAGTAAGTAGATGCAGGGCTGATACATTCTGAAAGATTTATCTCTCTATAAATATTTTCGTGGAGATTCATATATAAGTACATTTTTTCTTTTTAATTTGCTTGTGTTTTTTTGTTTTTAATTTATTTGTGTTTTTTTGCTGGTTTTGTTATGTTTATGTTCTGTTTTTTTTCCTATCGCCTTATGTTTTTTTGGAAATACATACAAACATACATTTATACATTAATTTATAGGCTTGCGTGACATTGTTAAAAAATCTAACAATGAAAACCAAGTGCAGCTGAGGGGTTATCCTATGTGTACTACACAATTTGTTTAGTCCAATCGGTGCCTTCATAAATGGAACTGTGGTGAGCACAAGCAACAATCTTTCAAACTATACGAATTATATATAATTAATGTTGATGAATTCAGTGTCTTATACAGAGAAAAGAAATAGACAAATATAGATTCATTATCCACACTCAAGCTAACAGAACACATTTATTTTGTTCATATCCAACTACCTTAAAACCCTCTTACCTTCTTTCTATTCTTAGATATACCTTTCTCTGCAAAAAGTAATTTAAAATAGCAATCACACATTCTCAGTAATTCCAAAACTAGAAAATTGAAAATATTTCCTGTTCAGGAACAATATGGAGATTAAGTGCCCATTATGCCTTTAATCAAATTTTTACGTGAAAGCCAGCCATATATCTGTAGGCGCCAGGGAATAAAGAAGTAAGAGTAAGATTACAGTATATGATTGTCTGATCTTTGCCCTTTGTACCTGTTCTTCAAGATATCAGATTACTAAGTACTTCACTTATATATGTTTGGGTTTATCTTTGATTGCCAAAGGAAAGCGATGAAACTTTTACTGAACCAGACTTCGGAAGTGTTGAAAAAGTGAATAATCCGTTTTGTAAACTGATCTGAATTCAAAAACACGAACAGGAATATGACATGGATCAAAATGAAAGTTTTGCTGTAAAAACTCCTCTAGCTTAATCAGCGGATATAAGTGGGCCTATTTTCTCACCATAAGAAAGGTTTTCTCACCATTTATACCGGCCTTCAAAAGAAGAAACGCATCAGTTCAAAACTGAAATCTAAGAGATATTCCAGAATAATTCAGACAGACAAATAAAAAGTGTTAAAGAGTATTTTCATGTCAAAAAAGCAGAAACAGCGACAGATCCAAGCTAGTGAAAACGAACTGAAAATTTAAATTCTAGATGCCATGGCAAAAAATAGGAAGGAACAGAGTATACAGTTATTGAAATCTAAGAGATTTCTTGCTATTTTGTTCAGCTTAGTTAAAACGTCCATAAATTGTATCTTTAAGGATGAGAACCCCCCCCCTCCCTGCCCTAGAGGGAAAGGGTTGTAAGTTATGACCTGGGGGTGTATAAGGTTGTATAATCCAATCCAAAAATTATATTATTATATAAACTAAAGTACTATATTTTCATAATATTTTGGCATATTTCATTAGGATTAACACAACTTTACTTCTTGGATGTATTCCGTATAATTAACAAGTGCCTCTTTTTTTAAGAAGCAATAAGACAGATGCTTATCGAAATTTGTGAAGAGTGGGACTCATTTTTCCCATGAAATTATAGAAAGGCAATTTTTAAAATTGTCGCTGGTGTCCCAGTAATTATATTAGCTCAGGGTAAAAATAAAAATAGTTTCTGTATTTTTTTAGGAAAAAAACTGGGGTTTGGATTGACAAAGGAAAAAAATATTAAAAACAAAAAGCAAATATTTCGATTAGATCACGAATAACCAATTTTCAGTGATTGGGGTATAAGCCAAGGGTTGCAATTTGGGAACATACAGCGAGGTAGCAAGGTTTTTGTTCTGTGCTCTGCATGGAAAGGTACTTTTCCACATCTAGGGGGGCAATTTTACTCCCTTCCTGTAGGTGCACCTGTATAGAACATGGTCAAGAAACAAAACAATCATTAATTACAATGATAAAGGTATTACAATTCTATTGATTTCTGGTCAATAGTCTAGTGATTTGTGTGCTGATTTGGTGATTTTGTTTTCAAGAATCCAGTGATTTTTTCTCACCAGGTGGTAACCCTGTATCCTCTTTCTTTGTCATCATCATTGGAAATAAACCTTTATCATCATATTTTGTGTAAGTATTTAATTGATTTATCCTTTAAGTTTATTGTGTGGTGTCTTGCATAAAAACAATAAAAGATGTTAGATCTTAGTACAAAGATTTCACTTTTAAGCGTATTCTGACAAAAGATGTAAGATCTTAGCACATTGATGAGTGAAAACAGCTCTAGTGATCTATAATGTCCCAATCAAAGTTTTAAGTGAAGACCTGAAAGGTGGTTGGTAAATATTGAGGACTTCATATTATTGACCAATTAATATAGTGAACATACCACTAGATGCCATTTTTTAGGGTCTTTCTGAATATAATTTTTTTTTGCAAATTTAATTTTTAGCCCTTTTAGGACCCTTGAAAATAATAATTTCATTCTATATTTTTTGGATATAAAAATGGGTTATGACATTTGATTCAAATTTACTATTTCATTATAAATTCATTTTTTTAATGTTGTATAATTTACAAACATTGATTTCGCAAAACTAAGTTGAATAAAAAAATTCAAAGCAAACTTGCCATGTTTTCTTCTTATTCGGTTAGGTCACTTAAAACCTGCCATTTCACCTATATGTTGAAAAGTATCAAAGCTGACAGAAGAAACATGGCAGATGGAAAAATGGAGAAATTCTTTTGAATTTTTTACCCAAATGAATTATGCTCTTCTATCAACAATTTTAAATAAACAAAATTAAAAACAAATTTAAAAATTTTAAATAAACATAATCTCTCTGTTTCTTTCAAAACCGAACAAAAGGTTGAACATTTTTTTAACTCAGGAAAGGATAAAACAGACCCTGTACTGGGTAGTGGTGTCTACAGAATCCCGTGTTCTTGTGGAAAGTTTTACATTGGTAGGACCCATCAACAACTAGGTGAGCGTTTGCAAGAGCACAAAATTTCAATAGATAAGTCCCTGAGATTAAAAAATAACAATGACAACTTTGATTCGGCATTGGCTTCGCATATTTTCGTAAACCCGACCCATCTAGTTCTGTTTGACGAGGCAACCTTAATATCAACTGTTAATGGCGTACCACAAACTTTTAAGGAGGTAATTGAGATAAAAAAATATATGAACCAAAATTTAGCAATAAATAGAGATACTGGAGATATTTCATTAAGCCCAATTTACGACAGTTTAATCTTGAAGGACTCAATCAATATTTTCACCCGAAAAAACTTAAAAGAACCTATTTGCATATCTAATGAAAACCGAAATTATAGACCAGCTAAAGTTATTGCAAGACGAAAGATCTTTGCACAATCATCTTGGTAAATTCATTTTCATTGATTCCTGCCTGGTTTTTTATTCAGTGTCTGTTCTGTCTTTGTACAGTAAGCTTCGAAAGGTTAGATTTTCGTTTTTTTTTTCTTCTTTTTTTGTTTAGCACTGAGGACGACTTGGCGGAGGTCCTTGTCGAAATATTTGCTTATATTTTGTCATCTTCATGGTTCGCTGGCTGACAAAATCCTCGTTTTTTCACCCTTTTTGATTTTATTTTTCATTTTGTTACTTTCTCTCCTCTCTGAGTTTCGTTTGTCACAGACAATCTCAAGCCTATTACCTCCGACTCATTATATATGCCTAAAAATATTATGCTACTAGAGGGAAGCAGCCCTGTAGAATCAATTGACATAATAAAGTAGTTGATGGCGCAAAGTACAACCCAAGAGAGGTGAGATCCAAGATACGATAATACTAAAATTGAAACTGTGTAACTGTGTGTAACCATGTAACTGTGTGATAACAGAACTCAACTGATGAGCGAAAAGTGATGAAAGAGAGGGGTAATACCGAAAGCTATCCCCAAAATAGCTGAACAAATGCCATAAAGTAGTTGGTGGCGCAAAGTACAACCCAAGAGAGGTGAGATCCAAGATACAATAATACTAAAATTGAAAATCTAATAATTACACCCCACCTCCTAACAGAATTCATCACTAGTCTGCGTTTTCAACTTCGAACAGGTGTCATTGCTGGCTGATTGGACACAGCCAAGTTAACTATTTCCTTAATATTCCCAAAAATAATATTTGACTTCTTTACTGCTATTTGGTAAAGCTAATGATTTATATTATAGATTTTTGTTTGACTCTATTTTTAGTCATTAAATGGTCTTAAGGAAACCCAAATCAAAAGCTTCCATCAATCAACTGATTGAACCATTATTGACCGTCAAAGAACCTGTTTGAAGCTTGAGTCAAGCGTTGATGGTGATTGATATAAAGTCTGAATGACTCAATTAGTTCCTAGACGGTCAATCTTGCTGTAATCAATTGATTGACGGAAGCTTTTGATCAAAATGATGGACCGTGTAGGGTGTCCAGGGTGTCCTAGGGTGTCCTTCATTCCTTTGATGCCAGACTTTTAACATTTCCCTGTTTTAATAGTTTCTTTTTAGCAACATTCAAGAGTACGTTGCCAGACATTCCTAGAGTTGGGATTTCCAGTGTTGAGTTTTTAATTAAAGTTCTTAAGCTATCAAACTTGAGACTGAAAGTATTACTTTGCCAATTGATTGCTCTAAAATGAAATTCGACGTATTGGTCTATTTTATCTAAATTATAATTATTATATTAACTTAGCAGTATTGATTAATTAGTGTAAATATACCGTACTTCTTTTTCTAACAAAAAAAAAAACAATTCTGGAATTCCAAGACCATGATTTTGAGCAAGATCACCTTCCCATTTGACTCAAGCTTTTTATAATGGTTTCTTACATAATTCCTGAGCCTAGGAACAGGCAAGTAGTAAGTATATGATAAGCTGTAAGAATACAAATTATAAAGTTGTACTTGAGCATTCTTTTCAATATTTATTTAGATAAAGAGAAAATAAAATGTCTCGAATTTATTTTCTTGTTTACTTGATTGTTGACTCAGGATACGATTTCTTGACTGAGGAGCAGAAGCTGTGCAAGGAGCAGAAGAGCTTCAATGAGCAGTAAATTCGTTTAGCGAGGGATTAGCAAAAAAGATAATTGATTGAAAAAAAAGTAAAGGGTTCAATTTCTTCTAAAATCTAAAAATGGGGAGAAAAAAGGCATAAAAAACAATTATACGGAGAATGAAACGAACTTAAGGTTGAGAACCCTTGATTTTTATTTTAACTTTACAATTACAAGAAGCCACGTCTGTTGCAACGACTTTTTATGTAAAAATACACGCCATTACACAAAAAGACGGCAACAGTATACAGACAACACAGAATTAAATACCAAAATTTACTGCTCAGCTCTAATTTTCAATCTAGAAAAGAAAAAGGACATTAATCGATTGGAGATAAAAGACATCTAAATAAGTGATAAAAAAAAAATAAAAAAACAAAGAACAGGGCTAAAACTTAAAAACAACCCTAAAACAGAGTGAACCAAATGAACATTCGATCCGCCGTGAAGGATGGGCGTTAAAATAACCAAATGGATGCCTGTTTCATTCGAACGTGAAAGATTATTACGCAAAAAAAAAGAAGAACAAGTTAGGAGGAACAAAAAGGGACATTTAACTGACAATTATGGCAAGGCGTCAGTCTATGAGTTAAAAGAATAGATAATAGTTTAAAAATGGTATATTTATTCGATAATTAGGGTTAGCGGCTTCAAAAGGGCGTTTAGTTGAATCACAATACAATTGTGCATCCAAATGGTCAAAAGAGCGTATTTACAGTTCTCAGGAATGGATATAGTTATTCAGTCAAGATTTTTATGACACATTCAATTTGTGAGGTGTGTCTGAATATGTCTCTGCGGCGTGTACCCGATGGTAGCCGGAGTAGCACTGCATTCGGTAGCCAGGGATTGTCCATACGTAGTACGGGGTCAAGGTATCTCCACCGGCGAACTTTTATTACATATAGCATATGAGGGTAACCCTTATCACGGATGTCACCCTTTTTATCACCTTCCTCCTTAATAGAATAAAATTTTATTGTGCCTAATCCTCTTTTAATATCCTCCTCTATTATTATTATTACACTGTTTTCTTTTCAAGCTCATCCCCCACAAATAACATAGTTGCTCAGGTTTTTGTGGAAAGACGCAATTGGTCATCAAAGCCTCCTAATGAAAGACAGCGAAACCTCAGAATGGTTGTTGCTAGAATGGATCAATTTAGTTCTTTTGATCGATTGAAAATAATTGCATCATCAGAAAATTAATTATTTATGTAAAATTGTTTAGCCTTTTGCAGAAATACGTATTTTTTACGAGGTTTAGGGAAAACAGTATACAGAATAGAGCTGACTGGGGGAAATTTAAGCCAAACAAAGATGACGATATTTTTTTTTCTAACGGTTTTTCCCTGTCTATCAGCCATTTTAAGAGGATTTCTCCTCCAAAGTTTGAAGTTTGATCTCTTTGTATTTATTGAACTAATATGTCATGCATGTATTGTCTTAGAAGTAAAACATAAACTACAACATAAAACTTAAATTAATTCTGGTCTAAAGCAGGCATGCAAAAAGTTCCAAAGCTCTTATTATTACTAACAAAAATTATTACTTCACAGCCTATCTAACACATATTAATAAAACTAGTACAAATAAACCAACTAAATATGTTTCCCTATGCTTTTAGGATTATACAAAACTAGCGCTTTACTGAAAACGCAAAAGTCGAGTATAAAAAACAGGATTATTGATTTAAGAGTCAAAATTGAGTATGCAGCATGACAACAGTAAACGAATCTATAAAGCTTTCCATAGTCTTACACCAGTTGTGAGATTGGTAACTTTCAGTATACAATTAAATTATCTTAAAAACATAAGCGTAAAACTAAATATTTTTTAGTGACCGCGAAGTAATTGAACAGCATACAGAAATATTGGATTGATTTATCAAGCAGCATTTTGCTCTCACTAGCTATAACACCAATAGTGGGTAATATACAGTCTTAAATTGTAAGAAATATGCTTTAGTATCACTTGAAATGGAGGTCAAATAAGACATAATACGAACTCTGGAAATCCGATTATTTCTCTCTATACAAGAGTGAATTTCAAGCTATGATACGCATTCTAAAGCTAGTCTATAGTCCTAATACTATCAAGATGGCCTTACTCCGAACTTGCGTACAAACTAATAATGACAGATTGTCCTTTTCAGAACCAAAACGAGAGCCAGTCATTGAACTGAGCCATTGTGCAGAAGTGATACCAAATTAAACGTAAAAAACAAAGTTAAATCCTAAAATGGATTGTTGCTTTATCTTAAAAGGAATTGATCCTAAAAGGGATTGATAATATTTTGATTCTATAAATAGTGACTTTAATTGGTTTGCTTTTACTGTACCAAAACTCCTATATTATTTTGTGTTTTCAGTAAAGCGCTAGTTTTGTATAATCCTAAAAGCATAGGGAAACATAATTAGTTGGTTTATTTGTGATAGTTTTATTAATATCTGTTAGATAGGCTGTGAAGTAATTATTTTTGTTCGTTTTAAGTTTCAACTTCGCTCTTTACTTCCCTCGGAAAAAATTTGTTTTTTTAAATTAATTTCGTATAGGAACTGAAGACAACGATTGAAATATTTTTTGTTCGATAAAATAAAAACAAAACAAAATCTCTGTCACTCGGAATTGCTTAAATCTTCATGTTGGAACGATACAAATTTGAAGCTAGAGGAGATGAGACTGATCCAATCTAAAATATTAGACGGGAAGTGAGCAATTAAAATCGCTTTTAATAAACGATAAATCGCTTTTAACAAAAACGATTTATTAAGATCGTTTTTATTCAAATTTAACAATAAAAAAATCTAGTTGGTTTTCTTCTTTTTTTCAAAACTCTAAAGTGTCCTGTAATTATTGACTTGACTTTTATTTTGTACGTATCACTCATCAACTTTTGGTTTAAAACACCAATAATGGCAATTCAAAACAACAACAACAAGATAAGCAAAATAGTAGCCTGGGATTTTATAGACGCATCGGGGGGGGGGGGGTTGCTCTCTGTTGTGCAGGTAAACTGAAAGCAGCACTTACAGTTGAATAAATAGGAATTTCCTGTAGGTAAAGAAGCATGAACTGTTATTATTGTATACTTTTTAGGCACCTTTTAAAAGTTATTGTGCATCATATGTAGAGGGCATATAGTACATCAGAAGTCAATTCAATAGGACTATTTTTAAATTACTATTTAAATAATTTTATCGTCCATAAGCTTATTGTGTTTAACTTTCAACTTAGCTATTTACTTCCAAAACAAAACTGCACGATCAGGCACATAGAAAACGAAGCAAGTTAAGTGCCATATTATATTTACATTGTGACCTTATTTTGAGAATTACCCTCAACTTCATTTTGTTTTGAAAAATTTACGAGTATCAAACATCTTTGAAAAACTTACAATTTCGGGCAACATCCTCGGTGGCATTCCCTTAATGTTACATAGGGCCCAAGTTGACATATTTTTTTAGCTCCAATATACACTGCGTAATGACTGTAAAGGCCTCTATGGAACTGCAGCATATCACCTTTTAAATGAAAACTTGAGTTAAAACATATCGAACAACGATTAAATACAAGTAGTTGATACGGTCCTCTTCATTAGGATCTTAAAAATCCGAATTAAGTTTCCATTCGACCTCAAATAATCGCTAATTATGACACTGCGCAGTCCGACACTGTTTATTAGAGGCAGGAAATTGCAACATGAATATATGCCTAAATCAATTAACCTTCAGCTTTTGCTAAGGGTAGAATTTTCAAGAGGGCATAGACAATTCCGTATTCAGCCTTGAATATCATCTTCATGGACAAGAGTCTCATACCATCAATTGCAATTCGGCCAGGCGATATACCAAGTAACTGTATTTAGTGAGCATACTTTCGGGCTACTTAAGCTAAATCTGAGCCTCCTCTACAAATTCAATGAACAGTCAATTAAAGACCTATTTTTTCCCAAGTTGATTTAGGGAATAAACCTTGAAACTATTTCAGGGAACCTATTATCATAAATAAAAAAATTAGAATGCAAAAGACAGCTAAGACACGTATATTTATACGCAATACATAGTAGTAATATCTGGGAGCCGAAGAAATATGCCGGTAGAAAACATGATTATAATATTTACGCAGCTTCTGTAATTATAACTTTGGAGATCCCTTCTCCCCAAAGCCCTCAGGGCAAGGGCTGTAAGTTAGGCTTGAAACTTGAAAAAAAGAGCTTGTTCAAAAGTTCAAAATACAGGGCGGTTTTTATCTCCTTTCGTAACAATATTCAAGTTGAGCGAACCAAATACGAGAAAGCGCAGACAAAAATATACAAAAAGCCACTGAGTAACTTTAACCCTCTAACTATTGTTAGGCAACATTCTTAATAAAACGGTTAAATTGATATAATTGAGAGGGAGGGAGGAAGTAATTTTTTTCTAGATTTGAAGCCTTTGTGAACGTGCCTTTCGAGGCCTTTGTGAAAGTGAACGTTCAACTCACTGTGAAGAGTGTCACAACTAACACTGCGGCCATGAGCACGTCTGTCCACAACACTGGATATACTCTCGACAACATATTCGCATGAGGTCTTGCAAATACAGCACAATAAGAGGTGAAGAAATTTGGGAATGCCATCATACAGTGCTGGCTGCTCAAAAAATAATTAAATCTTTTGTAGTACACTAACAGAGGAATGCTTAGGATCTGCATTTACGTTAAAAACACGATCTAACCATATTTTGTACTGGCCGAGAACTGCACCCTGTGGCAAATTTTGAAAACACCCTGAATTTGCAAGATCAGCCAAGTGTCCAAGATGATCAGATTTCCTGATCGTCAATTCAACCGAGCTGGTATCAAATATATTTCCCACAAAGGCAGTCCATTCGTCAACTGAGTTGTACCAATTTGTAGCAACAAGAAGCTTGAATTGAGATTGTTCAATAGTTTGTCTAAAAAGCTGCAAAATCTCCGGAAAGTTGCAGCAACTGCCTCTTTAGCCATTCCTGTAGAATCTCCAAATCAGAAACCACATCCTTATCAATCACCGAACGCGTCCCTCGCGACATCAGGGGTTTCTAGTGTAAAACTAAGAGAACTTCATGGCATAAAAAACCCGTCGTTATGGAAGACGCCTTGCGAGAAGCAAGAATATTGAGAAGCAATGAAAGTTGCAGCAACTGCCTCTTTAGCCATTCCTGTAGAATCTCCCAAATCAGAAACCACATTATTATCAATCACCGAACGCGTCCCTCGCGACATCAGGGGTTTCTAGTGTAAAACTAAGAGAACTTCATGGTATAAAAAACCCGTCGTTATGGAAGACGCCTTGCGAGAAGCAAGAAATTAGCTGAGAATCTACTTGATTATCTGCTGACAGTTGTAACTTCATTTTGGTGAGGTCATCAATGTATTTATTCAGTATATTCCTGATTTTCCATGGTAAGAGTTCCACCTTTTGGAATTAAAAGGGAAAGGCTAAATATAGTTTCATAAATATCAATAATAGTAGTACAAATACCTCATAACTATCAATAGCTAAGTACAAAATAGGCATGTGAAATCGTATTCAAATAATCATCTTGATTGTCAAATTCAAATTCATTTAATTCAAAAACAAGACACAGCTCTCGTGGGCAAAGCCCAAATATGATGTCTCTTAGTAATAATTAGCAAAATAAAGTAGTCTGATAAAACTTCGTCAGGATAAATAAACTAAAGGATAAAAACACTAGAGATCATTGTAATATTTCACAAAGCTTTTATTTTAGTGAAAGGTGTTACAGTGGACTGGGGTCAGTTTCAGAACCTTCTCAGCCACTTCCCTGGGGGACGAGATATTATAGGGACAAAAGGCGGGGGAAGGAATGATCGGTAGATGGGATGTTGGAGGAGCCAAATCTTTGGCATAATTTTTCTCGGCAGGAAGACAGGAATTCAAGTTTAAATTCTTTGAGGTAAAAGGAGTAAGGTAGAGGGGAACCGCCGTAAATAATTTGCAGTGATCTCTTCTGAACTCGTTCTATTTTATCAGTTTCATCCTTGGTAAGGGCAAAGTGCCAAACCAGACAAGCATATTCAACTATATTTCCGTAACCCATCTTTTTGTTGTCGGAGGATATGAGGCCACCAAGACCTGAGACACACTGTGACGAGGTTCAGGCATCTCCTTCAGACAATTCAACGCGATGCACTGTACAGTTAAATTTATTCCAGGGAGAATCACGGAGATCAATAAGCGTCAAAAGATGAGTGGGCACATGAAGCGTAAAATATTGTCCATCCATTGCACCACCTACAAGCTGCTGCTTGATATCTTCTACCGTCAGAGACTGATGCTTCAAAGTTTCAAGCAGAGCGTGTGCGATGTCTAATCCAGTCTGCCCACTAACGACTGGCAAGTCCACAACCAAAGAGTCAAGACGTCCTACGTTCCTACGAAACACTGCAAAGTATATGGGAGAGTGGAATCAAATGGGAAGGTGAAACTCTCCCACACTCAAACTATCGATGTGATTTAAGTGTCCTAGATGAAAATGCTGGCAACACTAATAAATGTCTGGGAGGTTTTGATAGGTGAGAATGCAAAAATTGAAGTGAATCTATTCTTGAAAAGACTAAGTTGCTTTGACTAGAATAAATGAAGGTGAAAAGGTCACCTGGGTGACAAGAAAATAGAAAAGGGAACTAGAACTTTCAATTTTCAAGCAAATGACCCTCCTATCTCAAAATTATCATCACACAAATTTGGGGAAAATATGGCTTAGGAGGGACAGAGGGGGGGGGGGGGGGGGTGCAGCTGCCTTCTGATCGCTTTCGACTCCAGAGAAGGCACTATAACTTCCAATTTCCAAATGAATGAGCCCCTCCAAGGTTTCATTTTAAGTCCATTCAAGTCCTTGCAAACTTTCTTACATTTTCCCTCAATTACACGTCATCGTTTTTATGTCACAAAGCTCAGATTTGGTGGAATACCGCATCGAGATGTTCCAGTGTCAACACTGGATTCTAAGTTTTTACCAACTTAATTTCCCAGGATTTGTCTTTCAACGTAAATTGAGCCAAAGGGGGCTCATTCAATTGGAAATCGAGATTCTAGTGCCCTTTTAAGAGTCAAAAGTGATCAGAGGGCAACTAACCCCCCCCCCCCCCCCCCATGCCCTTTTTCTCCAAATACATCCAATACCAATTTTGAGGTAGCCATTTTGTTTAAAATAGTTTAAAGATCATATAAAAAAAACTCCAGGATCAACACAAGCCCCCAGGGGCAGGCATTGTAAGTTATGCCCTGGGGGCAAATATGGTTCTTATAGAAGGGATCCTTGTAAAACTTTAGAGAGAGAGGGAGAGAGAGAGAGGAGAGAGAGGAGAGAGAGAGAGAGAGAGAGAGAGAGAGTAAGAGAGAGAGCGAGACCATACATGCAACCAAGTTTTTAGTACGCTTAAATACAGCAGAAGTACATAATAGGTACACCAACTAGCAAACGATGTCATCCCCTCATTGCAAAGATGATTAATTTTGCTTACAATTCCCTCTCTTATTTTAAAATTGGCTTTTTCTACAATTAGCCATGGCTAATTGTAAATAATATCAAGTAATTGCGGGCATCATGCCATGGCTATTGTAGAAAAAGCCAAGACAGATAGTCTTGGTGAGAGGCAAATCTGGCATAAGCGTTATAGATTAGCACTTTACTGAAAACACCCAAAGACCAGTATAAAAAAAAACAAGGATACTGATTTGGGAGACAAAATTTAGTACATAGCCTGACAACAACACACTAGTCTATAATGCTTTTCATAGTCTTACACCAGCTCAGATATAGTAACTTCCAGTATACAATTAAAATTAACTTAAATTTTAAGCATAAAAATTAATATTATTTTAATAGCCACAAAGTCATTGAACAGCACAAATAGATAATGGTTGACTTATCAGGTAACATTTTGTTCTCAACAGCTATATATAACACCAATAGTGAGTAATATACAATTTTAAACTGTAAAAAACACTCTTTAGTGTCACACAAAATGTAAAACAAATAACAGGGATTTCAAAAAGTGAAATTTTTCCACAAAAAGTGAAGAGCTATGTAAACAAAAGTCAAGCAGAAATAGACTCAAGCAATAATCCAAAATCAAAACAAACAGATATTACAATCAAAGAAAAACTCAGACCCAAAATGAGCAAAAATTATGATAAATAATCAATTAAGGCTAAAAGGAACATGAATTACCAAAAACAGGCCAAGGGCTAACACCCCCTGAGTCTGCTAAAGGATAGTGTCCTTTCAAGCAGTGTTTTCATTTGTCATATAAGAAAAAAAATCACCATATTAACCAAGATCACTAAAGAATTAATGAAAGTAGGAAGACTGTATATCATATGATAATATTCGTTTTTTGAAGTTTTGGAAACATAGGATTTAAGAATGTTATAAATAGAAAACCTTTGAAATGTATTTTGTTTTAAGTGCAGGGCAAAGGACACTATTCTTAAGAAAGCTTAGTGGCGTTAGGCCTATAATTATTTGTGTGCTGAGAAGGTCGTTTTTGTAAAAAAAAAAAAATTAACAGAAAGTTTTATTTTCTTTATTTTCAAACCCTCTGCTTTGGTATAGAATTAGAGATTTTTTTTTCAAAAAACAGTTTTTCACAGTAAAGTAAAGAGGTACATTACATCAAAGACGAGTAGAAATAAATTCAAATAATAATTCAAACTTAAAACTAAAGAAATAACAACAGGTTATTTCTACAGGGATTCCAAAAAGTGAAATTTTTGCGCAAAAAGTGAAGGGCCATGTAAACAAAAGTCAAGCAGAAATAGACTCAAGCAATAATCCAAAATCAAAACAAACAGATATTACAATCAAAGAAAAACTCAGACCCAAAATGAGCAAAAATTATGATAAATAATCAATTAAGGCTAAAAGGAACATGAATTACCAAAAACAGGCCAAGGGCTAACACCCCCTAAGTCTGCTAAAGGATAGTGTCCTTTCAAGCATTGTGTTTTCATTTGTCGTATAAGAAAAAAAAAATCACCATATTAACCAAGATCACTAGAGAATTAATGAAAGTAGAAAGACTGTATATCATATGATAATATTCGTTTTTTGAAGTTTTGGAAACTTAGGATTTATGAATGTTATAAATAGAAAACCTTTGAAATGTATTTTGTTTTAAGTGCAGGGCAAATAACACTCTGGTCTTAAGAAAGCTTAGTGGCGTTAGGCATATAATTGTTTGTGGTAATCTCTGTTAATTTTAAGTTTAATTTAACTCTGTTAATTTTAACTGGACTTCAGAAGGCTCATTTGATTTGAAATTGAAAGTTGTAATTCACTTTTTAAGAGTCAAAAGTGATTAGAAGGTACCTAGCCTCCCCCCATACCCCATCTATTTTTTATTTTTTTCTCAGAGGCAGTTTATATAGAAAGGGTCGTTGTAGAAACTTCAAAGGGGGCTTATTTGATTGGAAATCTAGAGTTTTAGTGCCCTTTTTAAGAGTCAAAAGTGATTGGAGGGCAACAAGCCCCCCTCCCCCACAGTCTTTTCCCCCAAATACATCCGATAAAAATTTTGAGGTAGCCATTTTGTTAAAAATAGTTCGAAGATCATATGACAAAAACTCCGGGGTCGACACAAGCCCCCAAGGCCCAGGGGCAGAAGTTGTAAGTTGTGCCCTGGGGGCAAATATGGTTCTTTTAGAAGTGATGCTCACAAAAACTTCAGAGGGTTCATTTGATTGGAAATTATAAGTTCTAGTTCACTTTTTTAGAGTCAAAAGAGATTGGAGGGCAATTAGCCCCCCTCCCCCATCATGCCCTTTTTCTCCAATTGCATCAGATAAAATTTTGAGATAGACAATTTGTTAAAAATAATTCAAATGTTAGATAACAAAACTCCGATGTCAACACATCCCCCAGGGCCCTGGGGTAGGTGTTGTGAATCATGCCCTAGGGGGAGATTATGTTCTTATGGAAGGGGTACTTGTTTAAACTTCATAGAGGGCTCATTTGATTGAATTTGAAAGTTGTTTTAAGAGTGTTATTGTTTTAAGATTGAATTTTTTAAGAGTGAAAAGTGAAGGCCATATGGCTCCAATATTTTATTATTTTATTGTTTTTTTTTCAGAGGCATTTCATATGGAAGGGGTCTTTGCATCAACTTCGGAGAGGGCTCATTCGATTGCAAATCGGGAGTTCTAGCGACCTTTTTAAGAGTCAAAAGTGATCAGAGGGCAACTAGCGCCCCCCCCCCCCAACGTCCTTTTTTCACAAATGCATCCAATAAAAATTTGAGATAGCCCTCTCGTTAAAATAGTTCAATCATCACATAACAAAAACTCCAGTGTTGACACAAC
Organism: Artemia sinica; assembly: GCA_027921565.1. Classification (NCBI taxonomy): domain Eukaryota; kingdom Metazoa; phylum Arthropoda; class Branchiopoda; order Anostraca; family Artemiidae; genus Artemia; species Artemia sinica. The sequence continues at coordinate 17,363,828 of CM051261.1, forward strand.
CCCCTAAGCCAGGGGGCAGGTGTTGCAAGTTATGCGCTAGGGGCATATATGGTTCTTATGGAAGTAATGCTTGAAGAAACTACAGAGGGTTCAGTTGATGGGAAATTGAAAGTTTTAGTTCACTTTTTAAGAGTCAAAAGATATTGGAGGGTAACTAACCCCCCTCCTCACGCCCTTTTTTCCATAATGCTTCCAATAAAAATTTGAGATAGCCATTTTGTTAAAAATAGTTTAAAGTTCCTGTAACGAAAATTCCGGTGTCAACACAACCAAACAGGGCCCAGGGGCAGGCGTTGTAAATTATACCCTGGGGGCAATTATGGTTGTTATGGAAGGGATGCTTGTATAAACTTCAAAGAGGGCTCATTTGATTGGAAATTGAAAATGGTAATTCACCTTTTAAGTCAAAAGTGATTGGAAGGCATCTAGCCCCCCCCCCCCGCCTTTTTCCCATATGCATAAGATAAAGATTATGAGATAGACATTTTGTTAAAAATAGTTCAAAATTCAGATAACAAAACTCTGGTGTCAACACATTCCCTCAAGTTCTGGGGACAGGAGTTGTAAGTTATGCCCTGGGGACAATTATGGTTGTTCTGGAAGGGATGGTCATATAAACTTCAGAGGGCTCATTTGATTGGAACTTGAAAGTTGTAAATTCCCTTTTTAAGAGTCAAGTGATTGGAGGGTAGCTAGCTTCCCCCCCCCACTCCATTTTTTGTCAGAGGCACTTCATATACAAGGGGTCGTTGTATAAACTTCAAAGGGTGCTCATTCAGTTGGAAATAGTGTTCTAGTGCCCGTTTTAAGAGTCAAAATTCAATACATCCAATAAAAATTTTGAGGTAGCCATTTTGTTAAAAATAGTTTAAAGATACTATACAAAAAAACTCCAGGATCAACACAAGCCCCCAGGGCCTAGGGGCAGGCATTGTAAGTTATGCCCTGGGGGCAAATATGGTTCTTATAGAAGGGATGCTTGTAAAACTTTAGAGAGAGAGAGAGAGAAAAAGAAAGAGAGAGAAAGAAAGAGAAAGACCATACATACAACCAAGTTTTTAGTACCCTTAAATATAGCAGAAATATATAATAGGTACACCAACTAGCAAACGATGTCATCCCCTCATTGCAAAGATGATTAATTTTGCTTACAATTTCCGCTCTTATTTTAAAATTGGCTTTTTCTACAACTAGCCGTGGCTAATTGTAAATAAAATCAAGTAATTGCAGGCATCATGCCCTGACTATTGCAGAAAAAGCCAAGACAGATAGTCTGGGTGAGAGGCAAATCTGGCATAAGTGCTATAGGTTAGCACTTATCTGAAAACACCCAAAGACCAGTATAAAAAAAAAACAAGGATACTGATTTGGGAGACAAAATTTAGTACATAGCCTGACAACAACACACTAGTCTATAATGCTTTTCATAGTCTTACACCAGCTCAGATATAGTAATTTCCAATATACAATTAAAATTGACTTAAATTTTAAGCATAAGAATTAATATTATTTTAATAGTCACAAAGTCATTGAACAGCACAAATAGATAATGGATTGATTTATCAGGTAACATTTTGTTCTCTATAGCTATAACACCAATAGTGAGTAATATACAATTTTAAACTGTAAAAAACACTCTTTAGTGTCACTCAAAATGTGAAACAACTAAACCATAATATGAACTCCCAAAATCCAGCTGTTTCTCTCTATACAATGGAATATTTCAAGTTATGATACAAATACTAAAAGCTAGTCTATAGTTCTAATACTATCAAGATGAAATGTAGTTAATAGACCCCGAAGCCGCGCCGAAAATCGGCGGCGCGCCGCCGAAAAAAAAACGGCGGCGCGCCGCCGAGCTTGCATCAGCGCGCTGACGCCGCCGCTGATTCTATCGGCGGCGGCGTCACTAATACGCCGCCGTTTTTTTTCTCTTTTTTGGTTATCGATATCGACCTCCGGGCTTCAACCGTCATCCCGGCTAATCTGTTTCTTAAAAATAAATACTGTCATCTTGGGCTCGCCATGTATATCAGTTCATAGGAAGGAGAAGAAGAAATTTTTCTTGAAACAAAAATTCTACCTTCCACTTTAAAATTCTGTTCATTTTTCTTTCTGATTTTTCGGATGAAAAGAGGTAGGTAAAGAGCATTAGGCAATTCAGGATGTTGTCATAGGCAGCGCAATCGAGATGTCTAAGTAAAGAACAATGTTGGCACAATGTATTATTTATTTTTTTTTGTTTTCCATACCAGGGCAATTCATATCGAAGAAGTTGTCGTAGAAACTTCAAAAAGGGCTCATTCGATTGGAAATTGGAATAACTAGTGCCCTTTTTAATAGTCGAAAGTGATTGGAAGGCAGCTAACATCCCTTCCACGCCCACCCTTTCCCCAAACACATCCAATCAAAATTTTAAGATAGCCATTTTGTTCAGATTAACTGATTTCAAGAGAGAAAATATGTTTTTTGAGGAGGTTACTCCCCCACAACCCTTAGGGAAAGGGTTTTGTAGTTATGCCCTGGAGGTATATAAGACCGATGTTGGCACAATGTATTATTTATTATTTTTTCCTTTAGACCAGGGCATTTCATATCGAAGAAGTTGTCGTAGAAACTTTGAAAAGGGCTCATTCAATTAGAGATTGGAGTGGCTTGTGCCCTTTTTAATAGTCGAAATTGATTGGAAGGCAACTAACACCCCTTCCACGCCCACCATTTCCCGAAACACATACAATCAAAATTTTGAGATAGCCATTTTGTTTAACGTAGTTGAAAGTTCTGGAAATTAGGTCTTAGAGGATGACAACCACCCTCACAGCCCTTAGGGTAAGGGTTGTAATTTATGCCCTGGGGGCATATACGGTGTTTATAGAAAGCGTTGTCGTAGAAACTCAAAAAGGGATCATTAGTTTGGAAATCGAAAAGCCTAGTGCCCTTTTTAATAATCGAAAGTGATTGGAAGGCTTGACATTTTTATAGTAGAGATCGATGTGGGTATAATGTATCATTTTTTTGTTGTTGTTGTTGATTAGACCAGGGCACTTCGTATCGAAGAAGTTGTCGTAGGAACTTCGAAAAGGGCTCATTCGATTGAAAATAGAAAGGGCTGATGTCCTTTAAAATGCACTGTGTTTATGCTAATTCCCAATAAGGCATCTCAGCAGTATCCCAAGAACGACTGAGGGTATTATGTTCAAACTTTCAGGGCTTCTTCTGCTCTTAAAATTTGACCAAATCAAAATAGCGTAAGTGTATCCAAGCTATCAAAGAAAGTAAACAAATTTTTTTGCGAATGTTATCAAGTTTTCCATTTCAGGTCAACTAGAGGAGGTATGAAACTAAATTAAACACTATTATTTGTGTCCAGATTTTTATAAGGGTCTATGTTGTTAAATTTTGCTGAAAATTGTTTTCCAGCATACAAATAGCAGGTCAAACTATAAATTCTTACAAAAACGAAAAGATTTAAAGTATGATTTTCTTTTTCCCTGAAAAGACTATGTCAATATAAAACGAACAGAAATTAATTAAAAAACTGTTTCCAAAAAATAAGTTTTTTCAAAGAAAAGTAAAGAACTCCATTAAACCAAAATGAGCAAAATTAAAGTCAAATAATCTACCAAGCGTGAAACTACCACAAATCAGCATCGATAAATAAATGAAACCCAAAACGAACAGAAATTACAATAAATAACCGAGTCAAACTCAAAACGAGCAGAAATTAACACAAGTTGGGCTCAAAACCCCTATGCCTTCCCAAAGCCAGAACATAATTTGTACTTCACTGAAAAAAATACAAATGAATATGCATTGTCAGTTTAATATACATATACTGATATTTAGTAATCAAAATGCTAATATTATTTGATTTATTAAAGTTATAAAAGTAAAAACATTTATATTTTTACAGTAAAGTGAAAATTATGTTCTGGCCTTGGGAAGGCATAGGGGGTTTTGAGCCCAACTTATGTTAATTTCTGCTCGTTTTGAGTTTGACTCAGTTATTTATTGTTATTTTTGTTCGTTTTGGGTTTCATTTATTTATCGATGCTGATTTGCGGTAGTTTCCCGCTTGGTAGATTATCTAGAGCTAGTATAGAACTATATCTATAGAAATGAATTACATTTTTTTGCACAGTTAGCAGAGCACACTGAAGTTGAAGTAGCCTTAAACTTTGACTTGAAACGTTATATATTGACCACTTCTTTCACAAAAGAATTTCGGAGGGTTATTCCGTGTTGATAAGAAAAGAGGGTAAAGGTGCAGTTTAGTTCCTCCTGTAGTGTAGTGCGCAGGAGCCCTATGGTGAAGGTGCAGGTTTGTTCTCCCTTATAAGACAACTTATTTCAGCAGATACAAAGAAGAAGCCCATTTGCGGCATTCTGTGGGACCCCAAGGTCCAGTACTAGTATCAGATCCCGCGAGTGGCAGTTTACGCTCGTCAAGTTCTGGCTGTACCGGCCACATGTGCCCCAGCTAAACGGCTTTTTAGCACGACAGGACTGATAGTGACTGCAAAAAGATCAATGGCTCCAGGCAGAGTGAACAAACTGACTTTTGTTACATCAATTGTAACTGAAGTGATGTAACCGCTGATTTAAAATTGTTGGTGTTGTTAAGCCATGGTATCTGATTTGTATACAGTGTTTTTTCGATGTTATTTTTTTTTTTTTCACTTCCTTTAACAACATAGGTTTCCCTGGGTCTAGTGGCTAAAAATGAGAATTCTACTTGGTCTGATCGACGGTGAACATAAACACTTTCCGCACGGCCCAAAAAATTCTTGTTTTGTCATATTGTTCTTGTATGTTTTTAGCCAACCATTTAAAAATCCTTACTAAAATCGAGGTTGAACGTGCTTGGTGAAGTGGAATTTTTATTATTATTTTTAATTAGAAAAATCGGCGCGCCGTGGCGCGCCGCCGGTCTAAAATCGGCGGCGCGCCGCCAAAAAAATTTAGGCGTGCCTGGCGGCGCGCCACCGCCGATACTGAATCACACATTCGCCGCCGTCATTTCGGCGCGGCTTCGGGGACTAGTAGTTAAAGCCCTTGACCGGAGAAGCTGTAGCAGCAGGATAGCCTGTGGCTGAGAAGGTCTCTTTTTGTAAAAAAAAAATTTTTAACAGAAAGTTTTATTTTCTTTATTTTCAAACCCTCTGCTTTGGTATGAAATTAGAAAGTTTTTTTTTCAGAAAACAGTTTTTCACAGTGAAGTAAAGAGGTACATTACATCAAAGATGTGTAGAAATAAATTCAAATAATAATTCAAACTTAAAACTAAAAGAAATAAGAACAGGTTATTTCTACAGGGATTTCAAAAAGTGAAATTTTTGTGATAAAAGTAAAGGGCTATGTAAACAATTAAATAAAAAAAAACAAGTTTTTTAAACTGAAAGTAAGGAGCGACATTAAAACTTAAAACGAACAGAAATTATTCCGTATATGAAAGGGGCTGTCCCCTCCTCAACGCCTCGCTCTTTACGCTAAAGTTTTTTATTGTTTTAAAAAATAAAGTTGTGAGACAGAGTCAAACTTTAGCGTAAAGAGCGAGGCGTTGAGGAGGGGACAGCCCCTTTCATATACGGAATAATTTCTGTTCGTTTTAAGTTTTAATGTCGCTCCTTACTTTCAGTTTAAAAAACTTGTTTTTTTTATTTAATTTCTGATCGTTTTTTAGTTAATGCAGCTTTTATTTTGGCTCGCCGTCATTGAATAAGTAAACAAAATTTGCATAAAAATTTTACTTAAAGTTGCAGATTTTTGCAGATATGAGCTTGAAACCTATGTTATAGGGTTTTCTGATACGCTGAATCTGACGGTGTGATTTTCATTAAAAATTTTTCACTTTTAGGGGATGTTTCCCCCCTCTTTAAAAAATCAGGTGAGTTTTCTGAGGCTTGTAGCCTTTGATGAGTAATACTAAACTTAATAAAATTCATATATTTAGAATCAGCATTATAAGCCCATTCTTTTGATACATTTATTGACATCAAAGTTCCGTTTTTAAAAGTTTTGATAACTATTGAGCCGTATCGCTTGTTTTTTTTATTGTTTTTTTTTATTACGTATATGTTATTACGTATATGATGGGATTCTCCCCTTAGTCAATACCACGCTCTTTACGTTAAAAGTTAAAAAAATTTTAATTCACAAACCCCTGAATCACAAAGGCCGTTTAATTAGAATAGATAGCTCTTTTGAAAGCACTAAAAAAAACTGTAGCGTAAAGAGCGAAGTATTGACTTGGGGGAGAACCCCCTCATATACGTAATAATTTCTGTTCATTTTAAGTTCTAATGTTGCTTCTTACTTTCAGTTGAAAGTACTTGTTTTTTTTTAATTTAATTTCTGATCGTTTTTTAAATAATGCTTGGAAATCAGGCGCCCCCTTCATAGAAATGTCCCTTACCCCAAAGAAACATCCTCCACATAGAAATTGAAATGTCCTTCATAGAAATGTCCCTCACCCCAAAGAAACATCCTCCACGGAGATTCTCCCGAGTAACCCCCTCCTCCAGCCCCCTCCCCCCCCCACCAGAAAAAAATTCTTCCTGAAAATGTCTGTATACTTCCCAATAACCAATACAATATGTAAGCAATGGGCAAAGTTCATAACTTGCAGCCCTTCCCCTGGGAACTGTGGGGGATTAAGTCATCTTAAAAGACATATTTATTAGATTTTCGACTATGCTAAACACAATGGCTATCTCAAAATTTTAATTGGGTGACTTTGAAAAAAAATGAGCGCGGGAGGGGGCCTAGGTGCCCTCCATTTTTTTGGTCACTTAAAAAAGGCACTAGAACTTTTAATTTCCATTCCAATGAGCCCTCTTACGATATTCTAGGACCACTGGGTCAATACAATTACCCCTGGAAAAAAAAAAAAAAAAACACGCACCCGTGATCTTTCTTCTGGCAAAAAAATGCAAAATTTCACATTTTTGTAGATAGGAGCTTGAAACCTCTGCAGTAGGGTTATCTGATACGCTGAATATGATGGTGTGAATTTCATTAAGGTTCTATAACTTTTAGGGGGTCTTTCCCCCTTTTTTCGAAAATCAGCCAAATTTCCTCAGGCGCGTAACTTTTGATGGGTATAATTAAACTTGATGAAACTTATATTTTTGAAATCAGGATTAAAATCTGATTCTTTTGATGTATCTATTGGTACAAAAATTCCGTTTTTTTAGAGTTTCGGTTACCATTGAGCCGGGTCGCTCCTTACTTACAGTTTGTTACCACAAACTGTTTGAAAGTCAAGCAGAAATAGACTCAAGCAATAATTCAAAATCAAAACAAACAGATATTACAATCAAAGAAAAACTCAGACCCAAAATGAGCAAAAATTATGATAAATAATAAATTAAGGCTAAAAGGAACATGGATTACCAAAAACAGGCCAAGGGCTAACACCCCCTAAATCTGCTAAAGGATAGTGTCCTTTCAAGAATTGTGTTTTCATTTGTCATATAAGAAAAAAAATCACCATATTAACCAAGATCACTAAAGAATTAATGAAAGTAGAAAGACTGTATATCATATGATAATACTCGTTTTTTGAAGTTTTGGAAACTTAGGATTTAAGAATGTTATAAATAGAAAACCCATGAAATGTATTTTGTTTTAAGTGCAAGGCAAATGACACTCTGGTCTTAAGAAAGCTTAGTGGCGTTAGGCCTATAATTGTTTGTGGTAATCTCTGTTAATTTAAGTTTAATTTAACTCTGTTAATTTTAAATTATTCATTGCAATTTCTGGTCATTTCAGGTCTTTTATTCATTGATAGAGATTTCTAGTATGTTTCATTATTTGTTGTAATCTATGCTTGCGTTGTGTTTCCTTTAATACATTGATATAAATTAATGTTTGTTTTATGCACGAAATATTATTTTGCTTTGTAGCAGATTGTCCCTGTTGTAACTTAGCTCTTTACTTTTCCTTGGAAAATTTCTTCAAAAAAAAAAGCTATCTAAAATTCTTTTTTTATATATTTAAATTGACAATAATTATTGACAATAAGTTTAAATTTCTTAGCCACTGTTGGAACCAAGCAGCTAAGGCACACAACATCCTTGGTTTGATCAAGAATTTTCTGACAAGTCACCAACCAAGAGTTATCAAGAAGCTTTACACAGCCCAATTTTGTCTCCGTCTTGAGTTCCTATAATCTCCTATAAGTATTGACTAGAAAAGCTAGACCTGCCTACCCTAATGTACTGTGGAAAGAGAGGAGATGTCATCCTTGCATTTAGGATGATGGCCAGTGAAACCGTTAAACCCATTTTTGATAACAGTGAATACACCAAAACATGAGGAAACCCCATAAAATTGCATCAAAAATTTAGAAGAAAGCATGAAAAATTCAACTTCTTCTCTGATTGTGTTGTTCCTCAGTGGAACTCACTTGGCAAATCTACCATGTCAGCCAGATCAGTTGACAGATTCATGATTGGTGTTGACCATGATTGGAGCAGCAAGTCATGGAATACACTGTGGGATGAACCAGTATCATCCAGCAGGGTCTCTTTGGTGTGAACACTAAGTTATGGCACCATATGCAAACTGCTACTTGTCACCCTCTACCACCTGGCACACTCATCCAAAGTTGCTGTTGTGCCATGGCCTCAACTTTAAACTGTCAAGGTGATGGCTGGTGAAGACTAGTCACACACCTGGTGGGGGGCCACTACTGAATGGGTTTGAATTACAGAGCTTAAACTGTAAGAGCTACCAAGCTTTTTTAGCCCTCAAACACACCTGGCTGGCAATACATCTAGTGATACAGAAAAATGAAACCAAATTGTCCTGTATATACTTACTAGATTAAGAAAGATGTAAAAATTAAAGATTACTAAAAAATTCAAATATAAAAAGATTAAGAAACAAAAAGATTTTAAAAAAATGAGAAGAAAGTATAAATAAATAAATTAATGATTATACAAGGGAAAAGTATTTAAGAGATGATATCAACAATCTGGGAAAGGGACAATATTGGGATTTATTTTTTTTTGTAAGACTATACAAATTCTAAGGAAAATTATTAAAATAAGCTCTGTGCAATAGGCTAAATAGCAAAACAAGAGGAAAAGAAAGAGTTATGAATAGAAGCCAAACAAGCAATGCAGGTTAAGGGGGGAAAACTAATAGCAAAAAGAAAGTTTGATATTTGTCCAGAGTAAGACAACAAAAGCACATGTGATCATATATCTCCTGAAAGGTAATATGGTATGTAATGTAGATCAAGAATGTTGACAAAACAGGGGTAAATTTTTGTTAATTTTTCTTTGTTGATGATTATATCATCTGCTTAGTTCTTGTAGTGATCTAATACCTACAAATGTATGCTTTTTCATGTTTGCAAGGTCTGTGGATCCAGTAGGTCCCTTTTCCTATCTGAAATTCTACAAAACTTACTGATTATTGAATAATTCTAGATGGACTTTTTATCATCAGATTCAAAACCCTAATTTACCTTTTAAGTAGGCCTATCCCTGCAGAACTTTACAAGTTACGTTATGCTTATATGCAAAAAAAAAAACTACTGTTTTAAGAGTCCTAACGTCAAGGCAATAAAAAAAAAAAAAAAAAAAAAAAAAAAAAAAATCAATTCTCATAAATTGATTAAATACTAAAAACAACAAATAAAAACACGCCTCCCTCACTAGACATTCCTGCAATTTATCAAACCTATAATCTTAATACACTGCCTTTTGCATTTTTTTTTTTCCAGTCACCAATAATGTGACCCACTGTTTTATCCACCATTGTTAAAGATTTCACTGAAATTAAAAGTAGGAGAGATTACATTATTTTGTTATCATTATTATAATAGTTATTATAATATTTAATTATAATAGATATAATTGTCATTATTTGTTATAATAGATTGTATTGTTATTAATAGGTTATTCTTAGAATTTTGTTGTGATAGATACAATACAATGTTCTTTCCTTGCAGTTTTTATCATGAGCTCTTTGATCGGAAATTTTATGATCAATAGAAACATTTTTCAGTATAACAGTCTCATTTCCTATGATTTTGAAAAACATATTTGTAAGAAAATAATATTTTCTCTGTGTAAGCAGCATTTATCCCTAAATTATAAAAAAAAAATTTCTGAAAATTCTGAAAACTGGTTTTAATTCTGGTCTTTCTTTTTAGCCGTAAATATACTTCCAATGTTATTTATTGAAAATCCTTACCAGTCAATAGTTCAGTTAATTCCTCAATTTTTCTTTGGTTTTCTTGAATTAACTCTGAGACTTGGCTTTCAAATTTGGTAGTTAAATCCTTAATTCTCCTATTTTTTTCATGTAACATCTCAATCCTCTGTTGGTAGTCTCAATGTAACTGCAATTCTGCACAATATATAACTCAAGAGTCAAATTTTTCTGTTACAAAAAACAAAATTAGTAATTTTGACGCTTAGAGCCAAAGAGGTAAGTAAAGCTATCTTCCTAAAAATTCAAGATTTTGTTTTCTTGTAAATAATTTTGGAATTAGTCATAAGTGAAGTAGAAGGGCTAGCCTTTCCCAAAAACTTCAGTGTAATACATTCCCATGCAAAATGTCGGAACTTTCCTTATCTAGTATGAAATACCTTAGGTTTCTCGTTGCACAGGTTTTCAGTAAAATAAACAAAATTTTATTAAGGCCTTTCAGCAGTCTTAAGTGTTAATGAACCCAACAGTGGCCTTAGGAAATTAATTTCAATGCAAAGCTTTTAGGTAAATATCAAAAGGATCTAACAATAATTTAAGATATTTCCCCTTTTTTTCAAAATAATAAAATTCAAATATGCATTGCTAGTTTGATTGAGGCACATAACGTAACTTGTAAAGTAAACTTGTATGTGTAAACTATCCCTGCAGACCAGCTAGAAATATAATGGAAACTTTTAACAGAGCTAATTTGATTAGAAATTAAAAGTTATAGTGCTCTTTTTAAGAGTCCAAAGACATTAGAGTGCAAGTAACCCTCCTTCCAAGCCCATTCAATGTTGAAACATCTACTCTAAATTTTGAGACAGCATAACTGATTCTTATTTCATAATATGCAAAATAATTCTAGTTGACATATTTTGCAGGGGGAAAATCTTTATCATCACTTCTTTCACTGTTGTACAATTTTTTTAAACAAAATTGTGAAAAATAAACAGATTTGACTGCATTTATCTGTTTTCAAATAATCTATATATGAAAGTTAAACACAATCACTGTCATCTACCAAAATGATTTAAATAGGCAAATATTGATAAATCCTAGGTTAAGGTTAGATTAGCTAGATGGCCCTTAGGTGTTTGTTTAATAAACAATTTTCAAGACTTGGAGAGTAGACATAAATATTAAAAAATGTGATTTATAAACAAGGAAAACAGTGAGGTTAAATGTCCTTCCCCTGGAAAATAAGTTAACTAGGATTAATTTGCATTTTATGAAAGAAGAATTGTTTTCTTAACATGTCTCTTTATGTAATGGAATGGTCATACATGTACACCTAAAAAGGCACTGTATGCATTTCCATTTTGCCCTGCTGGTTGATTAAATGGGATTCTTCAGAAGTTGATATTCATGAATGTGTCTGATATTTTGAAAAATTGGATAGATTTTAACCAAAATTTGCACACAACTGTAATATATGCAGAGTATCTGGCAAAAAGCAAAAATCCAGTATTTTCAACTTCAAAACTTTGCAAAAAAAAAATATTGACATCAATTAAAATGCCATTCAAATACAGGGGATAGCATTTTCAAAACCAAAACAAGAGGATAGAAACTGAAAAGTCATAAGTCAAGTAGACAAATTTCTAGGACATAAGAGATCAGAAGAAGGTTAACACAGTAGACTAGCTAGGCAATACTTTCAGGGTGTTTTGGGCCCTTGATTCCCTTTTAAAAGTTTAATGTTCCTAAACTAACCAGTTTCCAAGATAGGCCTAGTTTGGTAAAAAGTGGCTTATCTAGAATTTTTCTGATGCCACTAGGTCCTTCATCTTGGACCATTGGAGGAATAGGGTGCACTGTCTAGAAAACAACCAAGATGATTGGAAACAGAAATCCACCATATGGCTAAGATAAGAGTAAAGTCAATTTGTGATGAAATGGATGTTACATTTAGATTGAGGATGGGTAAAGTTCAACCAAATCATATTATTGAGTTAGAAATAAAGTGAATACACCATTCAATTCCTTTTTTTATGCTGATTACAAACATAATAATCATTTCTATTGGAAATGAATTTCAGCCCCCCCCCCCCATATATATACCTAACCTAACCCTGAATTGGCATATATAGGGGGGGGGGCTGAAATTCATTTCCGATAGAACTGATTATTATATTCATAATCAGCATAAAAAGGTATCAAATGGTGTATTCACTTTTGTCCTAACTCAATAATATGATTTAGTAGAACTTTACTTGAGGATGCAATTCTTGGTAGGCCTATATATTTGTGCATTAGGGGGTGGGGGTATATATTCTATGAATAGGCCCACTTTCTAACACTAAGATCTTACATCTTTCTGCAAATATTATTCTTTAAAACTCATCTTTGTTCTAAGATCTTACAGCTGACTGATGTTAACAAAAAGTGTGAAGACCACCACTGTTTTGCCATATAGGCTAGAACAATGATGAGAGAACTTTGATGATATAGCCTACTCATCATTGTTCTCAGACTGCTGATCAGAGCAGAATGATGAAAAATGTTTGCATAAAATGACAAAAGATGTAAAGATCATAGTTCAAAGATTTCATTTTTAAGCGTTTTCTGACAAAAGATGCAAGATTTAAGCACATTGATGAGTGAAAAAACAAGCCCTAAGAAATTCAAATTTTTCTGATGCCCCTATGTCCTATATCTCAGACCATGGGGTGGGGGGATAGGGTGCACTGTCTGGGAAAGAACTATGATGATTAGAGACATCCACCATAGGCTATGCCTAATATGGAAGTAAAATTCATTTGAGATGCAAATAAATGTTTAGGCCTACTGACATTGAGGATGCAATTCTAGGTAGGCCTATATAATTGCACATTAGGGTATATGAATATACACGTCCCAAGAAATTCATGAATTAGGCCTATTCACTTTATTCCTAACTCAATAATATGATTTGGTAAATATTTACCGAAAGAATCTAAAAGGAGACTTCTCCATCACAGGAGGGGACGAATCATTAAACTAATTGGCCTATATAAAATACTCTACCAAGTTCAAGAGACAGGGAATTTTCAGGTCCCTATTCAGGGACCTGAAAATACCTTACAAAAACTCCTTGTCACTGCTCAAGATGGACGACAGGCAGTGTTTCCACTTGTGTTTTCAAACAATCTGTAGAATCTTGCCAATTATCGGGAGATGGCTCTCAGGATTCGGAAGTCAATCGGGAGATGGATCTCAGGATTTGGTAGAATTTTCAGTTTTTTGTATTTTGCATTGAGTTTTTGAAGCTGTTTGAGCAATTTAAGTATAAAGTACCACATTCTAAATGTTTGGAGTGCAGATTTACTAGAGCCAGCTGCAATTCCGGAAAGAAAATTCGTCAATCAACGTTGTCAAACATGACAAAAGGAAGCAGCTAGAAGCTTGATATGTATTTAATTTTGAAACTAAGGGCAGTTATATTTCATTCAGACTCTAAAGCTGTTTAATTAAGACATTTTTCTTTATCGACCCTTACTTTTTGTGGCCCTTTCATATTCCACACAACAGCCCATTAAGTTCAGGACTGGGACAGAAAATATGGACGAATTACAGACACTAGGCCTTTGACCATTGAGACTGAGTTAAGTGGATAATTTGTTTTTACCACCATCCCCAGAGGTATTCACAAATGATAAAGAGAAAACGCAAAGTCGTAGTTCATTAGTATTGATATTACTGAAAAAAAAGTATATGAAATAGCAAAACTTTCAGATACATATACCGCATTACATTCATAATCTGTGTCTATCGCATGGCTTTTTATGTGAGCTGCCTCTTCTGATCATGCCGTAACTCAGCTGTGCTGGCATACGCTACTACTCCTTTTAGTCTCTTTCTGAGGGGCTGGTCAACTGTCAGTGTGTTTGCAGTAACTCAGTCTCGTTTCATTTCAAGTTTTGTCTGAATGGTGGAATCCAAAGTTACGGTTACCAAATGATTCCTTCTGCCTGTCTTTACTTCTTGAGTAAGCTGAACAGTCTTTCTGAAGCTACGTTCGAAAATGGCAAGGAAAACAAGTATTGTACAAACTTTGCTAAGTTTGGCTTCCACGAAGTTCCCTCGCAATCAAAGCCGATTTCCAGTAATCCACGGCTTTCAGAGTCACTGTTTAATCATCGTTGGCACTATCGGAATGTTCCCGCCATTCTTTGTCAATGGCACTTTTCGATTTTTTGTGCTCGTTTTCATCCTTTTTTCGCAATTTTATGTTTTATAATACACTGACAGGCCCCGGCAGACTATATTCGTCACTTCCTTCTGACCCAGTCATTCTTTATCAGTAACATTCTTACGAGTATATGGCATATTTTTCAGGAATGGGACTAACTTGTCAACCAGAAAAAATCGTAAATTGTTTTCAAAATGCTGCAATTTTCGTCTCTGTTTCTTGTATTGGACCATTTGAAGCAAACCGCTTCAGTTCTATAGAGTAACTGCAGACAAAGTCTAATTTTTGTCATATTTCTTTAAATTTGTCGTAACTCTGGATACTTTTGAACCTAATGAATCAGCTGGACCCACATAGTGCTAGTTCCCATCTTCTTGGTGCAAGCCAACACCTGTGGTTAGTTTATAAATTGAAAATAATTAGTTAATAACAAACCTTGAAGGTGCTTAAATGATCAAAAACAGAAAATCAATGTGACCACTGTGGAATGGATAATGGGCATTGTTCATTCTATGCCAATAAATTCAAATCGCAGCGCCGCAATTGCCTGGGACATTAGGAAAAATCCCTAAAAGACCACAGTCAACGGCCAGGTAAAAAAAAGAAAAAAAGAATGACCACAAAGTAAAATGTTTCGGGGATTAAGTTTTCTGGAGATTCGGTATCTTCTTTTTTACACTGACGACAGTGTGGAAAATCTGACGACAGGATATCAATTGGTTGATGATGAAAACAATACACAAGATCAGGGTTTCAAACTTTCTGTTCCGTGAATATGTCCACTGAGCATCAGAAAATATATCATTTTCAGCCAAATTTTGCCCATATTTTGTACTCTTTGAATATTTGTACAAGGCTACCAGATGGATCTTCTCTCCGGACTGCTGAGATAAAAGCTATAATTGAGGCCCTTAAGGTAGTTTAAGCGAAACCTCGACTATCAAAAAATATTTCGTCTTCTCGTACTCAAAGTTAGCTTTATAGATGATTTCTAAAGGTTTGTTTTCCTCAAATACATAATTTCCAGAACTTTAAACTACGTTGAACAAAATGGCTGTCTCTAAACTTTGATTGAATGTGTTTGGGGAAATGGAGGGTGCATGAGGAAGGTTAATTGTTCTCCAGTCACGTTCTACTATTAAAAAGGCCAATTTCAATTTCCAATCATATGAGCCCCTTTTGAAATTTCTGCAACAACTTTCTATATAAACCTTATATGCCCAAAGGGCATAACTTACAACCTTGCACTGATGACTCTGATGGGGATATTATCCTAAAAGACCTAATTTCCAGAACTTTGGACAACATTGAAGAAAATGGATATTTCAAAATTTTGACTGGATGTGTTTGGGATAATTCTGGATGTGAGAGGGGGGTTAACTGCTCTTCAATCACTTTAGACTATAAAAAAGGAACTAGCTCTTTCAATTTTCAGTTGAATGAGCCCTTTTTGATGTTTTTACAACATTACTTTCTAGAAAAACCTTACATGCTCCCAGGGCCTAACTTACAACCTTTGCCCTGAGGGCTGTGGGGGGGGGGATGGGTTGTCATCCTGAAAGACCTATTTTCCAAAACTTTCAACTACTTTGAATAAAATGGCTATCTAAAAATTTTAATGGGATGTGTTTTGGGAAAAGGTGGGTGCAAGAGCAGGGTCGGTTGTTCTCAAATCACTTTCGACTATTAAAAAGGGCACTAACCTTTTGAATTTCCAATCGAATGAGCCCTTTTTCAAGTTTCTAAAACAAAGATTTCAGTAAAAACTTATATGCCCCCAGGGCGTAACTTATAACCCTTGCCCTGAAGACTGTGGGGGGAGTGTCCTGCTCAAAGGTATAATTTTCTGAACTTTAAGTTCGTGGAACAAAATGGCTATCTCCAAATTTTGATTGGTTGTGTTTGGGGACACGGTGCGCGTGGAAAGGGTGTTAGTTGCCTTCCAATTACTTTCGATTATTAAAAAAGGCACTATCCATTGTAATTTCTTATTGAATGAGCCCATTTTGAAGTTTCTACGACAACACATTCTATAAAAACTTTGTTTCAGACTGAATTTTGAAATATTTTTTCTTGAAATGTATAACATGAAATATGTTTTTTATGTGTTGTCATGGTTTTTCTCGTCGGTGTTACATTCTGTTGATGTTTCAAAGTTTAGTTTAGAAGTTTTCCGTTGAAACGCATGACATGGAATATTTTTTTAACATACCAAACCCAAAATCAGGACAAAATTGGGCTCTGTAAAGCATCTTGATAACTCTTGGCTGGTGACTTTCAAGAAAATTCTTGATCAAACCAAGGATGTTGTGTGCCTTAGCTACTTGGTTCCAACAGTGACTAAGAAATTTAAACTTATTGTCAATTTAAATATTAAAAAAAAGAATTTTAGAAAGCTTTTTTTAAGAAATATTTCAGGGAAAAGTAAAGAGCTAAGTTACAACAGAGACAATCTGCTACAAAGCAAAAGAACATTTCGTGCATAAAACAAACATTAATTTATATCAATGTATTAAAGGAACCACAACACAAGCATAGATTACAACATATAATGAAACATACTAGAAATCTCTATCAATGAATAAAAAGCCTGAAATCACCGGAAATTGCAATAAATAATTTAAAATTAACAGAGTTAAATTAAATTTAAAATTAACAGAGATTACCACAAACAATTATAGGCCTAACACCACTAAGCTTTCTTAAGACCCGAGTGTCATTTGCCCTGTACTTAAAACAAATACATTTCAAAAGTTTTCTATTTATAATAATCTTAAATCCAAAGTTTTCAAAACTTCAAAAAACAAATATTATTATATGATATACAGTCTATCTACTTTCATTAATTCTATAGGGATCTTGGTTAATAGGGTTATTTTCTTTTTTTTTCTTTTTTTATATGACAAATGAAAACACAATGTTTGAAAGGACACTATGCGTTAGCAGACCTAGGGGGTGTTAGCCCTTGGCCTGTTTTTGGTTATTTATGTTCATTTTAGCTTTAATTGAATTCGTGTATTTAGGACTTAAGTATTTTTGGAATGGTAAGTATGCACAGGATGTTAAGTATAGAGTACAAAAGGGAAATATGTGTAGGAATTTAATTATAAAAAGTGAATTTAATTGAATTTAGTGTAGGAATTTAATTTTTAAAAATGAGGTTGGAAAGATTAGGGACTTAGCAATGACTTAATATTTATTTAAGACTACACTCCTCACGGTTATGCATTACAGGTGTGAGCTGTGAGGCTTTAGAGAAAGGGGGGAGTTGGAAATAGTTCAAAGAAATTATTTTAAGATAGTTCTTAGGGCCCATAAATCTACTCACAATATTGTACTGGAGGGGGATTAAGGACTAAATAGGTTAAGAAAAAATAGGTTAATAAGAATGGTGAAGTTTTGGATAAGAAATTTAAGAAGTAAAATTAGGTTAGCGAAAGAAACGTATTTTAGTTTGTTGGAGGATAAGATAGAGGTAGGGTGGCCACAAGAAATTAAGGACATTTTAGATGAAGTAGGATTTTCGTATTTTTGGAATGAAGGTCAGAGATTGAATTCGGATACAGCGGTTGTTAAGGAAAAAGAAAGGTTAAATGAGCAAGGTATAAAGCAGTGGCAGGCTCGGAAGGAGGCCTCGGGATCTCTGAGTCTGTATAGTACAGTGAAGGGCACGTGAGGGAAAGAAGTTAATTTTAATTTGGGGTTGAAAGGGGAAGAAATACAATGGATTTTGAATTTAAGGGGAGGGTCGATTGATATTGGGGAAAGAAAGAGGAAATTTTGGGCCCCTTCCCTTGTCCGATGTATGGAGAAAATGATGAGAATATTTTTATTTTTGGGAGAATTGAAAGGAATTGGCGGATCTGAGAAATGAATGTTTTTGGATAGTGTTCGTAGTTAAAAGGTGGGTGGAAGGGATTGTAGGATCACGAGTTAAAATGATATTAAGGAATTTGGCTAAGTAAGTAGATGCAGGGCTGATACATTCTGAAAGATGTATCTCTCTATAAATATTTTCGAAAAAGCATTCAAAAAAGCAGAAACAACGACAGATCCAAGCTAGTGAAAACGAACTGGAAATTTAAATTCTAGATGCCATGGCAAAAAATAGGAAGGAATTTTGTTCAGCTTAGTTAAAACGTCCATAAATTGTGTCTCTAAGAATGAGAACCCCCCCCCCCTCCCTGCCCTCGAGGGAAAGGGTTGTAAGTTATGACCTGGGGGTGTATAAGGTTGTATAATCCAATCCAAAAATTATATTATTATATAAACTAAAGTACTATATTTTCATCATATTTTGGCATATTTCATTAGGATTAACACAACTTTACTTCTTGGATGTATTCTGTATAATTAACAAGTGCCACTTTTTTTAAGAAGCAATAAGACAGATGCTTATCGAAATTTGTGAAGAGTGGGACTCATTTTTTCCATGAAATTATAGAAAGGCAATTTTTAAAATTGTCGCTGGTGTCCCAGTAATTATATTAGCTCAGGGTAAAAATAAAAATAGTTTCTGTATTTTTTTAGGAAAAAACTGGGGTTTGGATTGACAAAGGAAAAAAATATTAAAAACAAAAAGCAAATATTTCGATTAGATCACGAATAACCAATTTTCAGTGATTGGAGTATAAGCCAAGGGTAGCAATTTGGGAACATACAGCGAGGTAGCAAGGTTTTTGTTCTGTGCTCTGCATGGAAAGGTACTTTTCCACATCTAGGGGGGCAATTTTACTCCCTTCCTGTAGGTGCACCTGTATAGAACATGGTCAAGAAACAAAACAATCATTAATTACAATGATAAAGGTATTACAATTCTATTGATTTCTGGTCAATAGTCTAGTGATTTATGTGCTGATTTGGTGATTTTGTTTTCAAGAATCCAGTGATTTTTTCTCACCAGGTGGTAACCCTGTATCCTCTTTCTTTGTCATCATAATTGGAATTAAACCTTTATCATCATATTTTGTGTAAGTATTTTATTGATTTATCCTTTAAGTTTATTGTGTGGTGTCTTGAATTTTTTTCTTAACTGTTTGTATCTTAGCTCTTCTAGCCCCCCCCCCCCAGGAAAGTGGGCCAACCATCAAATTGGTATTCAGAAGCTGAGATCCCAATTGCTGCCAATGCCATTGCTTTATTTCCTATTTCTAATGATTACAGCCAGGATAATACTATGATAACAGTCCCAGAGTCCCTAAACCCTAAAACTGGTTCCCAGCTCAATGATGATTTTCAGATGGCTATTAGAAAGCAGAAAACCCATCATCCTTTTCAACCTAACAGTAAAGAACCAAGTGTTTGCTACCAAAAATATCACTAACATTAGAATGAATCCATTCAAATCTTTAAGATGTAGTTTTGCTATGAATGTTAACAGAGATGGCTCCCTTACAGTTATGTTCCAAGACAAAAAGGATGCCTGCAAAATTCTTAACCAACATAGAATTGATATCAGTTACTTCTGAATGGTGGAGTCCACTACAAATACAGAAAAAATAGTAGGGCCGTTTTTTAGCACTAAGATCTTACATCTAAGATCTTTCTGCAAAGATTATTGTTTTTTTAACTCATCTTTGTTTTAAGATCTTACTGCTCACTGGTGTTAGCAAAAAGTGTAAATAATGCCATTTTTCTGCCATATAGAACGATGATGAGATAACTTTGATGATATACTCATCATTGTTCTCAGACCATTGATCAGAGCAGAATGATGAAAGTTTGCATAAAAACAATAAAAGATGTTAGATCTTAGTACAAAGATTTCACTTTTAAGCGTATTCTGACAAAAGATGTAAGATCTTAGCACATTGATGAGTGAAAACAGCTCTAGTGATCTATAATGTCCCAATCAAAGTATTAAGTGAAGACCTGAAAGGTGGTTGGTAAATATTGAGGACTTCATATTATTGACCAATTAATATAGTGAACATACCACTAGATGCCGTTTTTTAGGGTCTTTCTGAATATAATTTTTTTTTGCAAATTTAATTTTTAGCCCTTTTAGGACCCTTGAAAATAATAATTTCATTCTATATTTTTTGGATATAAAAATGGGTTATGACATTTGATTCAAATTTACTATTTCATTATAAATTCATTTTTTTAATGTTGTATAATTCACAAACATTGATTTCGCAAAACTAAGTTGAATAAAAAAATTCAAAGCAAACTTGCCATGTTTTCTTCTTATTCGGTTAGGTCACTTAAAACCTGCCATTTCACCTATATGTTGAAAAGTATCAAAGCTGACAGAAGAAACATGGCAGATGGAAAAATGGAGAAATTCTTTTGAATTTTTTACCCAAATTAATTATGCTCTTCTATCAACAAGAGTCGAAACCCTGGACAGACAATCTCAAGCCTATTACCTCCGACTCATTATATATGCCTAAAAATATTATGCTACTACAGGAAAGCAGCCCTGTAGAATCAATTGATTGACATAATAAAGTAGTTGACGGCGCAAAGTACAACCCATGAGAGGTGAGATCCAAGATACGATAATACTAAAATTGAAACTGTGTAACTGTGTGTAACCATGTAACTGTGTGATAACAGAACTCAACTGATGAGCGAAAAGTGATGAAAGAGAGGGGTAATACCGAAAGCTATCCCCAAAATAGCTGAACAAATGCCATAAAGTAGTTGGTGGCGCACAGTACAACCCAAGAGAGGTGAGATCCAAGATACGATAATACTAAAATTGAAAATCTAATAAATACACCCCACCTCCTAACAGAATTCATCACTAGTCTGCGTTTTCAACTTCGAACAGGTGTCATTGCTGGCTGATGGCACACAGCCAAGTTAACTATTTCCTTAATATTCCCAAAAATAATATTTTACTTCTTTACTGCTATTTGGTAAAGCTAATGATTTATATTATAGATTTTTGTTTGACTCTATTTTTAGTCATTAAATGGTCTTAAGGAAACCCAAATCAAAAGCTTCCATCAATCAACTGATTGAACCATTATTGACCGTCAAGGAACCTGTTTGAAGCTTGAGTCAAGCGTTGATGGTGATTGATATAAAGTCTGAATGACTCAATTAGTTCCTAGACGGTCAAGCTTGCTGTAATGAATTGATTGACGGAAGCTTTTGATCAAAATGATTGACCGTCTAGGGTGTCCAGGGTGTCCTTCATTCCTTTGATGCCAGACTTGTAACATTTCCCTGTTTTAATAGTTTCTTTTTAGCAACATTCAAGAGTACGTTGCCAGACATTTCTAGAGTTGGGCTT
The DNA here is from genome assembly GCA_027921565.1 of Artemia sinica. NCBI lineage: Eukaryota > Metazoa > Arthropoda > Branchiopoda > Anostraca > Artemiidae > Artemia > Artemia sinica. The sequence continues at coordinate 17,385,457 of CM051261.1, forward strand.
TCCAGTGTTGAGTTTTTAATTAAAGTTCTTAAGCTATCAAACTTGAGACTGAAAGTATTACTTTGCCAATTGATTGCTCTAAAATGAAATTCGACGTATTGGTCTATTTTATCTAAATTATAATTATTATATTAACTTAGCAGTATTGATTAATTAGTGTAAATATACCGTACTTCTTTTTCTAACAAAAAAAACAATTCTGGAATTCCAAGACCATGATTTTGAGCAAGATCCCCTTCCCATTTGACTCAAGCTTTTTATAATGGTTTCTTACATAATTCCTGAGCCTAGGAACAGGCAAGTAGTAAGTATATGATAAGCTGTAAGAATACAAATTATAAAGTAGTACTTGAGCATTCTTTTCAATATTTATTTAGATAAAGAGAAAATAAAATGTCTCGAATTTATTTTCTTTTTTACTTGATTGTTGAATCAGGATACGATTTCTTGATTGAGGAGCAGAAACTGTGCAAGGAGCAGAAGAGCTTCAATGAGCAGTAAACTCGTTTAGCGAGGGATTAGCAAAAAAGATAATTGATTGAAAAAAAGTAAAGGGTTCAATTTCTTCTAAAATGTAAAAATGGAGAGAAAAAAGGCATCAAAAACAATTATACGGAGAATGAAACGAACTTAAGGTTGAGAACCCTTAATTTTTATTTTAACTTTACAATTACAAGAAGCCACGTCTGTTGCAACGACTTTTTATGTAAAAATACACGCCATTACACAAAAAGACGGCAACAGTATACAGACGACACAGAATTAAATATCAAAATTTACTGCTCAGCTCTAATTTTCAATCTAGAAAAGAAAAAGGACATTAATCGATTGGAGATAAAAGACATCTAAAGAAGTGATAAAAAAAAAATAAAAAACAAAGAACAGGGCTAAAACTTAAAACAACCCTAAAACAGAGTGAACCAAATGAACATTCGATCCGCCGTGAAGGATGGGCGTTAAAATGCCCAAATGGATGCCTGTTTCATTCGAACGTGAAAGATTATTACGCAAAAAAAAGAACAAGTTAGGAGGAACAAAAAGGGACATTTAACTGACAATTATGGCAAGGCGTCAGTCTATGAGTTAAAAGAATAGATAATAGTTTAAAAATGGTATATTTATTCGATAATTAGGGTTAGCGGCTTCAAAAGGGCGTTTAGTTGAATCACAATACAATTGTGCATCCAAATGGTCAAAAGAGCGTATTTACAGTTCTCAGGAATGGATATAGTTATTCAGTCAAGATTTTTATGACACATTCAATTTGTGAGGTGTGTCTGAATATGTCTCTGCAGCGTGTACCCGATGGTAGCCGGAGTAGCACTGCATTCGGTAGCCAGGGATTGTCCATACGTAGTACGGGGTCAAGGTATCTCCACCGGCGAACTTTTATTACATATAGCACATGAGGGTAACCCTTATCACGGATGTCACCCTTTTTATCTCCTTCCTCCTTAATAGAATAAAATTTTATTGTGCCTAATCCTCTTTTAATATCCTCCTCTATTATTATTATTACACTGTTTGTTTTTCAAGCTCATCCCCCACAAATAACATAGTTGCTCAGGTTTTTGTGGAAAGACGCAATTGGTCATCAAAGCCTCCTAATGAAAGACAGCGAAACCTCAGAATGGTTGTTGCTAGATTGGATCAATTTAGTTCTTTTGATGGATTGAAAATAATTACATCATCAGAAAATTAATTATTTATGTAAAATTGTTTAGCCTTTTGCAGAAATACGTATTTTTTACGAGGTTTAGGGAAAACAGTATACAGAATAGAGCTGACTGGGGGAAATTTAAGCCAAACAGAGATGACGATATTTTTTTTCTAACGGTTTTTCCCTGTCTATCAGCCATTTTAAGAGGATTTCTCTTCCAAAGTTTGAAGTTTGATCTCTTTGTATTTATTGAACTAATATGTCATGCATGTATTGTCTTAGAAGCAAAACATAAACTACAACATAAAACTTAAATTAATTCTGGTCTAAAGCAGGCATGCAAAAAGTTCCAAAGCTCTTATTATTACTAACAAAAATTATTACTTCACAGCCTATCTAACACATATTAATAAAACTAGTACAAATAAACCAACTAAATATGTTTCCCTATGCTTTTAGGATTATACAAAACTAGCGCTTTACTGAAAACGCAAAAGTCGAGTATAAAAAACAGGATTATTGATTTAAGAGTCAAAAATGAGTATGCAGCATGACAACACTATACGAATCTATAAAGCTTTCCATAGTCTTACACCAGTTGTGAGATTGGTAACTTTCAGTATACAATTAAATTATCTTAAAAACATAAGCGTAAAACTAAATATTTTTTAGTAACCGCGAAGTAATTGAACAGCATACAGAAATATTGGATTGATTTATCAAGCAGCATTTTGCTCTCACTAGCTATAATACCAATAGTGGGTAATATACAGTCTTAAATTGTAAGAAATATGCTTTAGTATCACTTGAAATGGAGGTCAAATAAGACATAATACGAACTCAGGAAATCCGATTATTTCTCTCTATACAAGAGTGAATTTCAAGCTATGATACGCATTCTAAAGCTAGTCTATAGTCCTAATACTATCAAGATGGCCTTACTCCGAACTTGCGTACAAACTAATAATGACAGATTGTCCTTTTCAGAACCAAAACGAGAGCCAGTCATTGAACTGAGCCATTGTGCAGAAGTGATACCAAATTAAACGTAAAAAACAAAGTTAAATCCTAAAATGGATTGTTGCTTTATCTTAAAAGGAATTGATCCTAAAAGGGATTGATAATATTTTGATTCTATAAATAGTGACTTTAATTGGTTTGCTTTTACTGTACCAAAACTCCTATATTATTTTGTGTTTTCAGTAAAGCGCTAGTTTTGTATAATCCTAAAAGCATAGGGAAACATAATTAGTAGGTTTATTTGTGATAGTTTTATTAATATCTGTTAGATAGGCTGTGAAGTAATAATTTTTGTTAGTTTTAAGTTTCAACTTCGCTCTTTACTTCCCTCGGAAAAAAATTAGTTTTTTTAAATTAATTTCGTATAGGAACTGAAGACAACGATTGAAATATTTTTTGTTCGATAAAATAAAAACAAAACAAAATCTCTGTCACTCGGAATTGCTTAAATCTTCATGTTGGAACGATACAAATTTGAAGCTAGAGGAGATGAGACTGATCCAATCTAAAATATTAGACGGGAAGTGAGCAATTAAAATCGCTTTTAATAAACGATAAATCGCTTTTAATAAAAACGATTTATTAAGATCGTTTTTATTGAAATTTAACAATAAAAAAATGTAGTTGGTTTTCTTCTTTTTTTCAAAACTCTAAAGTGTCCTGTAATTATTGACTTGACTTTTATTTTGTACGTATCACTCATCAGCTTTTTGTTTAAAACACCAATAATGGCAATTCAAAACAAAAACAACAAGATAAGCAAAATAGTAGCCTGGGATTTTATAGACGCATCGGGAGGGGGGGGGGTTGCTCTCTGTTGTGCAGGTAAACTGAAAGCAGCACTTACAGTTGAATAAATAGGAATTTCCTGTAGGTAAAGAAGCATGAACTGTTATTATTGTATACTTTTTAGGCACCTTTTAAAGGTTGGAGGGAGGATTTTTAATGACATTACGTAAAAACATATTTTTCAAATTATACAGGCAACAAATGTCCCATCCCTCCTTTAAGTACAGCACTTGATAGCGAAATTAAGGCACCCTGCCTTGAAAAGAGACTTTCCTATCAAAGGTTACGAAAAAGTTACGTTTTTAAGAGTTGGACGTTACGAAATTTTTTGGTCTGGTGGCAACTTTGGTAAATCATTGTGCATCATATGTAGAGGGCATATAGTACATCAGAAGTCAATTCAATAGGACTATTTTTAAATTACTATTTAAATAATTTTATCGTCCATAAGCTTATTGTGTTTAACTTTCAACTTAGCTATTTACTTCCAAAACAAAACTGCACGATCAGGCACATAGAAAACGAAGCAAGTTAAGTGCCATATTATATTTACATTGTGACCTTATTTTGAGAATTACCCTCAACTTCATTTTGTTTTGAAAAATTTACGAGTATCAAACATCTTTGAAAAACTTACAATTTTGGGCAACATCCTCGGTGGCATTCCCTTAATGTTACATAGGGCCCAAGTTGACATATTTTTTGAGCTCCAATATACACTGCGTAATGACTGTAAAGGCCTCTATGGAACTGCAGCATATCACCTTCTAAATGAAAACTTGAGTTAAAACATATCGAACAACGATTAAATACAAGTAGTTGATACGGTCCTCTTCATTAGGATCTTAAAAATCCGAATTAAGTTTCCATTCGACCTCAAATAATCGCTAATTATGACACTGCGCAGTCCGACACTGTTTATTAGAGGCAGGAAATTGCAACATGAATATATGCCTAAATCAATTAACCTTCAGCTTTTGCTAAGGGTAGAATTTTCAAGAGGGCATAGACAAATCCGTATTCAGCCTTGAATATCGTCTTCATGGACAAGAGTCTCATACCATCAATTGCAATTCGGCCAGGCGATATACCAAGTAACTGTATTTAGTGAGCATACTTTCGGGCTACTTAAGCTAAATCTGAGCCTCCTCTACAAATTCAATGAACAGTCAATTAAAGACCTATTTTTTCCCAAGTTGATTTAGGGAATAAACCTTGAAACTATTTCAGGGAACCTATTATCATAAATAAAAAAATTAGAATGCGAAAGACAGCTAAGACACGTATATTTATACGCAATACAAGTAGTAATATCTGAGAGCCGAAGAAATATGCCGGTAGAAATATGATTATAATATTTACGCAGCTTCTGTAATTATAACTTTGGAGATCCCCCCTCCCCAAAGCCCTCAGGGCAAGGGCTGTAAGTTAGGCTTGAAACTTGAAAAAAAGAGCTTGTTCATAAGTTCAAAATACAGGGCGGTTTTTATCTCCTTTCGTAACAATATTCAAGTTGAGCGAACCAAATACGAGAAAGCGCAGACAAAAATATACAAAAAGCCACTGAGTAACTTTAACCCTCTAACTATTGTTAGGCAACATTCTTAATAAAACGGTTAAATTGATATAATTGAGAGGGAGGGAGGAAGTAATTTTGTTTCTAGATTTGAAGCCTTTGTGAACGTGCCTTTCGAGGCCTTTGTGAAAGTGAACGTTCAACTCACTGTGAAGAGTGTCACAACTAACACTGCGGCCATGAGCACGTCTGTCCACAACACTGGATATACTCTCGACAACATATTCGCATGAGGTCTTGCAAATACAGCACAATAAGAGGTGAAGAAATTTGGGAATGCCATCATACAGTGCTGGCTGCTCAAAAAATAATTAAATCTTTTGTAGTACACTAACAGAGGAATGCTTAGGATCTGCATTTACGTAAAAAACATGATCTAACCATATTTTGTACTGGCCGAGAACTGCACCCTGTGGCAAATTTTGAAAACACCCTGAATTTGCAAGATCAGCCAAGTGTCCAAGATGATCAGATTTTCTGATCGTCATCAATTCAACCGAGCTGGTATCAAATATATTTCCCACAAAGGCAGTCCATTCGTCAACTGAGTTGTACCAATTTGTAGCAACAAGAAGCTTGAATTGAGATTGTTCAATAGTTTGTCTAAAAAGCTGCAAAATCTCCGGAAAGTTGCAGCAACTGCCTCTTTAGCCATTCCTGTAGAATCTCCCAAATCAGAAACCACATCATTATCAATCACCGAACGCGTCCCTCGCGACATCAGGGGTTTCTAGTGTAAAACTAAGAGAACTTCATGGTATAAAAAACCCGTCGTTATGGAAGACGCCTTGCGAGAAGCAAGAATATTGAGAAGCAATGAAAGTTGCAGCAACTGCCTCTTTAGCCATTCCTGTAGAATCTCCCAAATCAGAAACCACATCATTATCAATCACCGAACGCGTCCCTCGCGACATCAGGGGTTTCTAGTGTAAAACTAAGAGAACTTCATGGTATAAAAAACCCGTCGTTATGGAAGACGCCTTGCGAGAAGCAAGAAATTAGCTGAGAATCAACTGGATCATCTTCTGACAGTTGTAACTTCATTTTGGTGAGGTCATCAATGTATTTATTCAGTATATTCCTGATTTTCCATGGTAAGAGCTCCACCTTTTGGAATTAAAAGGGAAAGGCTAAATATAGTTTCATAAATATCAATAATAGTAGTACAAATACCTCATAACTATCAATAGCTAAGTACAAAATAGGCATGTGAGATCTTATTCAAATAATCATCTTGATTGTCAAATTCAAATTCATTTAATTCAAAAACAAGACACAGCTCTCGTGGGCAAAGCCCAAATATGATGTCTCTTAGTAATAATTAGCAAAATAAAGTAGTCTGATAAAACTTCATCAGGATAAATAAACTAAAGGATAAAAACACTAGGGATCATTGTAATATTTCACAAAGCTTTTACTGTAGCACATGGTGTTACAGGTGACTGGGGTCAGTTTCGGAACCTTCTCAGCCACTTCCCTGGGGGGACGAGATATTATAGGGACAAAAGGCGGGGGAAGGAATGATCGGTAGATGGGATGTTGGAGGAGCCAAATCTTTGGCATAATTTTTCTCGGCAGGAAGACAGGAATTCAAGTTTAAATTCTTTGAGGTAAAAGGAGTAAGGTAGAGGGGAACCGCCGTAAATAATTTGCAGTGATCTCTTCTGAACTCGTTCTATTTTATCAGTTTCATCCTTGGTAAGGGCAAAGTGCCAAACCAGACAAGCATATTCAACTATATTTCCGTAACCCATCTTTTTGTTGTCGGAGGATATGAGGCCACCAAGACCTGAGACACACTGTGACGAGGTTTGGGCATCCCCTTCAGACAATTCAACGCGATGCACTGTACAGTTAAATTTATTCCAGGGAGAATCACGGAGATCAATAAGCGTCAAAAGATGAGTGGGCACATGAAGCGTAAAATATTGTCCATCCATTGCACCACCTACAAGCTGCTGCTTAATGTCTTCTACCGTCAGAGACTGATGCTTCAAAGTTTCAAGCAGAGCGTGTGCGATGTCTAATCCAGTCTGCCCACTAACGACTGGCAAGTCCACAACCAAAGAGTCAAGACGTCCTACGTTCCTACGAAACACTGCAAAGTATATGGGAGAGTGGAATCAAATGGGAAGGTGAAACTCTCCCACACTCAAACTATCGATGTGATTTAAGTGTCCTAGATGAAAATGCTGGCAACAATAATAAATGTCTGGGAGGTTTTGATAGGTGAGAATGCAAAAATTGAAGTGAATCTATTCTTGAAAAGACCAAGTTGCTTTGACTAGAATAAATGAAGGTGAAAAGGTCACCTGGGTGACAAGAAAATAGAAAAGGGAACTAGAACTTTCAATTTTCAAGCAAATGACCCTCCTATCTCAAAATTATCATCACACAAATTTGGGGAAAATATGGCTTAGGAGGGACGGGGGGGGGTGCAGCTGCCTTCTGATCGCTTTCGACTCCAGAGAAGGCACTATAACTTCCAAATTCCAAATGAATGAGCCCCTCCAAGGTTTCATTTTAAGTCCATTTAAGTCCTTGCAAGCTTTCTTACATTTTCCCTCAATTACACGTCATCGTTTTTATGTCACAAAGCTCAGATTTGGTGGAATACCGCATCGAGATGTTCCAGTGACAACACTGGATTCTAAGTTTTTACCAACTTAATTTCCCAGGATTTGTCTTTCAACGTAAATTGAGCCAAAGGGGGCTCATTCAATTGGAAGTCAAGATTCTAGTGCCCTTTTAAGAGTCAAAGTGATCAGAGGGCAACTAATCCCCCCCCCATGCCCTTTTTCTCCAAATACATCCAATACCAATTTTGAGGTAGCCATTTTGTTTAAAATAGTTTAAAGATCATATAAAAAAAACTCCAGGATCAACACAAGCCCCCAGGGGCAGGCATTGTAAGTTATGCCCTGGGGGCAAATATGGTTCTTATAGAAGGGATCCTTGTAAAACTTTAGAGAGAGAGAGGAGAGAGAGAGAGGAGAGAGAGAGAGAGAGAGAGAGAGAGAGAGAGAGAGAGAGAGAGAGAAAGAGAGAGAGAGAGAGAGAGAGAGAGAGAGAGAGAGAGAGAGAGAGAGAGAGGGAGGGAGAGAGAGAGAGTAAGAGAGAGAGCGAGACCATACATGCAACCAAGTTTTTAGTACGCTTAAATACAGCAGAAGTACATAATAGGTACACCAACTAGCAAACGATGTCATCCCCTCATTGCAAAGATGATTAATTTTGCTTACAATTCCCTCTCTTATTTTAAAATTGGCTTTTTCTACAATTAGCCATGGCTAATTGTAAATAAAATCAAGTAATTGCGGGCATCATGCCATGGCTATTGTAGAAAAAGCCAAGACAGATAGTCTTGGTGAGAGGCAAATCTGGCATAAGCGTTATAGATTAGCACTTTACTGAAAACACCCAAAGACCAGTATAAAAAAAAACAAGGATACTGATTTGGGAGACAAAATTTAGTACATAGCCTGACAACAACACACTAGTCTATAATGCTTTTCATAGTCTTACACCAGCTCAGATATAGTAACTTCCAGTATACAATTAAAATTAACTTAAATTTTAAGCATAAAAATTAATATTATTTTAATAGCCACAAAGTCATTGAACAGCACAAATAGATAATGGATTGACTTATCAGGTAACATTTTGTTCTCAACAGCTATATATAACACCAATAGTGAGTAATATACAATTTTAAACTGTAAAAAACACTCTTTAGTGTCACACAAAATGTAAAACAAATAACAGGGATTTCAAAAAGTGAAATTTTTCCACAAAAAGTGAAGGGCTATGTAAACAAAAGTCAAGCAGAAATAGACTCAAGCAATAATCCAAAATCAAAACAAACAGATATTACAATTAAAGAAAAACTCAGATCCAAAATGAGTAAAAATTATGATAAATAATCAATTAAGGCTAAAAGGAACATGAATTACCAAAAACAGGCCAAGGGCTAACACCCCCTGAGTCTGCTAAAGGATAGTGTCCTTTCAAGCAGTGTTTTCATTTGTCATATAAGAAAAAAAATCACCATATTAACCAAGATCACTAAAGAATTAATGAAAGTAGAAAGACTGTATATCATATGATAATATTCGTTTTTTGAAGTTTTGGAAACATAGGATTTAAGAATGTTATAAATAGAAAACCTTTGAAATGTATTTTGTTTTAAGTGCAGGGCAAAGGACACTCTAGTCTTAAGAAAGCTTAGTGGCATTAGGCCTATAATTATTTGTGTGCTGAGAAGGTCGTTTTTGTAAAAAAAAAAAAATTAACAGAAAGTTTTATTTTCTTTATTTTCAAACCCTCTGCTTTGGTATAGAATTAGAAAGATTTTTTTTTTTTTTAAAACAGTTTTCACAGTAAAGTAAAGAGGTAAATTACATCAAAGACGAGTAGAAATAAATTCAAATAATAATTCAAACTTAAAACTAAAAGAAATAGCAACAGGTTATTTCTACAGGGATTCCAAAAAGTGAAATTTTTGCGCAAAAAGTGAAGGGCTATGTAAACAAAAGTCAAGCAGAAATAGACTCAAGCAATAATCCAAAATCAAAACAAACAGATATTACAATCAAAGAAAAACTCAGACCCAAAATGAACAAAAATTATGATAAATAATCAATTAAGGCTAAAAGGAACATGAATTACCAAAAACAGGCCAAGGGCTAACACCCCCTAAGTCTGCTAAAGGATAGTGTCCTTTCAAGCAGTGTTTTCATTTGTCATATAAAAAAAAATCACCATATTAACCAAGATCACTAAAGAATTAATGAAAGTAGAAAGACTGTATATCATATGATAATATTCGTTTTTTGAAGTTTTGGAAACTTAAGATTTAAGAATGTTATAAATAGAAAACCTTTGAAATGTATTTTGTTTTAAGTGCAGGGCAAATGACACTCTGGTCTTAAGAAAGCTTAGTGGCGTTAGGCCTATAATTGTTTGTGGTAATCTCTGTTAATTTTAAGTTTAATTTAACTCTGTTAATTTTAACTGGACTTCAGAGGGCTCATTTGATTTGAAATTGAAAGTTGTAATTCACTTTTTAAGAGTCAAAAGTGATTAGAAGGTACCTAGCCTCCCCCCATACCCCATCTATTTTTTTTCTCAGAGGCAGTTTATATAGAAAGGGTCGTTGTAGAAACTTCAAAGGGGGCTTATTTGATTGGAAATCTAGAGTTTTAGTGCCCTTTTTAAGAGTCAAAAGTGATTGGAGGGCAACAAGCCCCCCTCCCCCACAGTCTTTTCCCCCAAATACATCCGATAAAAATTTTGAGGTAGCCATTTTGTTAAAAATAGTTCGAAGATCATATAACAAAAACTCCGGGGTCGACACAAGCCCCCAAGGCCCAGGGGCAGAAGTTGTAAGTGGTGCCCTGGGGGCAAATATGGTTCTTTTAGAAGTGATGCTCACAAAAACTTCAGAGGGTTCATTTGATTGGAAATTATAAGTTCTAGTTCACTTTTTTAGAGTCAAAAGAGATTGGAGGGCAATTAGCCCCCTCCCCCATCATGCCCTTTTTCTCCAATTAAATCAGATAAAATTTTGAGATAGACAATTTGTTAAAAATAATTCAAATGTTAGATAACAAAACTCCGATGTCAACACATCCCCCAGGGCCCTGGGGTAGGAATTGTGAATCATGCCCTAGGGGGAGATTATGTTCTTATGGAAGGGGTACTTGTTTAAACTTCATAGAGGGCTCATTTGATTGAATTTTGAAAGTTGTAATTCACTTTTTAAGAGTGAAAAGTGAAGGCCATATGGCTCCAATATTTTATTATTTTATTGTTTTTTTTTCAGAGGCATTTCATATGGAAGGGGTCTTTGCATCAACTTCGGAGGGGGCTCATTCGATTGCAAATCGGGAGTTCTAGCGCCCTTTTTAAGAGTCAAAAGTGATCAGAGGGCAACTAGCGCCCCCCCCCCCAACGTCCTTTTTTCACAAATGCATCCAATAAAAATTTGAGATAGCCCTCTTGTTAAAATAGTTCAATCATCACATAACAAAAACTCCAGTGTTGACACAACCCCCAAAGCCAGGGGGCAGGTGTTGCAAGTTATGCGCTAGGGGCATATATGGTTCTTATGGAAGTAATGCTTGAAGAAACTACAGAGGGTTCAGTTGATGGGAAATTGAAAGTTTTAGTTCACTTTTTAAGAGTCAAAAGATATTGGAGGGTAACTAACCCCCCTCCTCACGCACTTTTTTCTATAATGCTTCCAATAAAAATTTGAGATAGCCATTTTGTTAAAAATAGTTCAAAGTTCATATAACAAAATTCCGGTGTCAACACAACCGAACAGGGCCCAGGGGCAGGCGTTGTAAATTATACCCTGGGGGCAAATATGGCTCTTATAGTAGGGATGCTTGTATAAACTTCAGAGAGGGCTCATTTGATTGGACACTAAAAGTTCTAGTTCACTTTTTAAGATTTAAGAGATTGGAGGGCAGCTAACCCCCCCCCCCCTCCCCTCTCCCAACGCCCTATTTTCCCCAAATGCATCAGATCAAATTTTGAGATACAAATTTTGTTAAAAATAGTTCAAAGTTCAGATGAAAAAACTCTGGTGTCAACACAGCCCCCAGGACCCAGGGCAGGCGTTGTAAGTTATACCCTGGGGGCAATTATGGTTGTTATGGAAGGGATACTTGTATAAACTTCAAAGAGGGCTCATTTGATTGGAAATTGAAAATGGTAATTCACCTTTTAAGTCAAAAGTGATTGGAAGGCATCTAGCCCCCCCGCCTTTTTCCCATATGCATAAGATAAAGATTATGAGATAGACATTTTGTTAAAAATAGTTCAAAATTCAGATAACAAAACTCTGGTGTCAACACAGCCCCTCAAGTTCTGGGGACAGGAGTTGTAAGTTATGCCCTGGGGACAATTATGGTTGTTCTGGAAGGGATGGTCATATAAACTTCAGAGGGCTCATTTGATTGGAACTTGAAAGTTGTAAATTCCCTTTTTAAGAGTCAAGTGATTGGAGGGTAGCTAGCCCCCCCCCCCACTCCATTTTTTTGTCAGAGGCACTTCATATACAAGGGGTCGTTGTATAAACTTCAAAGGGTGCTCATTCAGTTGGAAATAGTGTTCTAGTGCCCGTTTTAAGAGTCAAAATTGATCAGAGGGCAACTAGCCCCCCCATGCCTTTTTTCTCCAAATACATCCAATAAAAATTTTGAGGTAGCCATTTTGTTAAAAATAGTTTAAAGATACTATACAAAAAAATCCAGGATCAACACAAGCCCCCAGGGCCTAGGGGCAGGCATTGTAAGTTATGCCCTGGGGGCAAATATGGTTCTTATGGAAGGAATGCTTGTAAAACTTTAGAGAGAGAAGAGGAGAGAGAGGAGAGAGAGGGAGAGAGAGAGAGAGAGAGAGAGAGAGAGAAAGAAAGAGAAAGAAAGACCATACATACAACCAGGTTTTTAGTACCCTTAAATACAGCAGAAATATATAATAGGTACACCAACTAGCAAACGATGTCATCCCCTCATTGCAAAGATGATTAATTTTGCTTACAATTCCCTCTCTTATTTTAAAATTGGCTTTTTCTACAACTAGCCATGGCTAATTGTAAATAAAATCAAGTAATTGCAGGCATCATGCCATGGCTATTGTAGAAAAAGCCAAGACAGATAGTCTGGGTGAGAGGCAAATCTGGCATAAGTGCTATAGGTTAGCACTTTACTGAAAACACCCAAAGACCAGTATCAAAAAAAACAAGGATACTGATTTGGGAGACAAAATTTAGTACATAGCCTGACAACAACACACTAGTCTATAATGCTTTTCATAGTCTTACACCAGCTCAGATATAGTAATTTCCAATATACAATTAAAATTGACTTAAATTTTAAGCATAAAAATTAATATTATTTTAATAGTCACAAAGTCATTGAACAGCACAAATAGATAATGGATTGATTTATCAGGTAACATTTTGTTCTCTACAGCCATAACACCAATAGTGAGTAATATACAATTTTAAACTGTAAAAAACACTCTTTAGTGTCACTCAAAATGTGAAACAACTAAACCATAATATGAACTCCCCAAATCCAGCTGTTTCTCTCTATACAATGGAAAATTTCAAGTTATGATACAAATACTAAAAGCTAGTCTATATTTCTAATACTATCAAGATGGACGTGTACAAACTAATCATGAAATGTCCTTTCCAGAGCCAAAACAAGATTCAATCATTGGACTGAGCTCATTGTGCAGAAGTGATACCAAATTAACTGGGAAAAAAATAAATAAAACAAATCAACAATCCTAAAATGCTGTATTTCCTTCAATAGAATATCCTTTGTTAGCTTGCTTCTACTGTACCAAAACACCTAATTGTTTTCTGTTTTCAGTAAAGCACTAGTTCTCTATAATTATATAAACATAGAGAAATATTTTTTGTTGGTTCATTTGTGCACTAGTTTTATCAATATAGAAGTTATCAATGTAAATTATTACTGTGAAGTATTATTTTTGTCTGGCAACTTTGCTCTTTTCTTTCCTTAGAAAAACTTTGTTTTTTTTATTTATAATGGGAAGTGTCAGATGGTTTGGCTCCAACAACACATAGCACCTGGCCAAGGGCAGAGGATCAGGAGATTGGCACCTGCCCTATGCAGCCCTTGCTGGACTGTATGCAAAAGTTTTTTTTTCACATTTTCGGCTTAATAGAGCTCAAATCTAATTTAAGTAAAAAGAGCAGGGGGTTAAAAGGTGGAAGGGGGTGAGTACCCCTCATACACAAAGTAATATATGTTTGTTTTTAAATTTTAATTCCACTTTTTACAAATTAAAAGAAAAATTCTCTTCTTTAATGGCTATAAGGACAAGTTGTGAATGTATTGGGTTTGACCTGAACACTTTAAAACCTATATAGTAAGTACAAAAGTTGACAAAAAATTTATTAGGTTTATATTTATACCCAATTGAAATGCAGTTAAAAATGAGCTATTATGGAAGATAAAATGTAGTTAAAGCCCTTGACCGGAGAAGCTGTAGCAGCAGGATAGCCTGTGGCTGAGAAGGTCTCTTTTTGTAAAAAAAAAAATTTTAACAGAAAGTTTGATTTTCTTTATTTTCAAACCCTCTGCTTTGGTATGAAATTAGAAAGTTTTTTTTTCAGAAAACAGTTTTTCACAGTGAAGTAAAGAGGTACATTCCATCAAAGATGTGTAGAAATAAATTCAAATAATAATTCAAACTTAAAACTAAAAGAAATAAGAACAGGTTATTTCTACAGGGATTTCAAAAAGTGAAATTTTTGTGATAAAAGTAAAGGGCTATGTAAACAATTAAATAAAAAAAAACAAGTTTTTTAAACTGAAAGTAAGGAGCGACATTAAAACTTAAAACGAACAGAAATTATTCCATATATGAAAGGGGCTGTCCCCTCCTCAATGCCTCGCTCTTTACGCTAAAGTTTTTTATTGTTTTAAAAAATAAAGTTGTGAGACAGAGTCAAACTTTAGCGTAAAGAGCGAGGCGTTGAGGAGGGGACAGCCCCTTTCATATACGGAATAATTTCTGTTCGTTTTAAGTTTTAATGTTGCTCCTTACTTTCAGTTGAAAAAACCTCTTTTTTTAAATTTAATTTCTGATCGTTTTTAGTTAATGCAGCTTTTATTTTGGCTTGCCGTCATTGAATAAGTAAACAAAATTTACTTTTCTTTTGCTAAATGGCTGTCTCTAAATTTGGTTCTGACGTAATTTACAAATTAACTTACGTAACGAACTTCTATATTCGTATATTTTTCTTCTGGCAAAAAATACAAAGTTGCAGATTTTTGCAGATATGAGCTTGAAACCTATGTTATAGAGTTTTCTGATATGCTGAATCTGATGGTGTGATTTTCATTAAAAATTTTTCACTTTTAGGGGATGTTTCCCCCCTCTTTAAAAATCAGGTGAGTTTTCTGAGGCTTGTAGCCTTTGATGAGTAATACTAAACTTAATAAAATTCATATATTTAGAATCAGCATTATAAGCCCATTCTTTTGATACATTTATTGACATCAAAGTTCCGTTTTTAAAAGTTTCGATAACTATTGAGCTGTATTGCTTGTTTTTTTTTTTATTACGTATATGATGGGATTCTCCCCTTAGTCAATACCACGCTCTTTACGTTAAAAGTTAAAAAAAATTTTAATTCACAAACCCCTGAATCACAACGGCCGTTTAATTAGAATAGATAGCTCTTTTGAAAGCACTAAAAAAAACTGTAGCGTAAAGAGCGAAGTATTGACTTGGGGGAGAACCCCCTCATATATGTAATAATTTCTGTTCATTTTAAGTTCTAATGTTGCTTCTTACTTTCAGTTGAAAGTACTTGTTTTTTTTAATTTAATTTCTGATCGTTTTTTAAATAATGCTTGGAAATCAGGCGCCCCCTTCATAGAAATGTCCCTTATCCCAAAGAAACATCCTCCACATAGAAATTGAAATGTCCTTCATAGAAATGTCCCTCACCCCAA
Organism: Artemia sinica; assembly: GCA_027921565.1. Classification (NCBI taxonomy): domain Eukaryota; kingdom Metazoa; phylum Arthropoda; class Branchiopoda; order Anostraca; family Artemiidae; genus Artemia; species Artemia sinica. The sequence continues at coordinate 17,401,013 of CM051261.1, forward strand.
AGAAACATCATCCACGGAAAGATTCCTTACCCCAAAGAAACATCCTCCACATAGAAATTGAAATGTCCTTCATAGAAATGTCCCTCACCCCAAAGAAACATCATCCACGGAAAGATTCTCCCAAGTAACCCCCTTCTCCAGCCCCCCTCCCCCCCCCCCCCCACCAGAAAAAAATTCTTCCTGAAAATGTCTGTATACTTCCCAATAACCAATACAATATGTAAGCAATGGGCAAAGTTCATAACTTGCAGCCATATTTATAAGACATATTTATTAGATTTTCGACTATGCTAAACACAATGGCTATCTCAAAATTTTAATTGGGTGACTTTGAGAAAAAAATGAGCGTGGGAGGGGGCCTAGTTGCCCTCCATTTTTTTTGGTCACTTAAAAAGGGAACTAGAACTTTTAATTTCCGTTCCAATGAGCCCTCTTACGATATTCTAGGACCACTGGGTCAATACGATTACCCCTGGAAAAAAAAACAAAACAAATAAACATGCACCCGTGATCTTTCTTCTGGCAAAAAATGCAAAATTCCACATTTTTGTAGATAGGAGCTTGAAACCTCTGCAGTAGGGTTATCTGATACGCTGAATATGATGGAGTGAATTTCATTAAGGTTCTATAACTTTTAGGGGGTCTTACCCCTTTTTTCGAAAATCAGCCAAATTTTCTCAGGCGCGTAACTTTTGATGGGTATAATTAAACTTGATGAAACTTATATTTTTGAAATCAGGATTAAAATCTGATTCTTTTGATGTATCTATTGGTACAAAAATTCCTTTTTTAGAGTTTCGGTTACCATTGAGCCAGGTTGCTCCTTACTTACAGTTTGTTACCACAAACTGTTTGAAAGTCAAGCAGAAATAGACTCAAGCAATAATTCAAAATCAAAACAAACAGATATTACAATCAAAGAAAACTCAGACCCAAAATGAGCAAAAATTATGATAAATAATCAATTAAGGCTAAAAGGAACATGGATTACCAAAAACAGGCCAAGGGCTAACACCCCCTAAATCTGCTAAAGGATAGTGTCCTTTCAAGCATTGTGTTTTCATTTGTCATATAAGAAAAAAAATCACCATATTAACCAAGATCACTAAAGAATTAATGAAAGTAGGAAGACTGTATATCATATGATAATACTTGTTTTTTGAAGTTTTGGAAACTTAGGATTTAAGAATGTTATAAATAGAAAACCTTTGAAATGTATTTTGTTTTAAGCGCAAGGCAAATGACACTCTGGTCTTAAGAAAGCTTAGTGGCGTTAGGCCTATAATTGTTTGTGGTAATCTCTGTTAATTTAAGTTTAATTTAACTCTGTTAATTTTAAATTATTCATTGCAATTTCTGGTCATTTCAGGTCTTTTATTCATTGAAAGAGATTTCTAGTATGTTTCATTCTTTGTTGTAATCTATGCTTGCATTGTGTTTCCTTTAATACATTGATATAAATTAATGTTTGTTTTATGCACGAAATATTATTTTGCTTTGTAGCAGATTGTCCCTGTTGTAACTTAGCTCTTTACTTTTCCTTGGAAAATTTCTTCAAAAAAAAGCTATCTAAAATTCTTTTTTTATATATTTAAATTGACAATAATTATTGACAATAAGTTTAAATTTCTTAGCCACTGTTGGAACCAAGCAGCTAAGGCACACAACATCCTTGGTTTGATCAAGAATTTTCTGACAAGTCACCAACCAAGAGTTATCAAGAAGCTTTACACAGCCCAATTTTGTCCCTGTCTTGAGTTTGGCATGTTGGTTGCCAACCTGCATCTTAAGTGTGACATGGAGACACTTGAGAAGGTCCAGTGTAGAGCAAAAAAGATCCCTTTTGCCAAACAACGAATCTCCTATGAGTATTGACTAGAAAAGCTAGACCTGCCTACCCTAATGTACTGTGGAAAGAGAGGAGATGTCATCCTTGCGTTTAAGATGATGGCCAGTGAAACCATTAAACCCATTTTTGATTGCAGTGAATACACCAAAACATGAGGAAACCCCATAAAATTCCATCAAAAATTTAGAAGAAAGCATGAAAAATTCAACTTCTTCACTGATTGTGTTGTTCCTCAGTGGAACTCACTTGGCAAATCTACCATGTCAGTCAGATCAGTTGACAGATTCATGATTGGTGTTGACCATGATTGGAGCAGCAAGTCATGGAATACACTGTGGGATGAACCAGTATCATCCAGCAGGGTCTCTTTGGTGTGAACACTTAGTTATGGCACCATATGCAAACTGCTACTTGTCACCCTCTACCACCTGGCTCACTCATCCAAAGTTGCTGTTGTGCCATGGCCTCAACTTTAAACTGTCAAGGTGATGGCAGGTGAAGACAAGTCACACACCTGGTGGGGGGCCACTACTGAATGGGTTTGAATTACAGAGCTTAAACTGTCAGAGCTACCCAGCTTTTTTAGCCCTCAAACACACCTGGCTGGCAATACATCTAGTGATACCCAAAAATGAAACCAAATTGTCCTGTATATACTTACTAGATTAAGAAAGATGTAAAAATTAAAGATTACTAAAAAATTCAAATATAAAAAGATTAAGAAACAAAAAGATTTTAAACAGAAAATGAGAAGAAAGTATAAATAAATAAATTAATGATTATACAAGGAAAAAGTATTTAAGAGATGATATCAACGATCTGGGAAGGGACAATATTGGGATTTATTTTTTTTGTAAGACTATACAAATTCTAAGGAAAATTATTAAAATAAGCTCTGTGCAATAGGCTAAATAGCAAAACAAGAGGAAAAGAAAGAGTTATGAATAGAAGCCAAACAAGCAATGCAGGTTAAGGGGGAAAACTAATAGCAAAAAGAAAGTTTGATATTTGTCCAGAGTAAGACAACAAAAGCACATGTGATCATATATCCCCTGAAAGGTAATATGGTATGTAATGTAGATCAAGAATGTTGACAAAACAGGGGTAAATTTTTGTTAATCTTTCTTTGTTGATGGTTATATCATCTGCTTAGGTCTTGTAGTGATCTAATACCTACAAATGTATGCTTTTTCATGTTTGCAAGGTCTGTGGATCCAGTAGGTCCCTTTTCCTATCTGGAATTCTACAAAACTTACTGGTTATTGAATAATTCTAGATGGACTTTTTATCATCAGATTCAAAACCCTAATTTACCTTTTAAGTAGGCCTATCCCTGCAGAAATTTACAAGTTACATTATGCTTATATGCAAAAAAAAATACTGTTTTAAGAGTCCTAACGTCAAGGCAATAAAAAAAAAAAAAAAAAAAAAAAATCAATTCTCATAAATTGATTAAACAGTGCTCTTTTTAAGAGTCAAAAGACATTAGAGTGCAAGTACCCCTCCTTTCAAGCCCATTCAATGTTGAAACATCTACTCTAAATTTTGAGACAGCATAACTGATTCTTATTTCATAATATGCAAAATAATTCTAGTTGACATATTTTGCAGGGGGAAAATCTTTATCATCACTTCTTTCACTGTTGTACAATTTTTTTAAACAAAATTGTGAATAAAAAAAAATCTGTTTTCAAATAATCTATATATGAAATTTAAACACAATCACTGTCATCTACCAAAATGATTTAAATAGGCAAATATTGATAAATCCTAGGTTAAGGCTAGATTAGCTAGATGGCCCTTAGGTGTTTGTTTAATAAACAATTTTCAAGACTTGGAAAATAGACATAAATATTAAAAATGTGATTTATAAACAAGGAAAACAGTGAGGTTAAATGTCCTTCCCCTGTAAAATAAGTTAACTAGGATTAATTTGCATTTTATGAAAGAAGAATTGTTTTCTTAACATGTCTCTTTATGTAATGGAATGGTCATATATGTAAACCTAAAAAGGCACTGTATGTATTTCCATTTTGCGCTGCTGGTTGATTAAATGGGATTCTTCAGAAGTTGATATTAATGAATGTGTCTGATATTTTGAAAAATTGGATAGATTTTAACCAAAATTTGAACACAACTGTAACATATGCAGAGTATCTGGCAAAAAGCAAAAATCCAGTATTTTCAACTTCACAACTTTGCAAAAAAAAATATTGACATCAATTAAAATGCCATTCAAATACAGGGGATAGCATTTTCAAAACCAAAACAAGAGGATAGAAACTGAAAAGTCATAAGTCAAGTAGACAAATTCCTAGGACATAAGAGATCAGAAGAAGGTTAACACAGTGCACTAGCTAGGCAAAACTTTCAGGGTGTTTTGGGCCCTTGATTCCCTTTTAAAAGTTTAATGTTCCTAAACTAACCAGTTTCCAAGATAGGCCTAGTTTGGTAAAAAGTGGCTTATCTAGAATTTTTCTGATGCCACTAGGTCCTTCATCTTGGACCATCGAGCGGATAGGGTGCACTGTCTGGAAAACAACCAAGATGATTGGAAACAGAAATCTACCATATGGCTAAGATAAGAGTAAAGTCAATTTGTGATGCAAATGGATGTTACATTTAGATTGAGGATGGGTAAAGTTCAACCAAATCATATTATTGAGTTAGAAATAAAGCGAATACACCATTCAATGCCTTTTTTTATGCTGATTACAAATATAATAATCATTTCTATTGGAAATGAATTTCAGCCCCCCCCCTCCTATATATACCTAACCTAACCCTGAATTGGCATATATAGGGGGGGGGGGCTGAAATTCATTTCTGATAGAACTGATTATTATATTCATAATCAGCATAAAAAGGTATCAAACGGTGTATTCACTTTTGTCCTAACTCAATAATATGATTTGGTAGAACTTTACTTGAGGATGCAATTCTAGGTAGGCCTATATATTTGTGCATTAGGGGGTGGGGGTATATATTCTATGAATAGGCCCACTTTCTAGCACTAAGATCTTACATCTTCCTGCAAATATTAATCTTTAAAACTCATCTTTGTTCTAAGATCTTACAGCTGACTGATGTTAACAAAAAGTGTGAAGACCACCACTGTTTTGCCATATAGGCTAGAACAATGATGAGAGAACTTTGATGCCTATACTCATCATTGTTCTCAGACTGCTGATCAGAGCAGAATGATGAAAAATGTTTGCATAAAATGACAAAAGATGTAAAGATCATAGTTCAAAGATTTCATTTTTAAGTGTTTTCTGACAAAAGATGCGAGATTTAAGCACATTGATGAGTGAAAAAAACAAGCCCTAAGAAATTCAAATTTTTCTGCTGCCCCTATGTCCTATATCTCAGACCATGGGGTGGGGGGATGGGGTGCACTGTCTGGGAGACAACTATGATGATTAGAGACATCCACCATAGGCTATGCCTAATATGGAAGTAAAATTCATTTGAGATGCAAATAAATGTGTAGGCCTACTTACATTGAGGATGCAATTCTAGGTAGGCCTATATATTTGCACATTAGGGGGTGAGGGTATATGAATATACATGTCCCAAGAAATTCATGAATTAGGCCTATTCACTTTATTCCTAACTCAATAATATGATTTGGTAAATATTTACCGAAAATGAATCTAAAAGGAGACTACTCCATCACAGGAGGGGAAGAATCATTAAACTAATTGGCCTATATAAAATACTCTACCAAGTTCAAGAGACAGGGAATTTTCAGGTCCCTATTCAGGGACCTGAAAATACCTTACACCAACTCCTTGTCACTGCTTAAGATGGACGACAGGCAGCGTTTCCACTTATCTTTTCAAACAATCTGTAGAATCTTGCCAATTATCGGGAGAAAATCGGGAGATGGCTCTCAGGATTTGGAAGAAAATCGGGAGATGGATCTCAGGATTTGGTAGAATTTTCAGTTTTTTGTATTTTGCATTGAGTTTTTGGAGGTGTTTGAGCAATTTAAGTATAAAGTACCACATTCTAAATGTTTGGAGTGCAGATTTACTAGAGCCAGCTGCAATTCCGGAAAGAAAATTCGTCAATCAACGTTGTCAAACATGACAAAAGGAAGCAGCTAGAAGCTTGATATGTATTTAATTTTGAAACTAAGTGCAGTTATATTTCATTCAGACTCTAAAGCGGTTTAATTAAGACATTTTTCTTTATCGCCCCTTACTTTTTGTGGCCCTTTCATATTCAACACAACAGCCAACTAAGTTCAGGACTGGGACAGAAAATATGGACGAATTACAGACACTAGGCCTTTGACTATTGAGACTGAGTTAAGTGGATAATTTTTTTTACAACCATCCCCAGAGGTATTCACAAATGATAAAGAGAAAACGCAAAGTCGTAGTTCATTAGTATTGATAGAACTGAAAAAAAGTTTAAGAAATAGCAAAACTTTCAGATACATATACCGCATTACATTCATAATCTGTGTCTATCGCATAGCTTTTTATGTGAGCTGCCTCTTCTGATCATGCCGTAACTCAGCTGTGCTGGTATACGCGACTACTCCTTTTAGCCTCTTTCTGAGGGGCTGGTCAACTGTCAGTGTGTTTGCTGTAACTCAGTCTCGTTTCATTTCAAGTTTCGTCTGAATTGTGGAATCCAATGTTACGGTTACCAAATGATTCCTTCTGCCTGTCTTTACTTCTTGAGTAAGCTGAACAGTCTTTCTGAAGCTACGTTCGAAAATGGCAAGGAAAACAAGTATTGTACAAACTTTGCTAAGTTTGGCTTCCACGATGTTCCCTCGCACTCAAAGCCGATTTCCAGCAATCCACGGCTTTCAGAGTCACTGTTTTATCATCGTTGGCACTATCGGAATGTTCCCGCCATTCTTTGTCAATGGCACTTCTCGACTTTTTGTGCTCGTTTTCATCCTTTTTTCGCCATTTTATGTTTTATAATACACTGACAGGCCCCGGCAGAATATATTCGTCACTTTCTTCTTACCCAGTCGTTCTTTATCAGTAACATTCTTACGAGTATACGGCATATTTCTCAGGAATCGGACTAAGTTGTCAACCAGCAAAAATCGTAAATTGTTTTCAAAATGCTGCAATTTTCGTCTCTGTTTCTTGTATTGGACCATTTGAAGCAAACCGCTTCAGTTCTATAGAGTAACTGCAGACAAAGTCTAATTTTTGTCATATTTCTTTAAATTTGTCGTAACTCTGGATACTTTTGAACCTAATGAATCAGCTGGACCCACATAGTGCTAGTTCCCATCTTCTTGGTGCAAGCCTACACCTGTGGTTAGTTTATGAATCGAAAATAATTAGTTAATTACAAACCTTGAAGTTGCTTAAATGATCAAAAACAGAAAATCAATGTGACCACTGTGGAATGGATAATGGGCATTGTTCACCCTATGCCAATAAATTCAAATCGCAGCGCCTCAATTGCCTTGGACGTTGGGAAAAATCCTTAAAAGACCAAAGGCAACGGCCAGGTAAAAAAAAAGAAGAATGAACACAAAGTAAAATGTTTCGGGGATTAAGTTTTCTAGAGATTTTTGGGAGATTCGGTATCTTCTTTTTCTATCGGGGGATTGATTAGAAATTCGGTAGATCTCCCGAAAAATCGGGAGAAGTGGAAACACTGACGATAGGATATCAATTGGTTCATGATGAAAACAATACACAAGATCAGGGTTTCAAACTTTCTGTTCCGTGAATATGTCCACTGAGCGCCAGAAAATATATCATTTTCAGCCAAATTTTGTCCATATTTTGTACTCTTTGAATATTTGTACAAGGCTACCAAAGGGATCTTCTATCCGGACTGCTGAGATAAAAGCTATAATTGAGGCCCTTAAGGTAGTTTAAGCGAAACCTCGACTATCAAAAAATATTTCGTCTTATCGTAGTCCAAGTTAGCTTTATAGATGATTTCTAAAGGTTTGTCTTCCTCAAATACATAATTTCCAGAACTTTAAACTACGTTGAACAAAATGGCTGTCTCTAAACTTTGATCGAATGTGTTTGGGGAAATGGAGAGCGCATGAGGAAGGTTAATTGTTCTCCAGTCACATTCTACTATTAAAAAGGCCAATTTCAATTTCCAATCATATGAGCCCCTTTTGAAATTTCTGCAACAACTTTCTATATAAACCTTATATGCCCAAAGGGCATAACTTACAACCTTGCCCTGATGACTCTAATGGGGTTATCATCCTAAAAGACCTCATTTCCAGAACTTTGGACTACATTGAAGAAAATGGATATTTCAAAATTTTAACTGGATGTGTTTGGGAAAATTCTGGATGTGAGAGGGGGGTTAACTGCTCTTCAATCACTTTAGACTATTAAAAAGGAACTAGCTCTTTCAATTTTCAGTTGAATGAGCCCTTTTTGATGTTTTTACAACATTGCTTTCTAGAAAAATCTTACATGCTCCCAGGGCCTAACTTACAACCTTTGCCCTTAGGGCTGTGGGAGGGGGGGATGGGTTGTCATCCTGAAAGACCTATTTTCCAAAACTTTCAACTACTTTGAATAAAATGGCTACTTAAGAATTTTAATGGGATGTGTTTTGGGAAAAGGTGGGTGCAAGAGCAGGGTCGGTTGTTCTCAAATCCCTTTCGACTATTAAAAAGGGCACTAACCTTTTGAATTTCCAATCGAATGAGCGCTTTTTCAAGTTTCTAAAACAAAGATTTCAGTAAAAACTTATATGCCCCCAGGGCGTAACTTATAACCCTTGCCCTAAAGACTGTGGGGGGAGTTTCCTGTTCAAAGGTATAATTTTCTGAACTTTAACTTCGTGCAACAAAATGGCTATCTCAAAATTTTGATTGGTTGTGTTTTGGGACACGGTTCGCGTGGAAAGGGTGTTAGTTGCCTTCCGATTACTTTCGACTATTAAAAAGGGCACTATCCATTGTAATTTCTAATTGAATGAGCCCATTTTGAAGTTTCTACGACAACACATTCTATAAAAACTTTGTTTCAGACTGAATTTTGAAATATTTTTCCTTGAAATGTATAACATGAAATATGTTTTTTATGTGTTGTCATGGTTTTTCTCGTCGGTGTTACATTCTGTTGATGTTTCAAAGTTTAGTTTAGAAGTTTTCCGTAGAAACGGATGACATGGAATATTTTTTTAACATACCAAACCCAAAATCAGGACAAAATTGGGCTGTGTAAAGCATCTTGATAACTCTTGGCTGGTGACTTTCAAGAAAATTCTTGATCAAACCAAGGATGTTTTGTGCCTTAGCTACTTGGTTCCAACAGTGACTAAGAAATTTAAACTTATTGTCAATTTAAATATTAAAAAAAAGAATTCTAGAAAGCTTTTTTTTAAGAAATATTTCAGGGAAAAGTAAAGAGCTAAGTTACAACAGAGACAATCTGCTACAAAGCAAAAGAACATTTCGTGCATAAAACAAACATTAATTTATATCAATGTATTAAAGGAACCACAACACAAGCATAGATTACAACATATAATGAAACATACTAGAAATCTCTATCAATGAATAAAAAGCCTGAAATCACCAGAAATTGCAATAAATAGTTTAAAATTAACAGAGTTAAATTAAATTTAAAATTAACAGAGATTACCACAAACAATTATAGGCCTAACACCACTAAGCTTTCTTAAGACCCGAGTGTTATTTGCCCTGCACTTAAAACAAATACATTTCAAAAGTTTTCTATCTATAATAATCTTAAATCCTAAGTTTTCAAAACTTCAAAAAACAAATATTATCATATGATATACAGTCTATCTACTTTCATTAATTCTATAGTGATCTTGGTTAATAGGGTTATTTTTTTTTTTTTTTTGTATGACAAATGAAAACACAATGTTTAAAAGGACACTATGCGTTAGCAGACCTAGGGGGTGTTAGCGCTTGGCCTGTTTTTGGTTATTTATGTTCATTTTAGCCTTAATTGAATTCGTGTATTTAGGACTTAAGTATTTTTGGAATGGTAAGTATGCACAGGATGTTAAGTATAGAGTACAAAAGGGAAATATGTGTAGGAATTTAATTATAAAAAGTGAATTTAATTGAATTTAGTGTAGGAATTTAATTTTAAAAAATGAGGTTGGAAAGATTAGGGACTTAGCAATGACTAAATATTTATTTAAGACTACACTCCTCTCGGTTATGCATTACAGGTGTGAGCTGTGAGGCTTTAGAGAAAGGGGGGAGTTGGAGAGAGTGCATAGAAATTATTTTAAGATAGTTCTTAGGGCCCATAAATCTACTCACAATATTGTACTGGAGGGGGATTAGGGACTAAATAGGTTAAGAAAAAATAGGTTAATAAGATTGGTGAAGTTTTGGATAAGAAATTTAAGAGGTAAAATTAGGTTAGCGAAAGAAACGTATTTTAGTTTGTTGGAGGATAAGATAGAGGTAGGGTGGCCACAAGAAATTAAGGACATTTTAGATGAAGTAGGATTTTCGTATTTTTGGAATGAAGGTCAGAGATTGAATTCGGATACAGCGGTTGTTAAGGTAAAAGAAAGGTTAAATGAGCAAGGTATACAGCAGTGGCAGGCTTGGAAGGAGGCCTCGGGATCCCTGAGTCTGTGTAGTACAGTGAAGGGCACGTGAGGGAAAGAAGTTAATTTTAATTTGGGGTTGAAAGGGGAAGAAATACAATGGATTTTGAATTTAAGGGGAGGGTCGATTGATATTGGGGAAAGAAAGAGGAAATTTTGGGGCCCTTCCCTTGTCCGATGTATGGAGAAAATGATGAGAATATTTTTATTTTTGGGAGAATTGAAAGGAATTGGCGGATCTGAGAAATGAATGTTTTTAGATAGTGTTCGTAGATAAAAGGTGGGTGGAAGGGATTGTAGGATCACGAGTTAAAATGATATTAAGGAATTTGGCTAAGTAAGTAGATGCAGAGCTGATACATTCTGAAAGATGTATCTCTTTATAAATATTTTCGTGGAGATTCATATATAAGTACATTTTTCTTTTTAATTTGCTTGTGTTTTTTTGTTTTTTGTTTTTAATTTATTTGTGTTTTTTTGTTGGTTTTGTTATGTTTATGTTCTGTTTTTTTCCTATCGCCTTATGTTTTTTTGGAAATAAATACATTTATACATTCATTTATAGGCTTGCGTGACATTGTTAAAAAATCTAACAATAAAAACCAAGTGCAGCTGAGGGGTTATCCTATGTGTACTACACAATTTGTTTAGTCAAATCGGTGCCTTCATAAATGGAACTGTGGTGAGCACAAGCAACAATCTTTCAAACTATACGAATTATATATAATTAATGTTGATGAATTCAGTGTCTAGATACATAATCTACACTCAAGCTAACAGAACACATTTATTTTGTTCATATCCAACTACCTTAAAACCCTCTTACCTTCTTTCTATTCTTAGATATACCTTTCTCTGCAAAAAGTAAATTAAAATAGCAATCACTCATTCTCAGTAATTCCAAAACTAGAAAATTGAAAATATTTCCTGTTCAGGAACAATATGGAGATTAAGTGCCCATTATGCCTTTAATCAAATTTTTACGTGAAAGCCAGCCATATATCTGTAGGCGCCAGGGAATAAAGAAGTAAGAGTAAGATTACAGTATATGATTGTCTGATCTTTGCCCTTTGTACCTGTTCTTCAAGATATCAGATTACTAAGTACTTCACTTATATATGTTTGGGTTTATCTTTGATTGCCAAAGGAAAGCGATGAAACTTTTACTGAAAGAGACTTCGTATGTGTTGAAAGAGTGGATAATCCGTTTTGTAAACTGATCTGAATTCAAAAACACTAATAGGAATATGTCATGGATCAAAATGAAAGTTTTGCTGTAGAAACTCCTCTAGCTTAATCAGCGGATATAAGTGGGCCTATTTTCTCACCATACGAAAGACTTTCTCACCATTTATACCAGCCTTCAATGAAGGAAACGCATCATTTCAAAACTTAAATATAAGATATTCCAGAAAATAATTCAGACAGAAAAATAAAAAACTCAGTGTTAAAGAGTATTGCTTTATGTCAAAAAAGCAGAAACAACGACCGATCCAAGCTAGGGAAAACGAACTGAAAATTAAAATTCTAGATGCCATGGCAAAAAATAGGAAGGAAGAGAGTGTAGAACAGCATAAATGTAGAGTAGAAGTCTGTTAAAGACTCAAAGCCTCAACTTGAAATTGACCCTCAATGCAAATATTGTAGTGTCAATCCTAAGATGGTCACAGTTTTCAAATGTTTAATTATTCATGAAAGTAATTATTTTGGACAATGTTTCTTGGGAACTAAAGAGGGTTTACCTACCTAAAATTTTCACTACGATGATTATGAGAAACTAAAAGAGGCTGATTTTGGTCGTTCTAGGAAAAGAGGAAGCCTGAAATACAATTTGAAAGCAAGAGAAGGGATATTTGGCGTTTTTGATCATATGTTCAATCATTCCTGAAAGAGAGAGACAGCATAAGTTTGGTTGCTTTTGGACAAAAATTTACTGGAAATGAAAAAGGGTTTACATAGCTAAACTTGTTACTTACTACGATTTTTAGAAATTCAGGGTAGCTGATCTTAGCTCTTGTAGGAGAAAAAGAATCATGAAACACAATTTAAAAACTTAGGAAGGGATGTTAAGAGTTTGCAATCAAGTATTTTTCAGTACTTTTCGATTGGCGAACGTCAAGTGAATAACCGGTCTGAACAGACTGTGAATGACAGCATTCATCCATCACAAGATGCAAACCACCCAGAAATCTCAACTCGATTCAATAATAGGAAATCACTTAGCTTTGCAGTTTGGATGCAAGGCACAAAGAATTTTGAGAATGATCTCCTGAACCTCGCACCACACTTCTGTAGAACCGGGAAAAGAAAAAGTACAGTCCCAAAAATTACAGCCCAAAATTATACTTTTGGGATTGTTAAAGAGGTGATTTATGTTTATAGGGACAAAATGACGGAAGAAACAACTGTTTTTGTAAGCTTTAGCTTCTTAGGCAATGGTTGAAAATGAAACACAATGGGATTTTCAAGCTGAAAAAGCACCAGTGTGACAGGTGCATGGCATTTAAGTTGAAGAATTGTGAGCACATATTAAAGAAAGCAAAATCTAGGACTGAGAATGACAGTGACAAGAACAAAGCCAAAGCTAGTTCAAGGGTGTTTATAATGGCAACTCATAACCTTGAATCTAAGTTGCTTTGTCAAGGCATAACATTTTTGTCTCTTTACTTCAAACAAAAGGTTGTTTTGCATAGCTGCACTTCAAACGATCTTGTTAGTTTAGACGTACTGAATATAGTCTGGATCGAGACTAAAGGGCAGTTCAGTCCATTCGAATTCGTTTCATGTGTTATTGACAAGTTGGAAGACCTGCTATGGTCATACCCAAACGCTGAGGCAATTATTATGTGAAACAATGGATGTTTATAAAAGAACAAGAATGAAGTGCTTTCTAATGCACTTGTCCATTTAGCTACTATGTATGGAGTGACAGTGACGCAGAAGAATCTGGAAAAAGGGCACAAAAAAAGGTAGTGGGACACTCTGCACCAGATATTCAGAACTCAATATGAAGATGAAGACGTTTACACTCCAAATATGTATACATCTGAGATGAAGGATGCCTGGTGTAATCTTTACCTCTGTCAAGAAAAACCATGAATCATTCAATGGTGTAATTCATGGACTACCCAGGATTGAAGTATCACCGTGATTATAAAATTTGAAGTAACAAAAGAGACGGAAAGTGACGGAATTAAAAGGAGACGGAAAGTGACGCACCTGAGGAAATTTGCCATATTTTAAAAAAAGAGGAAACTTCCCCTAAAAGTCACAGAATTAGAATACAAATCACCCATTAGATTCAGCGTATTAGAGACCCTACTGTAGAGGTTTCAAGCTCCTATCTGCAAAAATGGGGAATTCTGTATTTTTTGCCGGAAGAAAGATCTCGGACTCGTATTTATTTTTTTTTCCCAGGGGTGATCGTATTGATCCAGTGGTTTTAGAATGTTGCAAGACGGCTCATTAAAAACGAAATGAAAAGTTTTAGTTTTGTGACCAAAAAATTGGAGGGCTACTAGGCCCCCTCCCATGCTTATTTGTTTCCCAGTCACCACATAAAATTTTTTAGACATTCATTTTGTTCAGAATAGTCGAAAAACCTAATAACTATGTCTCTGAGGACGACTTAACCCCCAAAAGTCCTCTGGAGAAGGGCTTCAAGTTATGAACTTTGCCCATTATTTACACATAGTATTGGTTATTACAAAGTTTACAGACGTTTTTGAATTTTTTATTGCTGGGGTGGGAGGTTCGTGGGAGGGGGTTACATGGGAGGATCTTTCCATGGAGAAATTTTCCATTGGAGAAGATAACCCTTATTTGGATTTCCTAGCATTATTTTAAAAACAATCAAAAACTAAATAAAAAAATTTTTCAACTGAAAGTAAGGAGCTAAATTAACGCTTAAAAGAAACAGAAATTACATATATTGATATTAAATCATAACAATTACGCCCCGAATGATTTCGAAAAAATTAAGCAAGAAAAAACGGGTTTTAATTTTAATAGAGCAGAGAAACAAAATAATTAAAGACAAATCAACACTTTGATTAAAAAATATTCCCAATATTTCAGCCCCATGTCCGGGAGCCTTTCTCAACGGGAAAAGAACAAAAAACAAAAACTGTTTTTAAAAAAACACACATCAACTAAACTAACACGACAACTAAACACAACGAAAAAGAAAAATATTATAAACAAACTTACAAGATACTATCTCACATTACAAACAAACTTCAAGCACTGACGTTATAACAGCATGAACAAAGCGAATGTCTATAGTGAAACCATGCTCTCCTCTTAACATTCAGTGTATAAATGGGAATCTATGAAAAGGGAAGACTGTATTTACTTCAACAAACCAGAAAATGTCACCTACCCGCATCACCCTTAACTAAATCTCACAGGTTAATCAATCAACTCATAAATCATAAATTGGATGCCTTTTTTTGTTGCTAGTTTAGCTGCAGTCCGTTGACTTTTCCCAGATTTTACCTCATTCTGACCTTTGTTCGCAAGATTATCATTTCTTTCAGGACAATTATTTAAATCACTACTGGTTGAATATTTTACCTACTTTTTAATTGAACTATGATATATTGAATTTATCTTAAAATCCTCTTCATCTCTATTGATACTAATACCCACATATATAATCTTTTTTATTTCTATAATTTCTCTGAAACTTTGCAAAAGTTCTACAGACTTATGTAAAAATTTTTATTTTTTTTTATTTTATATCTGTGTATAACAGATTTTTGTATGATTCATGTGAATTTTTGTTATTTTATGTAAAACGAACAGAAATTGCGTATATTTATATTAAATACCAACAATTAAGCCCCGAATGACACCCCGAATGATTAATTACACATCGAATGAGCTGTTTATACACCTTCAAACTGCTTATGATAATTAAATCTTATAGCTTCGTATAAGAGATTTTCTTCTGATTCATGTGGATTTTTTATATTTTATCTCAGGAATCAAACCAGGAAATCAGTTTTACCAGCAAATCCGAAATTAAATAAGAAAAACAAGTTTTTTCAATTGAAAGTCAGGAGCTACATTATAACTTAAAACGAACATAAGTTACGTATATTGACATTAAAGCATAACAATTGAGCCCCGAATGACATTAGCGGGCAATTGAGCCCGCTAATGTTTGACTTTCTCATACGTCTATTTTTTTAAACAATGAAAACTTTAACGTAAAGAGCGAGGCATTGAGGAGGGGACAGCCCCTTTCATATACGGAATAATTTCTGTTCATTTTAAGTTTTAAGGTCGTTCCTTACTTTCAGTTAAAAAAAACTTGATTTTTTTTATTTAATCAATTCCAGGAGCCTCTGAAGGTCCCAAAGAATTCACAATCTTTTTCAAATTACTTATGGAAACCGGTTAAAAAACAAAAATACTACCATCATTATCAAAATTTGAAGAAATTTGACTTTCGTCCTTTATATTAATGTCATTATCAAACGGTGACGAGCTATTTTGA
Source organism: Artemia sinica (assembly GCA_027921565.1). NCBI lineage: Eukaryota > Metazoa > Arthropoda > Branchiopoda > Anostraca > Artemiidae > Artemia > Artemia sinica. The sequence continues at coordinate 17,416,930 of CM051261.1, forward strand.
CCAAACTCAGTAAATAATTTACAAAAACTATCAGCTATAGATTTATCATTTTCAATTCTTGCCCCATTCAGGTTAACTATCTTCTTAGGGATCTTATTATCTTTATGTTTATTTGTTTATTGACAACAGTTTGGTAACTAACATAAATATGTCGATTTTCATTCAACTGGTTTTTGAACAATCTACTATAAAGCTTATTTCTTAATTTCATCATGTTTTTTAATTCCTTTGTTAACCACGGAGGTTTAAAATTATTTTTCTTTCTCGATTTATTCTCATTTGGTCCTTCAATCTTACAACACTTGTGCATTGCTTCATGAAGCTTATCAGAAAACAAAAAATAACCTACTTCATGGTCATTTGACTCACAACATCGCTCCATTCTAGTTTTCCTATATAATCTTCTATTTTATTTAAATTTGGTTCATAGGAAACAAATATCTTCTATTCAATATGATCCTGGTCGGATATCATAAATCACTAAACGACACCACTAAAAATGCAAGGAGACGATCCAAACCTGGCGCAATTAGCACATTTGATGATTTCAGCCGGTCACAAATATCTTCACTAATTATCATGTTATCAATAAGCATGGTCGTGCAGTCTGTGATTCGTGTGGGGAGGTTAATCGACAAGAAAAGGCTAAATGATGGCTTAGTTGTCAAAAATTCTGCATTCGTGTTATTTCCGAGCTCCAACAAGTTATGATTTAAATCTCCTATTAGAATACATGTCTTTTTACGCGACCAAGTATTCTGACTAAGATTCTAAAAATGCTAATACGTTTCCGAGGGGTTATAACTAGGTGTCCTGTAAACAAGGCCGTAACGTATACGGAGGGGTAGGGGGCGACCCTCGAATGTTTTTGGTCACTTGGTAACAGAAATTTCAGGAAAATCGTGGCACTTTGGGCCACTATTTTTCTGACACCGTTAATATCCTTTTTTTTCGATTCAATAAAGACCACGAAAATACTGACATTTCATCTACAGAATTTTGAGCTTGGTCGGTAAACGTAGCAGTGTTACCGAATCCTGCCGTGATTTTATAGATGGTGCCACAACTTTCCATTTGGTTAAGCAAACAGCGTTAAAAGAGCGACGTGATATGTACCGAAATCCCAATCTTGGTTGGTAAATGCAGCGGTTTTACCGACTCGTGCAGTGATTTTACGTATTGTATTCGAAATGGAAATTATGCTAATTATTGACAAAAAACAGTCGGTAAAAATAACCAGCCAGTCGGTAAAATCTCTTGCTCCCCCCCCCCGAACCTTTTGGCTAGCAACGAAACTGCCAGTAAATAAGAGGGATACAAATTTCGACATCATTTTTTCTTTTTTCATAAACAACAAAAGACTCGCAGATCTTCAAGTCTGACACGTAAAGTATCTTTACGGTCACGGAAATATCATCCTTCACATAAATTCCAAATAAACTTTCCCCATATGCGTTCTATTTTTATAATAAAAAGAATCCTAATGAATCCAAACTTAAAGGTGAAATTTAACTCAAGAAACTCTAAGTCAGAGCTGTCACATTGACACAAAGATTATTTTCATTAACTGTGGTAAGTAGTGTATCAAACCCTTTTTCAAGCCCCTGACAATTATATGTGGCTTCGACAAGATCACTCTATGATTTATTCCGCCTCAGACCGCAGGATTAATCTACTTAAAAACAGGAATATTTAGATCTGAACTCACTTTTTCATTCCACCAATCACGCTCACAGAGGACTCGTTCAAATATATTAGCTAAATTAAAGTAACTTCCTGCAGGGATAGTCTATGAAACAGAAAAGACATTTGGAAAAAAAGTTCACCTTACTGTCACCAAAATAGTTTAGTCACTCTCCTGTATGTTAGCCAGAAGCCTGGCTTCTTGAAGACGGCTCAGTGAGACTTTTTCTAACTACTTCATTGCCAGACTTTGCAAAGATACAGCCCAGTACTGACCGAGCATTTCTCATACCCATTACATCCCTAGCAGAATTTAGCACTTTCTGTCTACGACGAGTAAGGCTTTCACCTACAAAACATTGCAATCCTTTCAGCTTGCTCCAATTTTTCAATATTTATGGCGAAATTGTTGGGGTTCAAATCCGACTTCAATAGGGAGGATTTTGGTACTACTAGGTTTTCCCAAAATACTAACATTTATAATGTCAGACTCGGAAACCGATTATAGACCAAGTCTGTTTCTTATTAATTCTAACAAATTATTGGTGGGATGCCTTGTTGTTTCATTCAGACCAGAGATGGTGAATAACTACGCAAGAAGATTACTAGCTTGTTGCATTTCATCGAGGTCATAATGTAGATTTGACATTGCTGCTGCCAAGAAATCAACTTTTGATCCCAGTGCTCCGAATTGGACCACTAATTTTCCATGGCTACTTTTAAAGTTCCAACATAAAGGATGAATGAACAACTTGCATTATTTTCTCAAGATTATCTTATGAGTTTTACCTTACTGAACTTCTTTACAATATTTTGCTGAACAAGATCACTAATTGAATCCTTAACTTGCCTAATTTCCACTCGTACTTCAGAACTCTTAAGCCGTACTTCCTTCTCAATTCCAAGCAGTTTCCATGCAACAATTTAGATTTTTATAGAGTTTTATAGAGTAACAGTTTAGATAGGTCCTTTCAGTTTAATGCTGAATGACCAATAAGAAATTTTTGATCTGCAATTTATCCCTATCCCTTCCAACTGTTAGTATCGAAACATTGTAACATAGAACAGGAATAGGTCAGCTGGTTTCTTGCATTGTGTCTGTAACCAAACATTCAACCTTTATCATCCAGGTATAATGCCACCGACATATGCAAGTTGCGGTGGTTATCGGATCTCTCCCACAATCTGTACCGCTTTTAAGATGTAAGGAATGAAACTTGGCCAAAAATTTTGAGTGAGCAATAGTTAGGAAATATCAACGTCGTCAGAAAATTTCAAGTTTAATTTTTTCGAGACTAAAAACATAAGGCTTCAAAAGCTAATAAATTTTGGGATTTTGATATCTCGCTCATTCAGAAACAGCTTCTGAAAACTTCAAATCTTTTAAAATTATGACTTCCTTACTTTTAGGGACAGTTGGCGAGGATTTTGAAGGAAGTCACAAGTCAATCTGTTCAACCAGATTATAAACAGGGCAGAAATTTAGAAACAAATATTGAAAAACATAAGCGTCGAACATTAGTAGCTTCTTGTTGAGCTTCGAGAGTGAAAAACCCCTTTTCAAATGTTTCCCAATTCATTTTAATAGCATAATTTTAGCAAAACTAATGCCATTTCTCTGCGAAATTTTCATTATTTTAGAATATTACTATATTTGACATATAAACCTTGAAGTGTAACAATTCCCTGCAGTTATAAGGGTTAGCATGTGAGCTACTTCGAGCATTATTTATAGATGGCATAAAAAGAAAAATTCAAAGCAAAACGTTTCTTTGTACATGAAAATTGTTTTTTATTAGAGCTGAAGCCATTAACGAAGCTATTAGAAAAAATTTTAAACTTTAGACATGTTATACTTGTGTGAGAAGGTAAAATACGTGACCAGGTGTCCACATTCCCCACCGGCTCTTATATAAAAGCACATTTAAATTAAAAAAGTATTATATATTTATTTTGGCCATAAAGTAGTTGGTGGCGCAAAGTTCAACCCAAGAGAGGTGAGATCCAAGCTACGATAAAACTAAATTGAAAATCTAATAATTACATCCCACCTCCAAACAGAATTTATCGCTAGTCTGCGTTTTCAACTTCGAACAGGTGTCATTGCTGGCTGATGGCATACAGCCAAGTTACCAATTTCCTTCATATTCCCAAAAATAATATTTTACTTCTTTACTGCTATTTGGTAAAGCTAATGATTTATATTATAAATTTTTGTTTGACTCTATTTTTAGTCATTTAATGGCCTTAAGGAAACCCAAATCAAAAGCTTCCATCAATCAACTGATTGAACCATTATTGACCGTCAAGGAACCTGTTTGAAGCTTGAGTCAAGCGTTGATGGTGATTGATAGAAAGTCTGAATGACTCAATCAGTTTCTAGACGGTCAATCTTGCTGTAATCAATTGAATGACGGAAGCTTTTGATCAAAATGATTTACCGTCTAGGATGCCCTTTATTCCTTTGATGCCAGACTTTTAACATTTCCCTGTTTTAATAGTTTCTTTTTAGCAACATTCAAGAGTACGTAGCATGCCATTCCTAGCGTTGGATTTCCAAGCGTTGATTTTATAAGTAAAGTTCTTAAGCTATCAAACTTGAGACTGAAAGTATTACTTTGCCAATTGATTGCTCTAAAATGATATTCGACGTATTGGTCTATTTTATCTATATTATAATTATTAAATTAATTTAGCAGTATAGATTAATTAGTGTAAATATAACGTACTTCTTTTTCTAACATAAAAAGCAATTCTAGAATTCCAAGACCATGATTTTGAGCAAGATCACCTTCCCATCTGGCTCAACCTTTTTATAATGGTTCCTTAAATAATTCCTGAGTCTAGGAACAGGCAAGTAGTAAGTATATGATAAGCTGTAAGAATACAAATTATAAAGTTGTACTTAAACATTCTTTTCAATATTTATTTAGATAAAGAGAAAATAAAATGTTTCGAATTTTTTTTTTGTTTTTGTTTACTTGATTGTTGACTCGGGATACGATTTTTTGGCTGAGGAGCAGAAGCTGTGCAAGGAGCAGAAGAGCTTGAATGAGCAGTAAATTCGTTTAGCGAGGGATTAGCAAAAAAGATAATTTATTGGAAAAATTAAAGGGTTCAATTTCTTTTAAAATGTAAAAATGGGGAGAAAAAAGGCATAACAAACAATTATACGGAGAATGAAACGAACTTAAGGTTGAGAACCCTTGATTTTTATTTTAACTTTACAATTACAAGAAGCCATGTCTGTTGCAACGACTTTTTATGTAAAAATACACGCCATTACACAAAAAGACGGCAACAGTATACAGACTACACAGAATTAAGATCAAAATTTACTGCTCAGCTCTAATTTTCAACCTAGAAAAGAAAAAGGACATTAATCGATTGAAGATAAGACATGTAAAGAAGTAAATAAAAAAATAAATAAAGAACAGGGCTAAAACTAAAAAAAAAACCTAAAACAGAGTGAACCAAATTAACATTCGATCCGCCGTGAAGGATGGGCGTTAAAATTCCGAAATGGATGCCTCTTTCATTCGAACGTGAAACATTATTACGAAAAAAAAAGATGAACAAGTTGGGAGGAACAGAAAGGGACATTTAACTGACAATTATGGCAAGGCGTCAGTCTATAAGTTAAAAGAATAGATAATAGTTGTAAAAATAGTATATTTATTCGATAATTAGGGTTAGCGGCTTCAAAAGGACGTTTAGTTGAATCACAACACAAATGTGCATCCAAATGGTCAAAAGAGCGTATTTGCAGTTCTCGGGAATGGATAAAGTTATTCAGTCAAGATTTTTATGACACATTCAATTTGTGAGGTGTGTCTGAATATGTCTCTGCGGCGTGTACCCGATGCTTGCCGGAGTAGCACTGCATTTGGTAGCCAGGGATTGTCCCTACGTAATACGTGATCAAGGTATCTCCACCGGCGAACTTTTATTACATATCAAGGAGGCACACTTGTGCCTCTATAAAGAGGCGACCCACCACAATGTTAAGCGATTTCAGGTCCTAGAGGTCGCAGAGAGACGGCGCTAATCGCATTTTGTAGCCCAAGCTCAAACTAAGAAACTTGCAAAATTTCATCCTCCTCCGACTTTATCTTCATGGGGTAAACTGGGCCGGAAGTTTGGACCCTCCCACCACAGCCCCCCTTTAACGTAGTCCGATTGGGCTGAAATTTAGAGGTTAAGCTTTCCTAGGGCCCGGGAGCTTATCCTCGAAATTTCAGCTCAATCCGATCACTCCTTCCCTGTTTTCAAAAAACCAAATATAGCCACTTAAAATTCATCTTCTCTTTTTTTTTTCTTAGCCACGCCTACAGGCCACAGTTGGCAACGGATCCGGTTGAATGAGGACTCATTCGAAGCAGAATTCGACCTGTTAGGGCCTTTTGATATTTTCAGACCGAAAAAATTATCCCCCGAATTTACATTTACGAAAAACCTCGTTTTCCTATATTAGCCCATGTTAATTTTTCCCACCACAACCCCCCTTTAACGTTGTCTGATCGGGCTGAAATTTAGAAGATAAATTTTCATGGAGCCTGGGAGCTTATCCTCGAAATTTCAGCTCAATCTGATCACTCCTTCCCTGTTTTCCAAAAACCAAATATCCAGTTTTTTGGGAATTTGCTTGCGTCGAAAATAGCTTCCATATACTAAAAAACAATTACCATTGTATCTGTATAGTCCAGCGGTTGATACTTCAAACTTTCAGGCGGAAAACTCGGGTTCGATTCACCATCAGAGCAAATTTTTATATACTGAATTTAGACTTTGAAAAGAAACTCAGTTTTTTTTTTTAATTATTTAAAAAAATAACGTTTTCTAAAGAGTTAAAGAGGCTGAGTTACAAGGTCGACCCTTAAAACGTACAGGGATTAGGAGGCACAGTTGGGGGGCTGTTAAAGAGGCTGAGTCACAAGTTCGAACTTTAAAACGTAGAGGGATTAGGAGGCACCCTGTACGACGTGATTTGAGTATTCAGGAATTAAAAGCCTTAACACAAGAATGTTCAAGAGCGGGGGGTTTGGGGGGGCGGCAGCCCCCAACTTTAACTCCTGACACGATCAGCTAACAGTTAGTCAAGCAATAATAAGTAATAAACTGCACAAAAACGTGCAGAAATTATTTGAAAAAAACTACGTTTTCTAAAGAGTTAAAGAGGCTGAGTTACAAGGTCGAACCTTAAAACGTACAGGGATTAGGAGGCACAGTTGGGGGCTACCGCCCCCCAAACCCCCCGCTTTCGCAGCCTTTGAATATAAAAAAAATTTCTTTAAACTGAAAGTAAGGAGCGACATTAAAACTTAAAACGAACAGAAATTATTCCGTATATGAAAGAGTAGTATTGACTTTCTCACAACTCTTTTTTTAAACAATAAAAACTTTAGCGTAAAGAGCGAGGCGTTGAGGAGGGCACAGCCTCTTTCATATACGGAATAATTTCTGTTCGTTATATTAATTACTTTAAATATAATAATTACTTTAAATATAGGAAAAAAATTACCAAGCTCAAAGATTATAAATTCATTAACTTACCCCAAACACTGCTAGCCCATTTGCACAGAACAATTGATATTACTAGAGTAATCCATGGTGAATTCAAATATTGTATTCCATATTCTACATATTCCATGGTGAAGTCAAATATTCTTCTTCTGCACATGAAATAAAAATAGAAAAAATAATTCACTAGGTTACATGAAATTTTTCCTGATTAGCAGTCATCAAGGAGGCACACTTGTGCCTCTATAAAGAGGCGACCCACCACAATGTTAAGCGATTTCAGGTCCTAGAGGTCGCAGAGAGACGGCGGTAATCGCATTTTGTAGCCCAAGCTCAAACTAAGAAACTTGCAAAATTTCATCCTCCTCCGACTTTATCTTCATGGGGTAAACTGGGCCGGAAGTTTGGACCCTCCCACCACATCCCCCCTTTAACGTTGTCCGATTGGGCTGAAATTTAGAGGTTAAGCTTTCCTAGGCCCGGGAGCTTATCCTCGAAATTTCAGCTCAATCTGATCACTCCTTCCCTGTTTTCAAAAAACCAAATATAGCCACTTAAAATTCATCATCTCTTTTTTTTTTCTTAGCCACGCCTACAGGCCACAGTTGGCAACGGATCCGGTTGAATGAGGACTCATTCGAAGCAGAATTCGACCTGTTAGGGCCTTTTGATATTTTCAGACCGAAAAAATTATCCCCCGAATTTACATTTACGAAAAACCTCGTTTTCCTATATTAGCCCATGTTAATTTTTCCCACCACAACCCCCCTTTAACGTTGTCTGATCGGGCTGAAATTTAGAGGGTAAGCTTTCCTGGGGCCTGGGAGCTTATCCTCGAAATTTCAGCTCAATCTGATCACTCCTTCCCTGTTTTCCAAAAACCAAATATCAAGTTTTTTGGGAATTTGCTTGCGTCGAAAATAGCTTCCATATACTAAAAAACAATTACCATTGTATCTGTATAGTCCAGCGGTTGATACTTCAGACTCTCAGGCGGAAAACTCGGGTTCGATTCACCATCAGAGCAAATTTTTATATACTGAATTTAGACTTTGAAAAGAAACTCAGTTTTTTTTTAAATTATTTAAAAAAAATTACGTTTTCTAAAGAGTTAAAGAGGCTGAGTTACAAGGTCGACCCTTAAAACGTACAGGGATTAGGAGGCACAGTTGGGGGGCTGTTAAAGAGGCTGAGTCATAAGTTCGAACCTTAAAACGTACAGGGATTAGGAGGCACCCTGTACGACGTGATTTGAATATTCAGGAATTAAAAGCCTTAACACAAGAATGTTCAAGAGTGGGGGGTTTGGGGGGCGGCAGCCCCCCAACTTTAACTCCTGACACGATCAGCTAACAGTTAGTCAAGCAATAATAAGTAATAAACTGTACAAAAACGTGCAGAAATTATTTGAAAAAAACTACGTTTTCTAAAGAGTTAAAGAGGCTGAGTTACAAGGTCGAACCTTAAAACGTACAGGGATTAGGAGGCACAGTTGGGGGGCTACCGCCCCCCAAACCCCCCGCTTTCGCAGCCTTTAAATATAAAAAAATTCTTTATACTGAAAGTAAGGAGCGACATTAAAACTTAAAACGAACAGAAATTATTCCGTATATGAAAGAGGCTGTGCCCTCCTCAACGCCTCGATCTTTACGCTAAAGTTTTTATTGTTTAAAAAAAGAGTTGTGAGAAAGTCAAACTTTAGCGTAAAGAGCGAGGCGTTGAGGAGGGCACAGCCTCTTTCATATACGGAATAATTTCTGTTCGTTTTAAGTTTTAATGTCGCTCCTTACTTTCAGTATAAAGAATTTTTTTTTATATTTAAAGGCTGCGAAAGCGGGGGGTTTGGGGGGCGGTAGCCCCCCAACTGTGCCTCCTAATCCCTGTACGTTTTAAGGTTCGACCTTGTAACTCAGCCTCTTTAACTCTTTAGAAAACGTAGTTTTTTTCAAATAATAGCATATGAGGGTGACCCTTATCACAGATGTCACCCTTTTTATCTCCTTCCTCCTTAATAGAATAAAATTTTATTGTTATCAATCATCTTTCAATATCCTACTCTATTATTATTACACCGTTTGCTTTTCAAGCTCATCCCTCCCAAATAACATAGTTGCTCAAGTTTTTTGGGAAAGACGCAATTGGTCATCAGGTCATCACATACAAATATTACCAATCTTGAAAGGTTTGTATGTTTAAACCATATACACCTAAAAGTATAACATATTTGCAGCACTGATTGAGAAGCACGGTACTGAACAGGCTAAAGGATAAAATGTATTAGTCTATATCTTGTTTCTCCTATATGATCAGCTAAAAACTGCTTCTGTGAGCAGATATTTACTGCTCATTTTGCCCTTTGGTAAGAGAGACAATGGATTCTTTATTATATGATTCTACACCAACCGATCCATCAAGTGATCCAGCCTTTAAACTAGATAGTTGATTAAAAAAAATATTGACAACAAAAACTGATGATTTGTAAATTCATCTGTCAGTAAAGTAAATCTTGCACAGAAATATGATTTTCTGACAGTGGCTCTCTCTTATTCCGCTTTTATTTTATCTTTTTCTACATATTCCGGTGATGCGAAAATAGGAAACTTAATATTACCTGGAGAAATTGTCATAATAACGAGTTGGGGTTAATGAAAAACAAGTTACAATTATAAAAAAAAAAAAATTCCTAGCTATGGCATCAAAGGACTCATGGTATTGAATGTAAAGGTAACAATAAATTCCTGTTAGATGGAGGAGATTGAGGAGAGGTACATAGCTCTAAACACTTTCCTCGTATCAAATTTGAACAGTAGATCTATTTCTCAAGGTTTCAATTTTATAACACGAAGAGTGTCAAAGGTCGCCAAAGGACAATATCCTTCAGCGTGAGAAGGGCTGAAGCTAGATACTTGAAGACACTTTCCCATTGACCATCCTTCAAAAAGATCATCAAAAGGATTGCATAAAAACGAACCAGGAGCAGGTCTTAAATGGGATTTTTGCTTTTTTGGCTACTAACCTAAAAGCAGGGGCGTAATTCGCTATGGGACAGGGGGGCTGGGCAACTGCCCCTAGACCCCAGTTTAGACCCTAGTACTTATTTAATAGCCGATAAACACGCGAGAAGAACCGCATATAGAATGTCAAAGATCCTAAGGAAAAACAAGTTTCCTCAGCATAGTGAGGTATTGCTCACTCTGTGAAAGATATTTAAACTTTGGTTTTCTGGGGTTAAAGGGGCAAAAAAAGGTACCTATGTTAGGTTAGGTTACGTATTTAATATGTGCTAAGAGACAGGGGTCCTTGTTTTGACTCCCCCCGCCTTTAAAAAAAATATCGTACCTATCCGTAAAAACATGGCAAATGCACCGAGTGCCAACTGCAGCTTTGTCCCTGAAACCGGTTTAGAGTACGAAGTTCCAGCATAACAAAGTTCCAGAAACAAAGCTCTCTCGGAGCCCTATAGCCCATTTGGCATTCAAAGCAAGTAACTTTTGAAGTATTCAATTACTGTACCTGAAGTTGAGGAAAGTTTGTAATAATTCTAGATTTCCTAAGGGACCATGAAGCATTCTTAAATGAAAGTACATATCAGGTTGTGAAACAGGTAACGTTTTAGATTCATGTTTTAGCTAAACAGGAAAAAAAAAGGAAACTTGGTACAAACTTGCAAGAAAAACAATGTAGCTAAGCAATTCGATGCTTAAAGTAATATCACACACATGATGAGGATGACGTCATATTTAATTGTATATGCCACAAATAAAAAGATCCCTACAGCAAAGTTTCAAGGAGTTTTCAAAATTTTCAATGAAGAAACGTATTATAGCGAGCGAAAGTACGTTTCAGTCGAAATATCAGAAATCTTACATATTATAGTACAACCTGAATCTAGTTTGCCATGGTGTTCCTCAAATACTTCTTCGGATCAGGACAGGGTGTTTACTATTCTCCTCATTGTAGAGGTTTAAAAAAAAATGCTGGTTCCATAGATAAACGCCATAAATGCCTATAGGTGATCTTTCCGTAAAAAATTTCTGAGGAGCCCCCTTCCCCCACATACCAACTTTTCCCCCTGGCCAAATGTCATAGACACAAAAAAATTCCTCGTTGGGGGGAAATTAGAACTAAATCTAAAGAGGATATGTGCACGCATATTTTCAAAAGAGCGTATCTAAGAATCGATTTGGGTATTAAGTTGGAACTTTCAGAGAATACTAAAAGGAGAAGATCATCTGACCAAAAGGCAATATGTGCACGCTACTACTAATTCTACTATCACTGCTGCATTTACTACTGCAAATACAAATTCACCTACTACTGCTATTTCAACTACTTGTACCTATTCTTAGCTCACAACCTAGTCCTGTGAACTAGGTTGAGTCTAAATAGTCTGGATGGCTCTCTTGGTTCGGGGGGCGTGGTCCTCCCATCAGGTTAGTCTAGTCTTCCGTCCCTAGTTAAACATAGGAGAAATCCTACTGCGGTTTCCTCATCGTGGTAGTCAGGTGGAAACGGCCGGAATTACCTATCCCAATTCTTGCTAGGCCAAACCCCAGAGGGTGCCATCAGGGAGTGGAGACCTGCTTGGTTAAATATATTTCCACAAAACGTCCAAATGCACGTCAATATAAAGGGTCCAACCCATACTACGGCATCCCCGGCAAGCAATGCGGTGAAGGTTTCATCAGTGCCTTCTCCGAAAAATTGGTAAGCTGAGGTACTACTTCGGAAACATAGACAACCCCTCAGTGTAGGGTGCTGGAAAGTCTGCTCGATGAAGTGCCGAAAGACCCAGTCGTTTATCGCTGGGGAATTGTAGCGTTACAACATAGACATAATGTGCGTTTCTGAGACTCGAATCAACGGCATTGTGAAAGGCTCAGAGATTGGAACTCCTGAGGACGATGCTTCTTTCTCCTTTTTCAACTCCTGGTCCCTTGATGGATCTACTCATGGTGGAGTGGACATCATTTTAAGCCCCCTATCAGCAAAGTCACTTTTAGAGTGGGAACCTTTCTCACATAGAGTAGCAAGAGCGCGATTCAAAGGCCACCTATTTAACATATTAGTTATTGTAGTTTATGCTCCAACCAGAGACACACCAGAGGGCAAAGCAATATATTAGGAAAATATTTGTGTGGAAAGTTGAAATTAACAGTGCTTGTTGTGGGGGATGTTGAACTAACCAAAAGAAAACATTTGCATCCTAATGCAACTGCTTCTACTCATACTACTACTATTATTATTGCTTCTACTGCTCCTATTGTCACTAAAGCTAGGGCTACTACTATCAGTTCTACAGCTAATCACTACTACTAAAACTAAGGGTATTAAGGCAAAAACTAAAGGGTGTAACAGCAATATATTAGGAAAGTATTTGTGTGGAAAGTTGAAATTAACAGGGCTTGTTGTGGGGGATGTTGAACTAACCAAAAGAAAAATTTGCATCCTAATGCTACTGCTTCTACTCATACTACTACTATTATTATTGCTTCTACTGCTCCAATTGTCACCAAAGCTAGGCTAGGGCTACTACTGTCAGTTCTACGGCTAATCAATACTACTAAAACTAAGGGTATTAAGGCAAAATTTGGGAAATATTGAAACTGTATGGAACTAAATTGAAACACACTATGCCTTTTCATTTTTCAATTCATTTTAATTCCTTATTCGTATTTTTGGGGGTTGAGTTACCATAGCAGGACATGATAACAGTTAAAGAAAATAACTTGAAAATATAAAATAATTTCTGTTCGAATGAGCCCCTTCCCGATCTTCTAGGACGATTGGTTTGATATTATCATCCCTGGGAAACAAAGACAAACAAACCATTAAACATGCATCCGTGGTCTTTCTTCCAGAAAAAAAAAAATGGCAGATAGGAGCTCAAGAACTCCACAGCAGGGCTCTTACTTTACGCTGAATCTAATGGTGTGATATTCATTAGGACTACTGTTATTTTCGCGGGTATTTTCCTATTTTAGAAAATCAGGGAAATATTTTGAGGCTCATAAGGTTTGATACGTAAAATTAAACTCAATAAACTTGATATATTCTGAATCAGTCTAAAAATCCGATTATTGATGTATTAATTGTTATCAAAGTTCCTTTTTTGAGAATTTTGGTTATTATTGGCTTGATTCGCTCTCTATTTGCAGTTCGTTACCAAGAACTGTTTGATTCCACATGCTGTATCCTACATGTATTTTGGAATATATATAGATTATTCCAGGATTCCTTTTTTCTTTATTCCCTTTATTCGTCATAATTCCCCTTTGGCTGCTAAACTTTTTGGAGATAATTTTTCTAGGGGGAATGATCGGAAAGAGGGGGATTTTTCAGGGAGAAGAATTTTTGCGGGGGGATTTTTCAGGGGGGTCTCCTGAACGAGGGATTTTCAGGGGGAATACGCCAGACTCCAAATGCCCCCTGTTTGGGTGCGTACCAAGCATGAAAACAAACGTAAAGCATTGGGGACTGGTCATCATTAAGAAGTTCACCGAACAAATATTTTGCTGGAGACCAAGACTCTATCAGCAAAACTACTTGCTTAGATACAGGGGGGGTATACCGACTGAAGAACGATGAATGTTTTCTAGATTAAGTTTCTTAGTGTCTCTTACGAAAAAAAAAAAAAAACTCGCTACATTGATCAAAGGTTCAATTGCAGATTTAAATAGATTTACTAAGCTTCTCAACAAGTTTGGACAACTTTGAAAAACCCTTGGCATGTAACCAGTTTAGATCATACTCTTGGCACCAAAATTGATATCGTCACATCCTAATTCATCATACTCTGTGCATAGCAAAAATTGGAAAAGAATTGAGGAGCAAAAAGATTACTTTTTGAAGTTTCTTCTGATGAAGTCTGAATTGAAGATGAAGTCTGAACTGATAAAGATGAACTGCCAGGAAAAATCCTTTCTAGGTCTAGCTTAAGTTTTCTTTTCTTCAGTTTTTCCGCAACATTGGATGGTCTCAATTCACTATATTTATCAGAGCCGAAAGAGCGACGACTTTTGTAAGATGATGTGGAAACACCCTTGCTTGATTCACTGATTTCAGCATAATAACTAAAAATAAAATAACATCAGAAAAATTGAAGAAGGAACTGTTGACATAAATTCAACCTTTACATAGGAGGAGGGATATGGAGATTTTCTCAGGTGATCAAAATAAGAAAATAGCCCACTATTAATGAATTTCCAGGAAAAGTCTTTCAGACCAATCTAGGGAGACCAATGCTCAGAGAAGGCTCAGAGATTAGAACTCCTGAGGACGACGCTTCTTTCTCCTTTTTCAACTCCTGGTCCCTTGATGGATCTGCTCATGGTGGAGTGGGCATCATTTTAAGCCCCCTATCAGCGAAGTCACTTTTAGAGTGGGAACCTATCTCACATAGAGTAGCAAGAGCGCGATTCAAAGGCCACCTATTTAACATATCAGTTATTGTAGTTGATGCTCCAACCAGAGACGTACCAGAGGGCGAAACAGATCTTTTATACCAAGTTCTAACTTGTACACTTAAGAAAGTCCCAAAAACGAAACCTCATCTTTATTGGAGGCGACTTTAACGCCAGAATTGGGGGAAAAGTATCAAATGCTGAGTCTGCCATTGGCCACTTCGGTCTTGGAGCTAGATGTAGCAGGGGATCAAAACTTATTCACTTTGCCATGACGAATATTTAGTCGTTACCAATACCTTATTCAAACACAAGCCAAGCCACAGAACCACAGGGCATTCAAGAGATGTTAGAGCAAAGAGCCAGATTGATTACATCCTCATGTCCCGCCATTGTAAATCAATGGCTACAAATAGTAGATCGTACATTGGAGCAGATACTGGCCCGAAACACGGGTCGGACCATATTCTAGTCAAGTTAGATCTAAAGTTACGACTTACAGCACACCCCAAGAGGAAACCTCCACAAAGATTTAATACCAATCGCTTCGATGATCCTAATATACGACGGGCATTCTGCTTAGAGTTGTCGAACCGGTTTGAAGCTCTCCAAGTGCAAGCAAACGACGAGCAAACTCAAAGTTTGGATGAAGAGTGGTTGACCATACGCAATACAAGCCACGAGGCTGCAGAAGCTACGATAGGATACCACAAAAGACTATTCAAAAAGTGGATGTCATCACGCACATTCAGTTGGCTGAGCACAAGCAACAGATATCGGACAGAAAATCGGAGTTGTTCAAACGCTTGAGAAGAGAATGCCACCAATCAGCTAAGAATGATAAGAACCAGTACTGGGAGAAAAGCGATAAAGACATGGAAGCCGCTGCCTCTAGATCAGACACCAGGAAGATGTATCAGCTCCTAAAATCAATCAGGAATAAAACACATATGCCTACTAGTACATTCGTCGAAGATGAAAACGGCAAGTTGCTGTCGAATAATACCGAAGTAATAAATCGCTGGAAGGAGCACTTTGACAAACTACTTAACCAGCACCAACTCTCCACAGCAATAGATGATAATCAGCGCTGGTATTATCCAAGTCGTAGCCCTGATGACCTGCAGGAACCAAACTCTCCCAGCAGTATTTACAATGACGTGAATGTGGCTCCCCCCACGTTAAATGAAGTCCAACAAGCAATCAATTGCCTTAAAAGCAATAAAGCCCCTTGTCCCGATGCCATTCTGGCTGAACTTTACAAGTATGGAGGGACAGATTCATAAACTAACTTGTATATGGGAAGAAGAGATGGTTCCTCAGAATTGGGGAGACTCTATCATCCTTCCAGTCTTCAAAAAAGGGCCAAGGGCAAAATGCAGCAATTGTCGCGGGATTTCTCTCATATGCATTGCTGCAAAAATATCTGCCATAGTGCTACATAATCGTTTTCGTATCCAGCGCAATTCAAGGACAAGGCCCAATCAAGCGGCATTCCGCCCAGGCATGGGAACAATTGACCAACTATTCTTTTTAAGACAAACTCTTGAGCACAGGGCAAAACACCAGAAACCAACAGTGTCTCTATTCATAGATTTTATTACAGCTTTTGGTTCTGTTCTAAGGGATGGAATCTGGAAGGTCATGACAGAAAATGGAGTACCAGGAAAGATAGTCAGACTTATCCAAGCATACTACCAGCATACGCGAGCCCAAATTCAGATCGGTGGAGAACTCTCCTCGATGTTCCAAATTGATTTTGGTGTCCGACAGGGATGTATATTGTCTCTTGTCTTATTTAATTTCATGATCGACTGGATTATGACCAGAGCAGTGACGACTTTTTCAGGCGTTGAAGTAAGTCCCGATTTTGTGATAACCGATCTGGACTACGCCGAAGATATTTGCTTGTTAGCCGAATCTCGTTCAGAGACCCAATCTATGCTATCGAAGGTAGCTGAAGAATCCTCTCTAGTCAGCCTGAAAATAAGCTCCCCGATGACAAAAGTCATGGCGTCCGGTATATCATCTCAAGATCCCCCCAATTTTACTAGAACAGTAGCCCAAAGACAAGAGACATGAATTTCAGTGCCTAGGCTCTCTGGTAGACCCAATAGGAGGATGCACATCAGAAATAAAGTCAAGAATTGCTTCAGAAGCTGGAGTCTTCACCCAGCTCCATCACTCTCTATGGAACCGGAAAAATGTTCGTCTGAAGACAAGAATAAGGATTTACTAGGCTCTTGTTCGGTCTGTCTTACTTTACGGCTTAGAGACATGGACTATGAAAGTATCCGAGATTCAAGCCCTCAACGTTTTTGACCATTCATGTTTAAGGAGAATCATTGGCACTAAACTCGATGACCGTGTCAGCAATGTCGAACTCCGCAAAATCTGCTATATCAGCGTTCAAATTTGGCCACTATAAGTAAACAAAGAAGACTCCTAAGGTTCGGCCATACACTTCACCGCCCACACCACACCTTCACACGTCCACACGCCCACACGTCAATAAAGCCCTCAGATGTACATCTCTCGGGATAGAAAAAGCGACATGGGGAACAAAAGAAAACGTGGCTCGCCTGTATCAAGGCTGACCGAGACCCAATCGATGGCTTCAAGAAGTATGGACGAAGATAGGAAAAGTCCTGGCTCGATTTGATTGAACCACTCGCAAACGACCTAAACTCCTGGCTTACTACAATGACGAAGCTACTGGACGCCAGGGAGAGCGGAGATGCTTGAATTCTGCTACAAGCACAAGTAAGTAAGTACTTGTAAAGACAATATTACTTGTAAAGACACTGCTATTACTATTAATACTACTACTAGTAATGCCAATACTGCTGCTGTGACTTCTATTAAAGCTATGCCTAAGGCTATAAAAGTAAAATTTTCAGAGAATTTTGGGGAAGGGATGGTGAACTAACTAACAACATGCCGGCTGTATGCAGGTTGTCGAAAGGGTGTAACAGCAATATGTTAGTAAAATGTGTGTGGAAAGTTGAAATTAACAGGGCTTGTAATGGGGGATGTTGAACTAACCAAAAGAAAACATTTGCTTCCTAATGCTACTGCTTCTACTCATACTACTACTATTATTACTGCTTCTACTGCTACTATTATCACTACAGCTAAGGCTACTACTACTATTAGTTCTCCAGCTAATAACTGCTACTACAACAAAGGGAATTAAGGCAAAAATTTGGGAAATATTGAAACTGTATGGAACTAAATTGAAACACACTATGCCTCCAGACCCAAGTTCCCCCTCCCACAGACCTCAGTCCTCCCCCCCCCCAGCTGAAATTTTGTTTCTAAAAAAATCTTGTCAAAATTAATATAAACCTTGATAATTCAAGTATCCAGAGAAACAGGTCGGTTTTCTTTAGTGTATTTTTGTCTCTATGGTAATATATGACTCATTTTTCAGTTTTCACAGTCATTATAACTTGATTTGGGAAAATTTGCCCCAACTTTCCCCCCAGGATGTTGATGAAATTACACCACTGTTCCCTCATTTGGGCTTTACTGGAAACAAGACATATTATAAATTTTTTTTTATATTTATAACATTGAAAAATAAGAAATTACAGTTTAAGTAAAATCTTTAACTGTAGTGATTTCCAGGAATCAACATCATTTTATATTAAACGTTCAGTATATTCTTATTAGTTCTTTACAGTCATCATTACTATTATAGTGATTTTTTTGTTTTTCGTCTATGTTTTAAAAAATTAAAGTACTTTTCTAGGCTCTTTACTTTTCTTTAAAAAAAACCATTTTCAGATTTTTTTTTTTATATTAATCTTGAAAATGGACATTGTGCTATGAAATTTTTCTTTTTAGCCAACTTCAAATACGTAGTATCTTTGGTCCATTGAAATCCCAAGAGATATTTTAGTTTGGTCAACTTCTTTAGATGAAGATCTCAGTGAATAATCCATTCCTCTAGTCATTGGTGCTAGCCTCATTTTGTAGCACGTAAGCTTGGTGAACAGCTGTCAGGTTTTTCTTTTAAGGTACCAATGCAAGTGATATATAGTTCTAACTAAGGCGTTGTCTTGCTGACATTTGGTGTAAGAAACACTTTCAATTTTAGGAATTCAATGACAACTGTGCTTATATGCTCTAACATGCTAACACGATCCATTTCTAGATTAGGTTAGGGCCACATTTGACCTTGATTAGAGGAAACCGCTTCTAATACTTGCTTCTTTCCGATCAAAGCAGTACCAGAGTACTTTCCCTTCGTTTTCTTTTTCTTTGTCAAGCCTTCCAGTTTCATATTTTTACTTTTTTCCTAACGAAGACCTGTCAACAACAAACCTCATTGAAAGAAAAGTACAGGGTTCGGACAGGTCGGTTCGTTTCAAATTATAGGCTCTGTCCTATTTTCAGCGTTCGGACAGGTCGGTTCGTTTCAAATTATAGGCTCTGTCGTATATTTATAGGATTTCCGGGCCAAAATATAGGCCAAATATAGGATTCGGAAGTCCTCGGAATCAGATCTGTGGTAGATGGCGTGGGATGCCTGGTCACATAATTTCGTCATTTCCCAAGTTTTTGCATTCATTTAATTTTTTTTTTTAATTTCAAATACAAACTGTACAAATAGTAGAAAACAGTAAAAAATCAGATACACATAGTGTGCCAACGATTGACTGATACAGGTAAAATATTTGTAATCACTCTTGCTGCTACTTGGGCATCAATTTCGATGTGAGGTCAGTTTTTCTCTTTGCAACAGGCTGCTTCATTCTCGCAGATTCCACCATCTGCTCTCCATCACTTGTCCTGGGCTTCACAGCTCCTTCGAGCGGAGAAACAGCTAGGGCAATGTTTATGGAACTCTTGAACTTGGCAGCCTTCTTCATTCTGTCGGTCGCTTCCTGAAGTAGAGTATCTGCTACTGTTCTCTTTTCTTGCTACTGTTTTTTTTCCTTTTTCTTTCCAGGTCTTCTATTTCTTTCTTTTTGTCGTGGACCTCCTGCAACTTCCGCTTGCTGTCCTCTTCGAAAGCTGCTTTCTCCTTCTCAGATAGCTCTACTTTTTCTTTTCATCCAGATATTGTTGGTACCGAGACCGTGCGGAACGTGCAAGATTCAACAGCTCTTTTGTAATAACAAACCGTTCTGGTTTTCCTCCATAAAGCCTCAACGTGGCATATACCATGAGTCTCGCATCCAGAACGCGTTCAGACATCAAGGCCTGGTCTTCACCGAGAATCCTACCAGAACGCGAGAACCCACGCTCAGCATCTGCGCTGCCATGCGACGTCTACCGCTACCGCTTTGATAAGCTTGGTAAGTTCCGGGTACTTGCTGTCCCCACGCTAATTCACCAGTCCAAAATAATGGCTCCAAAAATGATTGATCCAAGTAATGTCCTCACGGGGTCCAGTTTCCGTTCGCAAAAGCAGCCACTCAGCCTGGGTGACGACTGAGCTTACTCCAATCACAATCTCGCGTGCCACAACCGCTATGTCTGCAATGCTTCTTGAATCCTTCATGTTGATCGGACTCAAACAGCGTAAAGCCTTTAGAAAAACATCTTTTTCCAGAGGACTTTTGTTCAAAATATGGCGAATACCTGCAATAAAATGTTTTCGCACATTGACATAGAAAATGGCCTTGTCTTTCAGTGTTGCTTTCTCACCGAAAGCTCGTTCCACATTTTCTGAAACTATGGGCATTTCTGCAAATTTTCCAGCAAGGTTCAACATTTCTGGTGAGAAATTTTCTGTCTTGGTCACGAAATCTGGAGTAAAGACCCGTCCGCAAAGCGTCACAACTAGTCTTTTGATCTCTGACTGCAGAACATGAATGAGAGGCTCTTCTTCCTGGAACAGTTTGGTGAAACGCATGAACAGTTCTGCTGAGGCTAGAACAGACTCGAGTTGAGCCTTCATCGTCGCACTTTTGATATAAGCCACAATCCTCAGAAATTTTGGAGTGGACAGAAGATTCTTCAGTTTTTTCTCTCTCGGCACGAAGTTCACGAAGTACTCTAAGATTGCCGGCCACTGCTGCACGATTCTAGCCAGGGCACGTCCGATCGTCAGCCAGCGGCTTGGGACATGCTTCATGAAAGCATTCTCTGGCACTCCCACTTTCTTTTGGCACTTTCGATAGTCTTCACAACATGCAGGCCAGCCGTCAAAAAATGAACGCACAAGAATAACGAAGTTTGAACTTTCTTCTCCAAACACCTGAAGACCTTTCAAGAAAGCGTTATGAATTATATGGATGTTGCAAGTACCAATGTTCAACATTACCTTTCCCGTCACTTTCTTTTTTTCGGCATTGAACTTGTTCCAAACGCTTTTGTCGACGTTTGGTCCGTCACTTCCAAGCGTAATCAGTTTTTCAAGTGGCAGCTGATTCTGCTAAATGGCTGACATAATCTTCCTATACAGGTCATCACTTGTTGTCGGTGATCAGATACGCGAGTTTCTTCGCACATAGGAACATTCCGTCGGGGATCTTACCGGGAAAAATCGCATGGAAGGTTGCGACAACATGGTCTGAAGAGTTAGCAGACATGGAACTCTGTACCGTCTGAAGTGCCCATATTAACTAAGCTTTATAAGCGGAATCACGCTCACAAAACATGTTTGTACCAACTAATGGTTCATCCTTGATTGTTTCATCAGCTCGAGATTGTCCGGTCAGGTGAAGCTGTAGTGGATGTAGTTGAGCAGTAACTGCGGCTTTGTGTTCTGCAGATCGCACATGTTGGTTTAGCTGAGCAACTCCAGCTGTGCAACCCAGATTTTTCAAGCAGAGTTTGCAAAAGAACGAGTACTGGTCGTTCCCAGTCTTAAACTATTCACCAATCTTTCTACTGCTGCAATCTGTCTTAGCAAGCCATGAACTATTGAACTTGGTAGGCCCCATACTTAATTACCAAGCATCACCTGCAAAATAGCATCCCCCGATTAAAAGGCCATAAAAAGAAAAAATGTGGATATATCCGAAACTAGGACGTATTTGCATCAGCCTTTTATAGCGTTCAGCCAGGAAACGCATAAGTCGCAAGAACTCACAGTCTCATTAAGCAGAGACTGATAGCCTTTGTACTGATCTTCGCTCATTTCGGACAGGCCCAACATGACAAAAAACAAAACATAGGCTACTAAGTCAACACAACAGCATAGCCCAGGCAGAAGCAGCTTACTAATCCCAACACAAAGCATTAGTTAAGTTCAAACAGCTCAACAGTTCTAATTAGTTATCGATCTACACCGAAGGACAGCAGTCTACAAGCAGAGTCAAAAGGAAAGAAAAGCACATCTTGGCTTACTTAACGAGCAGTGAAAATTGCAAATCATGAGCAATGTCCTTGGTGCTTTTCAGCCGAAAATATAGGAATAATAGGATTTTAGCCAAAATATAGGCATTTCATAAGAGCACATTAAAAATATAGGAACTTATTGGAATTTATAGGCGAGTCCGAACCCTGTATTTTTATAGGATTTTCCGGGCCCAAATATAGGCCAAATATAGGATTCGGAAGTCCTCGGGATCAGATCTGTGGTAGATGGCGTGGGATGCCTGGTCACATAAATTCGTCATTTCCCGAGTTTTTGCATTTATTTATTTTATTTTTTTTATTTCAAATACAAAATGTACAAATAGTAAAAATCAGATACACATACTGTGCCAACGATTGACTGATACAGGTAAAGTATTTGGAATCACTCTTGCTGCTTCTTGGGCATCAATTTCGATATGAGGTCAGTTTTTCTCTTTGCAAGAGACTGCTCCATTCTCGCAGATTCCACCATCTGCTCTCTTTCACTTGTTCTGGACTTCATAGCTCCTTCGAGCAAAGAAACAGCTAGGGCAATGTCTATGGAACTCTTGGACTCGGCAGCCTTCTTCATTCTGTCGGTCGCTTCCTGAAGTAGAGTATCTACTACTGTTCTCTTTTCTTGCTCTGATGCTCTAAGTTTTTTCCTTTTGCTTTCCAGGTCTTCTATTTCTTTCTTTTTGTCATGGACCTCCTGCAACTTCCAGTTGCTGTCCTTTTCAAAAGCTGTTTTCTCCTTCTCGGATAGCTCTTCTTTTTTCTTTTCATCCAGATATTGTTGATACCGAGACTGTGCGGAACGTGCAAGATTCAACAGCTCTTTTGTAATAACAAACCGTTCTAGTTTTCCTCGATAAAGCCTCAACGTGTCATATACCATGAGTGTCGCATCCAGAACGCGTTCAGACATCAAGACCTGGTCTTCACCGAGAATCCTACCAGAACGCGAGAACCCACGCTCAACATCTGCGCTGCCATGCGACGTCAGCACCGCTTTGATAAGCTTGGTAAGTTCCGGGTACCTGCTGTCCCCGCGCTCATTCACCAGTCCAAAATAATGGCTCCAAAAATGATCAATCCGAGTAATGTCCTCACGGGGTCCAGTTTCCGTTCGCAAAAGCAGCCACTCAGCCTGGGCGACGTCTGGGCTTACTCCAATTGCTATTTCGTATGCCACAACCGCTATGTCTGCAATACTTCTTGAATCCTTCATCTTGATCGGACTCAAACAGCGTAAAGCCTCTAGAAAACCATCCTTTTCCAGAGGACATTTGTTCAATATTTGCCCGCAATAAAATGTTTTCGCACATTGACATAGAAAATGGCCTTGTCTTTCAGTGTTGCTTTCTCACCGAAAGCTCGTTCCACATTTTCTGAAACTATGGGCTTTTCTGCAAATTTTTCAGCAAGGTTCAATATTTCTGGTGAGAAATTTTCAGTCTCGGTCACGAAATCTGGAGTAAAGACCCGTCCGCAAAGCGTCAAAACTAGTCTTTTGATCTCTGAGTGCAGAACATGAATGAGAGGCTCTTCTTTCTGGAACAGTTGGGTGAAACTCATGAACAGCTCTGCTGAGGCTAGAACAAACTCGAGTTGGGCCTTCATCATCGTACTTTTGATATAAGCCACATTGTTCAGAAATTTGGGAAATTAATGCACGCGTCATGCGTCAAGAAATTAATGCACAAGAATAACAAAGTCGGAACTTTCTTCTCCGAACACCTGAAGACCTTTCAAGAAAGCGTTATGAATTATATGGATGTTGCAAGTACCAATTTTCAACATTCCCTTTCCCGTCACTTTCTTTTTTTCGGCATTGAACTTGTTCCAAACGCTTTTGTTGACGTTTGGTCCGTCACTTCCAAGCGTGATCAGTTTTTCAAGTGGCAGCTGATTCTGCTCAATGGCTGACATAATCTTCCTATACAGGTCATCACTTGTGGCGTGGCCCATAAAACTTGTGCATAAATGTCTGCTCTGGATTTCGTTTCCATATGAGGATCAATATCGAACACGTATCTGTAATTCTTTCATACCAGCGTTGTTGTTTGCCTTGTCATATTCTAGTACAAAATATGACTGAATGTCCTTCACAAGCATTTGCTTACAGTAAGGATGCAGCGCATCGGTGATCAGATACGTAAGTTTCTTTCGCACATAGGGACATTCCGTCGGGGATCTTACCGGAGAACATTGCATGGAAGGTTGCGACAATACGGACTGAAGAGTGAGCAGACATGGAACTCTGTACCGTCTTAAGTGCCCATATTAACTCAGCTTTATAAGCGGCATCACACTCACAAAACGTGTTTGTACCAACTATTGTTTTATCCTTGGTTGTTTCATCGACTTGAGATTGCCTGGTCAGGTGAAGCTGTAGTGGATGTAGTTGAGCAGTAACTGCGGCTTTGTGTAACTGCGACACGTGTTGGTTTAGCTGAGCAACCCCAGCTGTGCAACCAAGATTTTTCAAGCAGAGTTTGCAAAAGAATGAGGACTGGTCGTTCCCAGTTTTACACCATTCGCCAATCTTTCTACCCCTACAATCCATCTTAGCAAGCCATGAACTATTGAACATGGTATGCCCCATACTTAATTACCAAGCATCACCTGCAAAATAGCATCCTGCAATTAAAAGGTCATAAAAAGAAAAAATGTGGATATGTCCAAAACTGGGCCGTATTTGGATCAGCCTTTTATAGCGTCCAGCCAGGAAAGGCATAAGTCGCAAGAACTCACAGTCTCATTAAGCAGAGACTGCTAGCCTATATACTGATTTTTGCTCATTTCGGACAGGCCCAAAATGACAAAAAACATAACATAGGCTACTAAGTCAACACAACAGCATAGCCCAGGCAGAAGCAGCTTACTAATCCCAACATAAAGCATTAGTTAAGTTCAAACAGCTAAACAGTTGTAATTAATTATTGATCTACACTGAAAGATAGCACAGTCTACAAGCAGAGTCAAAAGTAAAGAAAAGCACAACTCGGCTTACTTGACAAGCGGTGAAAATTGCAAATCATGAGCAATGTTCTTGGTGCTCTTCAGCCGAAAATATAGGAATAATAGGATTTTAACCAAAATATAGGCATTTTATAGGAGTGCATTAAAATATAGGAATTTATTGGAATTTATAGGCGAGTCCGAACCCTGAAAGTAGTGGACGATACTAACAATTTCTGGATTAGTGCCTTTCTCCACGTTCCTGATTTTGAAACTTTCGGGAAAAAATTTCAGTCATTTGTGCATTTACAATACTCATGAATTAGAACAAACATACTAACGCAACTTGGAATGAATGTACTTCGGTTATTAGATTTCTGACATGCGTAGCTTTCAATAAGTGTAGTAGCAACGCAAACAGGCATTATTATCGTGTACCCTATGTTCGACATATCTAAATAGAATAACATAATCCAAAATATGAATGATAAGAAAGCCTCAGAAAAAAGTCCAGAAGTGAGTCAACAATTCCTAACCTACAGCATTCTGTTGTGGGAATTAAAAATTTCTTGCGGTACACAAACAACATTCTGGTTATGACACTACAGAGGTGTAAGCAAATAGCAATTATTAGTACTTTACCGGAGTATCCACTGGCTATCATGATCTGCCATAAATCCCACTGGTAGTTCTTCAAGCCATGAATTGAAATAACGGACTATATTTGGATGATCGAGGCTTGCCAATGCTTCTACTTCCCGCATACCTTTCTCTATCAGCATAGCATTCTCCCGGTCACTTTTACTGAAGAGAAAAGAATAATAAATCAAAGCAAGCAGGTAAGTACCTGTTAAATATATCAAAAAAAGGAAACGAGTTTTTTTTTGCATTAAAAATATCGGGCATCACAGAGTAAAGGCTATACACTCTGCACACTCTCACTCATGCATGTTATATTTACTGCCTATTTGAATGTAATACGCTGACGTCTGCACAGCATACCTTGCATTGTAAACTGTTAAAGTGCTTCAAACACCACAAAATCTCAGTGTCAGCCAAGAGCCTAGCCGACTATACCTGCACACAGAGTACAGGAATCAAGATCTATCATCTTATATTATAACCCCTTGAGTCAAAAGATCTACTGAAAGATATCTAATAAATAGGAGGCAACCAAGCCAGTAGCTCTGTCCAGCCCACAGAGTGAAGCAAAAGGAAAAGGGCTAAATAGTATCTACTGAAAAGCCCGCCTGCTGTAATAGAAGAAGACGAAGAAGAAGATATTCCCTTGTCTTTTTATACAACAGCAACAACAACAGCAACCATACAAGAAAATCGAAATATATTTTCTTGTGATTATTATCGCTTCTTATCAGCAGTTGTACCAAACCAATCCTGCTCAAGTCATCCTCAGGGCTATACTGTGGTGTTTATCCTTCCCATAGTATAGTGCAGACGGTTTGATATCATCTATTTTCCCTTCTTGTTTTAGTTTTATATTTGTGTTTAAAGCTTTTTCCAATAGGCAATGTTCAGAAGTCCTCCAAAAAAAAACGTCCCCCCAGATCCCAAATCAAATTCCATAGTGAAAGATACCCATCCTGGCTGGTCAAGCACATTATCTGAAAGTTCTAATGATGGCTCCGATTCGGAGAATAGGACAATGATAACTGTAGGTCCTAATGCAACCATAAATGATGATAATGGGTTTCAAGAGGTCCTCTCTAGAAGCTCTAAAAAAAGGAAAAAAATCTCCCCAATTAAAAGCATTTCCCCTCTCCCTGCCCAGATCCTCCCTCCAAAAACTTACGAATTTACCTTAAAATTACTCCCACTACCCCCTTTGAAATAAAAATGATCACTGCAATAAGAGTTGCAATTTTTAAATTGCTAAAATCAATGTTCTCTCTTAACATTAACCGTGATGGATCTCTGCTAATAGCTGTAGAAGATCAGAAATCAGCAGATACAATAATTAACCTTAAATCCCTTCTGAATATCCCAATTATTGCATCTAATTGGAACCCAAAACAATCACCAACAAAAATTGTAGTTTACAATGTTCCCCCAGAGATATCTACTCAGGAGTTAAAAGAAGGCCTCTCAGATAGGGCTGGAAACACAATCCCAGTTGAGGATGTTACCCAACTTGGAAAACCTAACTCTACTGGCCTAAAAACTAGTAGATCCTTCTTATTCACACTAAAGGATAAAATTGATATCCCAGAAAAATTATTCCTATTTGGGCAAATCAAACCACACAAGGAATACAAACCTAAGCCTATTCAGTGTCAGAAGTGTTTCAAACTGGGACACACGACAAACAAATGCAATGAAATTCTCCAAGAGTGTAGTAATTGTAAATCTTTCCATCCTAAAGAGCTGACAACTTGCAAAAACACCCAGCCTACATGCATCAATTGCAAAGGTCCACATGAATCTACAAATAAATCATTATGCCCTGCATACAAGAAAAGAGCTCTAACACTCCAAATATCAACAGAGAAGGCCATCCCATACCCCTTTGCAGCAATGGAAGCAAATGCTGCCCAACAATACCAAATAAAGCCTGTAATGAAACCAACCAAAACCCCCAAGTCAAATGCCCCAAATGCATCAAGCACCCCATATAAAACAATATCTTCTAAGCCCCCTAGCTCAAATCCCTATCAGAAGGAATCACCAAGCCAGCAAGCCTTGTTTTCCGGTGAGATGAGGCCAGCCTGGCCCTCCCTTCCAAGAAGAAACAAACCAGAAACACTACCAGGAATCAATCCCTTAACAAACAAACAGGATGCACTACCAAAAATGCAATCCCCAAATATATGCTTATTCATTCTAAACTGTAATGCAGTTCAGGCCATGAACATACATCAACTACAGAAAACAAAAATTATTGCAGAATTGGCAAAAATCTACATCCCAGATGATATGCTCATTCAAGCAAAAAAAGATCTTGCTTTACTTTTAACAAAGCTGAACATTGATACACAGTCATATGAAGAATAAATCAACAACACAACATTTATCAATACTCCAATGGAATGTAAGATCACTCACAGAAAATAAGCTAAATGAACTAATATCATTTATGAATAATAATTCCATTAATATTGCTTGCCTCCAGGAAACTCATTTAACCCAAAATCAACAAATTAAGTCTCTGGGATATACTATCCTGAGAAAGGATAGATCTTCAGAGAGAAAAGGAGGTGGTGTAGCTTTATTAGTTAATAATAATATAAAATTTTGTGGCATCAATTTTCCAGATTTTGAAAATGATGTTGATGTAATTGGTATAAGTGTTTGGCTGAATAATTTAAAAACCTACATAATAAGCTTCTATAACCCTAATGGCCAAACTTCAGATGCCAAGGATTTCTTTAATTATATAAATAATTCTAATATGTTAAAAAATATCATTATTTGTGGTGATTTCAATGCCCACAGCCTTTTGTGGGGGAATAAACCAGCAAATAAAGCTGGTAAATTTATTGAGCATATGACTTCAAATAATAATGAATTAGCTGTTGCTACCCCTCCAAACCTGAATACATATTTTAACCCCAAAAGTGGCAAATTCTCCACAATTGACCTACAAGTTGTGTCTTTAAACTTTTTGAACAAAATTTACATAAATAAAATTGATAGTCTGTGTACAGACCACTTTGCTATAGTTTGCTCCCTAAATGAACCTGCTGAAACTTCATCTCATACCTCCAAATATATCAACACTAAAGCAAATTGGTCTATTTTCCAAAATAAGCTAAATGATGAAATTACAAGTTTCACCAAAAGTTCATGCATTTCTAATACAACAGTTGACACACATGCTGAAGCCTTGACATCTTTACTAATAAATACAGCTAATCATACTATCCCCAGGACAACACCTAAGAAAACATTCCCTAAACAAATTCCTAAAGCATGGTGGACAAATGAGTGCCTAAATAAATGGAAGATAAAAAAGGCAGCTAGGACAGAATTCATAAAAAAACCAACACCTACTACATATTTAAAAAAATTACAAGCAGAATCTAATCTAAAAAGGACTATAATAGATGCTAAATATAAATACTGGAATAATTTTGCAAATAATCTCTCCAGAGAAACGCATGAGCCAATTATACATAAAGTCATAAGCCACATATGTGGGAAAAAGACTTCTCCCAACCCACTCCTGTATGAGCTTATACATAATAATACCCATTATGACAATGATATTGAAAAGGCTAATCTATTTGCAACTCTTTTTGTTAATAAGCTAACATCAAATAATCAAAGCAAACTGTCCACAATTCCTATGAACCCTAGTTACCAACCACGCCCAGGATCCGAGTACATAACTAATCCATTTTCAATCCAGGAATTGAATAATGCAATACATCATATTAGGTCCAAAACTAGCAGCAGCTATGACAATATACACCCTACATGGATAAAGAATCTCACACCTTCATACAAACAAGAACTGCTAAATTGTTATAATCACGCTTGGGCATCTTCTAGGTTCCCCAACATATGGAAATGTTCGTCCCTCCTACCAATCCTAAAGAAAAATAAACCAAAAGATAACCCTGAGTCTTATAGGCCCATAATGATTACACCTGTGATGGGGAAAATAATGGAGAAAATGATTTATCACAGACTCCTCTGGTTTGTTGAGAAAAATAACATGATCCCACACACTCAAACTGGATTCAGGAAATACCACTCCTCAACAGATGCTTTCATTTTGCTAACAAATGCAATAAATGAATCTTTCTCAAAAAATAATATCCTAGTGGCAGCTTTCCTTGATTTTGAAGGAGCATATGACAATGTGAACCACCAAATCCTTTTAAATAAACTTGCAAACCTTGGAGTACCTCCTAAGCTAGTATCCTTTATTAAATCCTTCATAGAAGTGCGAAGTTTCATTGTTTGTGTTGGTTCAGCCTCTTCACCCCAAAAGACAATATCCAAAGGCCTACCTCAGGGAGCAGTCCTCAGTTGCCTCCTCAGTTGCAAGAAATCCTTGGCATCTGAAGTTTGGCCATTAGGGTTATAGAAGCTTATTATGTAGGTTTTTAAATTATTCAGCCAAACACTTATACCAATTACATCAACATCATTTTCAAAATCTGGAAAATTGATGCCACAGAATTTTATATTATTATTAACTAATAAAGCTACACCACCTCCTTTTCTCTCTGAAGATCTATCCTTTCTCAGGATAGTATATCCCAGAGACTTAATTTGTTGATTTTGGGTTAAATGAGTTTCCTGGAGGCAAGCAATATTAATGGAATTATTATTCATAAATGATATTAGTTCATTTAGCTTATTTTCTGTGAGTGATCTTACATTCCATTGGAGTATTGATAAATTTTGTGTTGTTGATTTATTCTTCATATGACTGTGTATCAATGTTCAGCTTTGTTAAAAGTAAAGCAAGATCTTTTTTTTTGCTTGAATGAGCATATCATCTGGGATGTAGATTTTTGCCAATTCTGCAATAATTTTTGTTTTGTGTAGTTGATGTATGTTCATGGCCTGAACTGCATTACAGTTTAGAATGAATAAGCATATATTTGGGGATTGCATTTTTGGTAGTGCATCCTGTTTGTTTGTTAAGGGATTGATTCCTGGTAGTGTTTCTGGTTTGTTTCTTCTTGAAAGGGAGGGCCAGGCTGGCCTCATCTCACCAGAAAACAAGGCTTGCTGGCTTGGTGATTCCTTCTGATAGGGATTTGAGCTAGGGGGCTTAGAAGAAATTGTTTTATATGGGGTGCTTGATGCATTTGGGGCATTTGACTTGGGGGTTTTGGTTGGTTTCATTACAGGCTTTATTTGGTATTGTTGGGCAGCATTTGCTTCCATCGCTGCGAAGGGGTATGGGATGGCCTTCTCTGTTGATATTTGGAGTGTTAGAGCTCTTTTCTTGTATGCAGGGCATAATGATTTATTTGTAGATTCATGTGGACCTTTGCAATTGATGCATGTAGGCTGGGTGTTTTTGCAAGTTGTCAGCTCTTTAGGATGGAAAGATTTACAATTACTACACTCTTGGAGAATTTCATTGCATTTGTTTGTCGTGTGTCCCAGTTTGAAACACTTCTGACACTGAATAGGCTTAGGTTTGTATTCCTTGTGTGGTTTGATTTGCCCAAATAGGAATAATTTTTCTGGGATATCAATTTTATCCTTTAGTGTGAATAAGAAGGATCTACTAGTTTTTAGGCCAGTAGAGTTAGGTTTTCCAAGTTGGGTAACATCCTCAACTGGGATTGTGTTTCCAGCCCTATCTGAGAGGCCTTCTTTTAACTCCTGAGTAGATATCTCTGGGGGAACATTGTAAACTACAATTTTTGTTGGTGATTGTTTTGGGTTCCAATTAGATGCAATAATTGGGATATTCAGAAGGGATTTAAGGTTAATTATTGTATCTGCTGATTTCTGATCTTCTACAGCTATTAGCAGAGATCCATCACGGTTAATGTTAAGAGAGAACATTGACTTTAGCAGTTTAAAAATTGCAACTCTTATGGCAGTGATCATTTTTATTTCAAAGGGGGTAGTGGGAGTAATTTTAAGGTAAATTCGTAAGTTTTTGGAGGGAGGATCTTGGGCAGGGAGAGGGGAAATGCTTTTAATTGGGGAGATTTTTTTCCTTTTTTTAGAGCTTCTAGAGAGGACCTCTTGAAACCCATTATCATCATTTATGGTTGCATTAGGACCTACAGTTATCATTGTCCTATTCTCCGAATCGGAGCCATCATTAGAACTTTCAGATAATGTGCTTGACCAGCCAGGATGGGTATCTTTCACTATGGAATTTGATTTGGGATCTGGGGGGACGTTTTTTTTTTTTGAGGACTTCTGAACATTGCCTATTGGAAAAAGCTTTAAACACAAATATAAAACTGAAACAAGAAGGGAAAATAGATGATATCAAACCGTCTGCACTATACTATGGGAAGGATAAACACCACAGTATAGCCCTGAGGATGACTTGAGCAGGATAGGTTTGGTACAACTACTGATAAGAAGCGATAATAATCACAAGAAAAATATATTTCGATTTTCTTGTATGGTTGCTGTTGACGTCCTTGGGAGAAAAACTCCAAATGAAAAACCATGGATCACAGATGAGATCATTGCACTATGCGAGGATAAGCAACTTTTTTGCAATAAATCCGACCTTCACAGTTGGGATACTTACAAGCTCCTCAAGAGAAGAGTAGAGCGAGAGATCAGAAAGGCACTACATAACCACCTGCGGAAGAAATGCGATGACTGCGAAGTACTGTCCAAGAAGGGGAATAGCGGAGCAGTTTTCAGAATGGTACGCGAGTTAAGCCGGAAAAAAGAGCCGCAAACAGTGATACTGGAAAAAGACGGAAGTGAGATCTACGATTCAAAGATGAAACTTGAAGGATGGAAAGAATACTTTAACGATAAACTGAATCCCCCAGTAACTGCGGATCCTAAAATACTAACCCGCTTCCCCATACCCGACCAAGAACTCAGACCACCACCCCCACTCAAATCAGAAACCGAGTAAGCAATAAAGTCGCTCAAACAAGGAAAAGCCCTGGCCCAGACGGAGTCACCGCTGAACTCATTAACGTCGGATCGGATGATGTAACTGATCTGTACATGCCATTGTGTCTGCTGAAGAGTATTTCATCCTCTTCAGCAGTTTCTGCTATTCGGCTCCGTCCGTCATTTTCGATGGCATTCACAACTTTGCTGCAGCATACTTTAGCGAAGTGGTTTAACTTTCTGCACTTTGAGCATGTTTTCCCTTTGGCAGGACAGCTGTGTCCGGGGCCATAGATTCCTCCACAGAAGTAGCACTCTGTGCCTCTCGATCTTGATCTCGCGTCTGCTGGTTTTGGTTGTTTCCGATATACTACATCCACTTCCTGTTTGATAGGGGGATAGTGGGAATTGTTGTCGAATGACTTCAGCTGTGATTGGGTCGTTTCATAGATCCTACAAACTTCTACTGCTCTCTCCAGTGTTAAGCTGTTGCCTTCAGCTAAAAGTTTCTCTCGTATTCTTGGATTTCTGATGCCACAGACGATTTTATCTCTGGTCATCTCTTTTGGATCATGGTATTCCCATGGCTTGACTAGTAACTTCAGTTCTGTGATGTATTTCTCAAGTGTCTCTCCATCACGCTGGTCACGTTTCTGAAAGATATATCTGGCAAACACTTTGTTCTTCTTTGGAGCACCATATTCACGAAATTTCAAAATGTAAGGCTGGATTTTATTTGCATCATCCGCTTCAATGTCAAAAGTTTTGAAAATGTCTCTTCCTTTTTCGCCAATCCATATGAGTAGATAGGCACACTGAACCTTCTCTGATTTACCAGAGAGCCTAGAAACATAAGTCTTGCATGCTCTTCAAAATTCGACCATTCTTCATCAAGATTTTCAGATTCCCAGTTGATTGCTGGAGGGGTTACTCCATCCATGTTTGCTGTTCAATATCCCACTTTACTCCATCCATGTTTGCTGTTCAATATCCCACTTCTGACACCATGTAGAATTCTTAATATTCGAGTTGATTTAGCTCTTTAATGTGACCCAAGCACCTGTAAATCCAACAATATAAGCACACAAGCAGAGCAAAGCAGCACTAAATATAAGCACATAACAAAAACGACACTTAAACTAATAACCAAGCAAGCTCAGCAGGATGCTACAAGTAGCCTCTTTAACATCCTGACAATCTCCAACCAGACTCCCAAGTTTTTAGCAGAAACGAAGTTATGTTGTGCTTCACGTGAGCCAAAATCATTCAAGAATTTTCATGCTATATAATCAGAGGACTAAAGCATTTTAATACCCCTCCAACAACACCCTCCACAATGGTAATCTTTTGCAAACATAAATTTTTTTTTAAACAGAATCACACAATAGTTTTCAGTCTATACAAATGGAAGCAAATGTGTCACAAGTATTAGCCAACCCTCTCAACACACAATTCGAAGTCCCATAATCTCTCTCCTATTCCTTCTGCTACACTACCTGAGAATTCAAATTTTATCCCCAAGCCATTCTTGAATGC
This sequence comes from Artemia sinica, assembly GCA_027921565.1. NCBI lineage: Eukaryota > Metazoa > Arthropoda > Branchiopoda > Anostraca > Artemiidae > Artemia > Artemia sinica. The sequence goes on from CM051261.1 coordinate 17,450,859, forward strand.
AGATATGGTATTTGAATAGCCTGGATGCATGAAGTGTTTTGATTTAACACTATTATTTCCTCAGGTCATAATTCGTCATCCTCCTACTCCTCCCTTCCCCAGCTTCCTGAAAGTTCCGATTTTATAATTGAAGCTGTTACAGAGGTAGTGAATACACATCCTTTTGTTAATGTTGCAACAGATACTGTCTTTTTATACCCCTTGCCACTAGACTGTACTTGGATCATAGGTCCTATAGGAACATATAGCAAAAAAATGTTTTTGTAAATCAGAAGCAGACACTATTTAGCCTTTTACAAAGTCACTGTTTTGCAGGGAAAGCAATGATAAGTCTCACTTTTTTTCTATTTTTTCCCCAGGGATACACCCAAGCAGCCGAGCGAACACTACGATGGTTCGGACACCTACTTCGAATGCCTCCACACATACCTGCGAAAACGATCCATGACTTCGACCCTGTCAAAGCCGGTTGGAAGCGACCTCGCGGCCGACCGAAGAAACGATGGTCTGACAGCCTGTCCGAGTTCCTGGCGATGGCAAATATCAGGTTGAGCGATGTGCAAACGCTTGCCATGGACCGAAGTGGATGGAGGAGGCAGACGTCACTCTCTACGCCGAGCAGCGCCCGGCAGGAGACATAAGTCAAGTCAAGTCAAGATAATCATGCTGATCCAGTCAGAAGAACATAGCTTTAATATTTCAGGAACAGGTGGGGGAATTAGTTTGAAACTTTCAGAGAATGTTGAGGGGGTATTGAACTAGATCAAAAGACACTATGTGCATCCATGTTGTCAAGCAAACATATTTGCAATATTGCAGGAACAACAAAGGGTATTAAAATACAAAAAAAATCCAGAATGATGAAGGGCATCAAACTAAATGAAAAGAAACAATTTGCATTTAGCTTGGAAAATAGGCATACCCTTCAAGATCTAGGGAATGGTTATATATTTGACCATTAGGGGTAGGTTTATTTGAGCACTTTTGGTATGATATGGATATTTTAAAAAATAATTTTCAGCGTTTTTTTGTGTTTCTTTGTGAGAAGTCCAACCTCTAAAATATAATCCATATTTTTTCTGCTTTTTTTCAAATATTATTTAAGTCAAAACCCAGTCTATACAAAGTAGGTCAAGGCTAGTTTGCAAAAATCTTGGCAGGTAGGGTAGTTGACTTTAAACTTTTAGGTCAATGCTTTTGTCTATTATGCTTGACTATAATTAATAAAATTAAGCTTTTGTTACCCTGTCTACATTTTATTAAGGGAATAAGTCTAGAACAGGGGTTGTTACAGAGGCAGTTTTAGGAGGAGACAGAAATGTTAGGGGCACCAAATTTCAAATAAATAATCTAATGGTTATAATTCATTTGTAATTTTGAAGTTTTATGGAGCATGTTAAGAAAACAATTCTTATTGCATAATATGCAAAATATATACAGATAACATGTTTTGGTTGCAGCTAAACTACACTTTACTCCAACTACCCTTAATGTGCAAATACATAGGCCTAGCTCAAATTATATATTTCCCATATGTTTTTCTAGTTCTTCATTTTGTCACAGTTTATGCAATTTACAGATACATTTGTTGAAACTAAAAACACATAGTAAATCTATGCTTTGGGTAATATATTTTGCTCATTGGGGAGGTGGGACTGGGGGTAAAGTATACTTAAGATGCAGTCAAATGTATCAATTAGAATATTTTGCATATTATGAAGTAAAAACAATTTTCTAAACATGTTTCTTTATCAACAGCTTCAATTCCAGACTGTATGTTATTATGTACCAAAAACTAAAATTATGCAGTAGATTAAGCCATTTAGCCAAGGCTAAAACCTCAAATAGGAAGAAAATTATCAAAAGCTAGATTGTGCTAGCGGTTTTTGTTTTAACACTAGAAACACTTCACACTCTTTGGGTTTCCCTCTTTGAGTAGTGCCATAAAGTTATTCCACATGTTCAAAACTTTCAGTTAGGGTAAAGTATAGTGGAAGAAAATTATAGGCTAATACCATAACTTTTGAACTTTGCCCCCCCCCCCTCTGGTAATGTACAAATATATACCCTGTTTTATATATATGCCAATAATTTTCTATTACCTTGATGCACTATTAAATCAATTTGAAGAAAGAAGTGACTTATAGAAAATTCAGTTTATATATACAATTCAAGGTATGCAATATATTTTCACACTAGGAAGGAGGGGTTGGGAGTATAGTTCATTTCTGATGGAGATGAATGTATTATCTTGTTTCAGGTTGAGCTCCTGATTTTAAAGTTATGTCTATTTTTCATTAGTGAGTTTAATTGGAAGATCACCCTTAAAATAAGCAAATAAAAGTTCAATAGGAATTCAGTTCAGTTCTTATATATTATCCAGAACACAGTCAAGAAGTTTGCTTTGTTATATCTGAGTAACCTAGTTTTTTCTTGCATTTGGTTAAAAATAGGCTACTGTACCTTACCTTTTTTGCAAAAGAAACTACAATGAAGGTATATTTTAATTAAATATTCAATATATAGAGTTGGTTAGTTTATGTATTTAATATGTGTTCTGGACAGCCTGCTTTTCATAATTCTTTGCTATAGTCCTCATAATGTTATAACTAAAGTTTATTTTTGTCATATTTTGATTGGCTATATAGTTTTATGAAATATAAAGCCAATCAGTTTAGTTAAAGTGGCATTCACATGTATGTCCAGTTAGAATCCCATGTCTAGCGAGACTTCGATGTCTAGGCAACAACCAGTCATAAGTAAAATTTGGTGCTTAGCTAAAAATACAAATCTAGTTTCAAATAGATTACAGTTATCATTTCTAGCTGATCAAGAGAGCTTATGTTGGCAAAACTTTCAAAATTGTAATCCCCATTTTTGCTGTCACAAGATAATGGATGAGATAAGCCAAACAATTGAATTAGTGTGCTTTATATGGTTGCAGTTGGCCTGATCATCCATTGCTGTCACACATTAGACTAGGCTGCCTGAACACAGTACATGGTCTAGGTTTAATGTAGTGCAACTTGGTGTATGAGCAATATAATAATAAAAAAATTCTCTGACTCATTGCTGAGGTTGTGCCACACACAATTTTATCTCTTATAATCTCTTCTTTCAAAGCTACAGTATAATATTTACATTCACAATGTTGTAACTTCACTTTAGTGACAAACTGGTTGTTGTTTCATCACTATGTTGCTCTCTTTTATCAAAGAGGAATCTTGAGAGTACAGTATTGGATTACAGGATTAAATGATCTAGGATTTTGCAGAACCATGCATAAATTTTTCCTTTTTCTTCTTTAGCAATTGTGAAAGTGCTGAACAATTCCCTTCACTTATCTTCCCGTCACACATTACTTCCGAAAGCACATTATTTCTTCCCGTCTTCCCTCTCAGAGGACAATGGAACATGAAAGTTTTGTGTTTTGATATGCAATTGTGCTACTTTCAGGTTGTTTTTTTCATACAGGTACGGTAAGATTGAGGTCATAGCAAAGCAGGTTAATTACCATCTAGCTTCAAATTACCTGATATTCATTTTTCAGTGATTAAAGATTTTGCCAGTCTGTGGAATCACACTCCATTGATGACTACATACATTGATGTAAGTGCTAACTGGTTGAAAAACATCATTTGGATGGTTAAAAATTTGAAAAAAACAATTGTTGAATTTTTTCATATTCAGATGGATATCTCAGAGGCTTCTCAATCAAATTCCCATTGCACCAGCTATTCCTTACCTATTGTGTTACTTAATACATGAACTGATCATGTAGTGATAATCTTATCATAAAGGCTATTCTACAGGTTAACAAACTTGACAGAGAAGCTATTGTAGGCTTTTATACTGGTTTATGGCTTGGTGATAGTCTTAGAATGTCCCCTAGAATGTTTTCCTTTGTCTAGCTGGAATGGACAACATATGCTACACAGCCTATTTATCAGGTTACACCCATGAGAAACACAACCAGGTTTATCCCTATACAGTAAGACTGGTATTTTGATGATGAAAGTCTGCATATGACATATGTCCAAGACTGTATGGTACATAACTTTGGTGGTCCTTCTTCTATTAGGCAAAATATGGCAATCAAGACTATTTAGCCTTCTTTCCTTTGTCTCTTTACATTGGCTGTGTTGATCTATTTCAGGTGTCTTGTAGTGGCTCTTCAAATTTTAGGAGCCAGTTAATCTTGTGTTATAGAAGTGAAACCTTGCAAAATACATCTTCTGCCTAAAAGATGCACAAGGAAGGTATTTTCAGCTTCACAACTTAGCTCTAAACTGATTTATAAAATTTTAAAGATCTAAAATTGGCTTAAATTTCCCAAATTTGAAAATAAAATTCTTTGATAGGCCTAGCCTATGGCTTCAAATTCTACTCAATAACAGAAATAGTATTTCAAAGCCAGAGTAAAAGAAATCAAAAACAGAAAATTTATGCTATAATGATGTTTTGTCAAAATTACAGAAGGCATAGGGCTAAGACTTGTCAAGTAGGCCTAGGCAAATTCCTAAAACTTAGAAATCAGAAGAGGCCTGTGACCATTTTGGTTGCTCTTTGTTGAACTCTTTCTAGAATTCTTTGTCTGTTAAGAAAACAATTCTTGTTTCATTATAGGCCCTATGCAGAATAGTTGTATCCTGCACATTTTGACTGCAGCTTCACTGTAGTTTGCCACTTCTACTTTAATGTGAAAATACATAGTCCAATATAGGCCTATAGCTAAAAAATAATATCCTTTCATAGGTCTATGGCTTAAAATTCTACTAATTAACAGAAATAGCTCTTTCAAAACCAAAATCTGAGTAAAAGAAACTGAAAACAGAAAATTTAAAATATAAAAATGTCTTGTCAAAATTCCAAAAGCCATAGACTTGTCAAGTAGGCAAATTCCTCTGACTCAGAAATTAGTTCTTATGTAAATTTTGAGTATTATCCGTACATCAGTTAAATGAAAAATTGGAAGTAAATTTTTACCAAATCTTATTATTGAGTTTCAAATAAAGTGAATATACCATTTCATGCTTTTTTTATGCTTATTACAAATATAACAATCATTTCTATTGGAAATTAATTTTAGCCCCCCCCCCCCTATACACGTCAATTCAGGATATATATTTGCCAATATGGAGGTGGGGTTAGGGGGGGGGCTGAAACTCATTTCCAATAGAAATGATTATTATATTCTTAATCAGCATAAAAAAGGCTAAATAGGATTAGTTAAATAGGATCATAGCCCCAGAAGGCGGGATAGAACTAAATTTTTCATACAGCTTACTGTTTGAAGTACAGATAATCAAACTGGTACCCAAAACAATCTATAGACAATCCCTCTGGAAAACATCTTATAAATCCTCCTCTGTCTTTGAGAGGCCAATGTTTCAGAACTAATCCTGACCAATTTCATAACTGTTGCTTCCATTATTCTAATCTTGGTATGTTCAATAATTGTTCAATATGCAATAATTGTTCATGTACACTTATACACTACTATACATAATTTTATCAAGCATTGAATGAATCAAGTTGGTTTAATGGGCTTTTAGAATATATTTCCATATCAACCATTTATTTTGTATGGACTTATTTAAAAGACTTATTTTTATATGGATTCCTTAAAGTTGAACATAGACCAGCTGACAAAATAATGCACTGGATCCATTATTAACGTGGTCATGACGCTCAGATCAATAACTTTTTTTTTTTTTAGCTTTATTCAATATGTGTAATTGCAATATATCTTAGGCTTTATAAGAACTTTACTACTTTTTACAGTAATTTCTGGAGCTATCAAAAAAGTGGTTGAGAAAAAACATGAAAGGTAATACCATCAAGAAAGTTAGTTGTTTTATATATATTTTTTTTATAATACTGAGAAATAGCCATATATTCTTCTCTATGGTTAGAACATTTCAGCATAATAATATCTTGTTTTTTTCTTACAAACACAACTGAATACTGTTATGTTGCTTGATCCCATCCTTTCTTGATTCTTTGATTCCCTAGATTTTTTACATTTTCGTTGAGAGCAGTAAGACCAGATTATCTGGTCAGATCATTCCAGAGGCATAAAAGTTTGGTTTTGATAAGGATTGTGGAGCTGTCAGCAATACATTCCTTTTGAAACAATTTCTATAGAATAATATTTATTACCAGAGGCGGTATTTTTTTTAATAGACCTAGATTTTGATAAATAAATTTCTGTATGAAAAAAAAGCCTCTCCCTCCTCCTAGATTCTGAAAAATAAATTTTCCCGCATCTTTATAAAAAAAATCCAAGAAATCCTCGTCCCCCTCCTCATAACAAATGCCCCCAAATAGAGGGGGGAGGGGAGTACGTTGTAAAGAAAAATGTTGCCTCTGTGTATTTTTTTCTCATCACTTGGCATAGAAGGGTTGGTCGTAGAAACTTGAAGAAGGATGATTCAATGGGAAATTAAAAGTGTTCCTGAATTGACACCTCTGATTATTACAGAGTATTAACAACACGGAATTGAAAGCCGGGTCTTTATATATACTCTATCAATAATCTATTAGATAGTCTGTTAATGCTCTTTCAACAACCTCCGCCAATCTCATAATATTAAAAAGTCTACATTTGAACCAGGTTCACCTTTTTATTGTTGTGGTTAATAAACTCGTGCGTTATTGTCTGCATACTTAAGCATACTTGCATGCTTATGTAAGAAACTTATTTTTCACTAGCTCTAATAGTTTTTTTATATGGCTTCCAACAATATTTTACTATTGATATTCTTTATTGAAACAAGTGAACGAAAATGATTGTACAAAGGCCATTGTTAGAATTTAAAATCATTGAAAATGGTCCATGGAAACAGGCAAAAAAACACTGAAACCCAAGTAATTTTAGAGAACAGATTGAGACAACCCCTGAGCTTGACAAACCATGGGTAGTAAAAAGCTTTCAATAATACTGAAGCGGTTCAAGAGTAAGTGAAAAACTATTCAATGAAAACTTACAGGTCCTGGTGGTTGTTGTGGTCCTGGTCGCTCTGGTAGTCAACTGCTGGAGTCTCCTGAAAATATAACAAGACGGATATGAATTTCAGAAGAGAGGAAATACCAGCATTGAAATGTTATTGAGCATATGCATATATGTTGTAGGTATACATGCAAGTTAATGTTGCAGAGTCAAACAACGTGTTAAATACAAGCTGTACAATTAACCAATCACAGTTTTTGGAGTTCTTATAGATTTAGGAAAGAGCAGAGTATCTCACGTGCATTATTTTATTTTTATTTTGTTTCTATTTTTATTGCAATCTCATCATATAGAACAATGGTTGTAGAAACGTGGGATTGGGCTCAGTGCCAATCCTATCGCTAATTTAATGGGCCAAAGTGATCAGAGGGCAACCAGTGCGGAATCATGAAATGTTTCTTAATCTTTATTATTGGAGGCACAAAGTGGGCGCAAGAATGCTCCAACACTCCCACAGCCATCCTTTCCGCAAAAAGGTAATCACACTTTATTGTACTTGAGCCTGAATCATGCCAAGGTCTATAACTAAGTAACCAAACTATAACTAAGTAAGGTCTATAACTAAGCAACCATTCCAAGGTCTATAACTAAGTAACCAAAGTAGATTAATAGTGTAGAATTCGTAATATTCGATTTGATTTAGTTCTTTAATATGACCCAAGCACCTGTAAATACAAAAATATTAGCACACAAGCAGAGCAAAGCAAAGTAGCACTAAATATAAGCACATAACAAAACAACACTTAAACTAATAGGCAAGCGAGCTCAGCGGGATGCTACATCTTCCTTCTTCCGAGCGTGCTGTTGTCTCTATAAGTTTAACCTGATGGGTTTGGTTATCGTTCTACCAGATCTTGTTTGCGTCACTCCGCCTCTGTCCGGGACTGATATTGTCTCTTGCTGGCACTATTTCCGTTGCGTTCAGTGGGGGCTGCCAAGCTGGGTGAGGCTGGGCGCTCAATAGGGTTGACTTTGGGTGCCACCTCGGACAGTTCAGTGGTTTCTTTATTTTGTTAGTCTTGTTCTGAATGGATTGCTTTGTCTGATTTCCTGTGGGAAAGTCTAACCCTGTTGCGTCGGAGCGTCGATCCGTCGTCGGTATTCACTGTGTACGATCGTGGCTGCGAGCAAACTTCGACAATGTTTCCTCTCTTCCAAGGACTGCTGGGTGTCACCTGGACACTCACTCTCGACCCTACCTGGATTTCGGGCAGGGATTTAGCGGTCCTGTCGTAGTACTCCTTCTGTCGCACTCTAGATTTCTCTCTGTGTGTCCGAAAGCTTGCTTCGGGCACAATATTTTTCTCTAGGTGCTGCTGCGTGAGGGAGGAACTGATCGCAGCTGCCTGCTCATGAGCAGCTGGGTTGGAGCTGCCATACCATCTACGGGCGTGTTCCGGTATTCTAGGATGCCGATGTATGTGTCCTGTCCGCTGATCTTGGGCTTGTTCAAGATTCTCTTGCAGGTTTGCACGCATTTCTCGACAAGCCCGTTTGCCGTGGGGTGATAAGGGCTAGACGTTTGATGTTCGATGCCCCAGTTTTTCGTGAATAGCCTGAATTTGCTGGAACTGAACTGCGGCCTGTTATCAGAAGTGAGAATGGCTGGTATTCCATGGCGATCAAAGTGGCCTTTGAGTTTCGTGACCACTTGAGAAGTGGTGGTGGAGGCTAGGTTGTCCACCTCGAAATAGCGGCTGTAATAGTCGACCGTTATTGCATACTGCCTCCCATTCCATTCGAACAAATCGCATCCCACGTGCTGCCATGGTAGTGATGGGATTGGCATGGGAATCATTGGCTCTTTTTGATTGCTCGACATCGTGAGTGCAGGCATCGCATCTTCGGATAAACGTTTCAATGTCTTTTCCGACACCTGGCCAGTAAACAATCATTCGGGCTCTTTGCTTGTTTTTTTCTGTGCCCAAATGAGCGGAATGTAGTCTCTTTAAGACGTCATCTCGTAGAGTGGTAGGAATGACGATTCTCGGACCTTTGACGATCAGATCGTCGTGCGTTGAGAGATCTTGGCGAATACTCCAGTACTGGACTATGGTGTTCGGGCATCGTCTCCTGTCGTCGGGCCATCCCTCCAAGATGACAGTCTTCAGCGCTTGGAGTTCGTGATCTGTCAAGGTCCCCTGTTTGATTTCCTCAAGTCTGCTGCCTGTGGCGGGTATGGATTTTACGAACGAATGTACGAAGATTTCGATCTCTTTGTGTAATTCTTCGTCAATGTCTGGAAGGTGTAGTCTTGAGAGTGCATCTGCGACAGGGATTTCCTTACCAGCCCGGTACTTGAAATTCAAGTCATATGGCTGTATGTACATCATCAGGCGTTCAATCCTCGGTGGTGCTGTATGGAGGGGTTTGATTAGTATGGATTCGAGTGGTCAATGATCCGTGATGACCTGTACTTTCCTTCCGTATAGGTAGTGGTGGTAATGACGGCAGCCATAGACTATGGCAAAGAGTTCTTTCTCCAGCTGTGAGTAGTTCTGTTCGGATTTACTCAGCGATCTTGATGCGTAAGCGAAGACTTTGCCGCTCGCGGAAAATTCGTGCTCCTAGTACATGTTTTGAGGCGTCAACTTTGAGCTCAAGGGTTGGGCTGGAGCTGTCAAAGAAAGCCAGGTTGGTTACTATGGACTCTTTGAGCTGGTTGAGACATGTAGTGTGGAGCTCTTTCCATTTGAACTCGTTAGCTTTAATCAGATCCCTTAATGGTTGGTTCTGTGTTGCCAGGTTTGGGATGTACCTCGAGAGAAAATTCAGCATTCCAAGGAGAGTCTGCAGCTCCTCCTTCGATTTTGGGGTAGGCATCTCGTTGATAGCGCGGAGTTTCTTGGGGTCTGGTTTAATGCCAGCGTTGCTGATGATGTGACCAAAGTAGCAGACTGACTGTACTGCAATCTGGCACTTTGATCTGTTGAATTTCACACCCTTCTGTTTAGCTCTTTCAAGCAAGTCTGCAAGTCTTCTGTCGTGCTCTTCTCGGGTGGCTCCGTAGATAAGTAGGTCATCGACGAGTATTTTAAGACCTTCCAAACCTTGAAATACCTCTTCCATCTTCCGCTGGAGCTCGTCCTGGGCAGATATCAACCCGAAGGGATATCTCTTCCAACGGTATCTGCCGTAGATTGTATTAAATGTTGTGAGGTCTGAAGCTGCTTTTGAGAGCACAAGCGACCAGTACCCCGAGGTGGCATCAAGCTTTGAGAAATATTTTGCACCACTCAGATCGGCAATGCTGTCTTCGAAAGTCGGGATCGGGTAATGAGGGCACTTGATGGCCTTGTTGAGGTCTACCGGATCAATACAAAGTCTCACGCCTCAATCCTTCTTTTCAACTAGAACCATCGAGTTGACCCACTCCATAGGCTCTTCCATCCTTCCTATTATTCCCAAACTTTCCAGTCTGTCCAGCTCTTGTTTCAATTTCTCACGCATCGCGATAGGCACTTTTCTGGCGGGATATGCTGTCGGCATAAATCCTTCCTTGAGGTGAATCTCGCACTCGCCTTGAATTTTCCCGATGCCAGAGAACAACTCTTTGTATTGTGCGAGAAGTGGCTTCAGATCTGGCGTCGACTTGCCGTCATCTGAGGCATCTATATTAAGGACAAGTTTCACCAGGTTCATATTTTTGCTAGACTTAAATCCTAGGATAGGAACAGAATTTCCTCTGACTATGAAAAACCTATATTTCTGTTCAGAGGTTCCATTGTAGCTGCATGATAGGAAGCAGGCTCCAACTGTTGAGATGGTTGAGCCACAGTAGCTGGTGAGTTTTTGCTTTGTCGGCTGTATATGTGGTTTTGGGGCAAGGAGATCAAAGTAGTGTTGTGGTATGATGTTTGCCTGAGCCCCAGTATAGATTTTGAAGCTTAAAGTAGTCTGATTGTTGATCTTCAGTGGAACAAACGCCTCACCCTTACTCCCATCTTGCTATACGGCATATAGCAGTATTTCATCCTCTTCAGCAGTTTCTGCTATTCAGCTCCGTCCGTCATTTTTGATGGCATTCACAACTTTGCTGCAGCATACTTTTGCTAAGTGGTTTAACTTTCTGCACTTTGAGCATGTTTTCCCTTTGGCAGGACAGCTGTGTCCGGGGCCATAGATTCCTCCACAGAAGTAGCACTCTGTGCCTCTCAATCTTGATCTCGCGTCTGCTAGTTTTGGTTGTTTCCGATATACTACATCCACTTCCTGTTTGATTGGGGGATAGTGGGAATTGTTGTCGAATGACTTCAGCTGTGATTGGGTCGTTTCATAGATCCTACAAACTTCTAGTGCTCTCTCCAGTGTTAAGCTGTTGCCTTCAGCTAAAATTTTCTCTCGTATTCTTGGATTTCTGATGCCACAGACGATTTTATCTCTGGTCATCTCTTTTGGATCATGGTATTCCCATGGCTTGACTAGTAACTTCAGTTCTGTGATGTATTTCTCAAGTGTCTCTCCATCACGCTGGTCACGTTTCTGAAAGATATATCTGGCAAACACTTTGTTCTTCTTTGGAGCAGCATATTCACGAAATTTCAAAAGGTAAGGCTGGATTTTATTTGCATCATCCGCTTCAATGTCAAAAGTTTTGAAAATGTCTCTTCCTTTTTCGCCAATCCATATGAGTAGATAGGCACACTGAATCTTCTCTGATTTACCAGAGAGAGGGCCTAGAAACATAAGTCTTGCATGCTCTTCAAAATTCGACCATTCTTCATCAAGATTTTCAGATTCCCAGTTGATTGCTGGAGGGGTTACTCCATCCATGTTTGCTGTTCAATATCCCACTTCTGACACCATGTACAATTCGTAATATTCGAGTTGATTTAGCTCTTTAATGTGACCCAAGCACCTGTAAATCCAACAATATAAGCACACAAGCAGAGCAAAGCAAAGCAGCACTAAATATAAGCACATAACAAAAACAACACTTAAACTAATAACCAAGCAAGCTCAGCAGGATGCTACAAGTAGCCTCTTTAACATCCTGACAATCTCCCACCAGACTCCCAAGTTTTTAGCAGAAACGAAGTTATGTTGTGCTTCACGTGAGCCAAAATCATTCAAGAATTTTCATGCCATATAATCAGAGGACTAAAGCATTTTAATACCCCTCCAACAACACCCTCCACAATGGTAATCTTTTGCAAACATAAATTTTTTTCTAAACAGAATCACACATTAGTTTTGAATCTATACAAATGGAAGCAAATGTGTCACAAGTATTAGCCAACCCTCTCAACACACAATTTGAAGTCCCATAATCTCTCTCCTATTCCTTCTGCTACACTACCTGAGAATTCAAATTTTATCCCCAAGCCATTCTTGAATGCACATATGGTATTTGAATAGCCTGGATGCATGAAGTGTCTTGATTTAACACTATTATTTCCTCAGGTCATAATTCGTCATCCTCCTACTCCTCCCTTCCCCAGCTTCCTGAAAGTTCCGATTTTATAATTGAAGCTGTTACAGAGGTAGTGAATACACATCCTTTTGTTAATGTTGCAACAGATACTGTCTTTTTATACCCCTTGCCACTAGATTGTACTTGGATCATAGGTCCTATAGGAACATATAGCAAAAAAATGTTTTTGTAAATCAGAAGCAGACACTATTTAGCCTTTTACAAAGTCACTGTTTTGCAGGGAAAGCAATGATAAGTCTCACTTTTTTTCTATTTATTCCCCAGGGATAATCATGCTGATCCAGTCAGAAGAACATAGCTTTAATATTTCAGGAACAGGTGGGGGAATTAGTTTGAAACTTTCAGAGAATGTTGAGGGGGTATTGAACTAGATCAAAAGACACTATGTGCATCCATGTTGTCAAGCAAACATATTTGCAATATTGCAGGAACAACAAAGGGTATTAAAATACAAAAAAAAATCCAGAATGATGAAGGGCATCAAACTAAATGAAAGAAACAATTTGCATTTAGCTTGGAAAATAGGCAAACCCTTCAACATCTAGGGAATGGTTATATATTTGACCATTAGGGGTAGGTTTAGCTGAGCACTTTTGGTATGATATAGATATTTTAAAAAATAATTTTCAGCGTTTTTTTTTGTGTTTCTTTGTGAGAAGTCCAACCTCTAAAATATAATCCATTTTTTCTGCTTTTTTTCAAATAAATTATTTAAGTCAAAACCCAGTCTATACAAAGTAGGTCAAGGCTAGTTTGCAAAAATCTTGGCAGGTAGGGCAGTTGACTAAACTTTTAGGTCAATGCTTTTGTCTATTATGCTTGACTATAATTAATAAAATTAAGCTTTTGTTACCCTTTCTACATTTTATTAAGGGAATAAGTCTAGAACAGGGGTTGTTACAGAGGCAGTTTTAGGAGGAGACAGAAATGTTAGGGGCACCAAATTTCAAATAAATAATCTAATGGTTATAATTCATTTGTAATTTTGAAGTTTTATGGAGCATGTTAAAAAAACAATTCTTATTGCATAATATAAAAAATATATACAGATAACATGTTTTGGTTGCAGCTAAACTACACTTTACTCCAACTACCCTTAATGTGCAAATACATAGGCCTAGCTCAAATTATATATTTCCCATATGTTTTTCTAGTTCTTCATTTTGTCACAGTTTATGCAATTTACAGATACATTTGTTGAAACTAAAAACACATAGTAAATCTATACTTTGGGTAATATATTTGCTCATTGGGGAGGTGGGACTAGGGGTAAAGTATACTTAAGATGCAGTCAAATGTATCAATTAAAATATTTTGCATATTATGAAGTAAAAATAATTTTCTAAACATGTTTCTTTATCAACAGCTTCAATTCCAGACTGTATGTTATTATGTACCAAAAACTAAAATTATGCAGTAGATTAAGCCATTTAGCCAAGGCTAAAACCTCAAATAGGAAGAAAATCATCAAAAGCTAGATTGTGCTAGCGGTTTTTGTTTTAACACTAGAAACACTTCACACTCTTTGGGTTTCCCTCTTTGAGTAGTGCCATAAAGTTATTTCACATGTTCAAAACTTTCAGTTAGGGTAAAGTATAGTGGAAGAAAATTATAGGCTAATACCATAACTATTGAACTTTGCCCCCCCCCCCCCCTCTGGTAATGTACAAATATATACCCTGTTTTATATATATGCCAATAATTTTCTATTACCTTGATGCACTATTAAATCAATTTGAAGAAAGAAGTGACTTATAGAAAATTCAGTTTATATATACAATTCAAGGTATGCAATATATTTTCACACTAGGAAGGAGGGGTTGGGAGTATAGTTCATTTCTGATGGAGATGAATGTATTATCTTGTTTCAGGTTGAGCTCCTGATTTTAAAGTTATGTCTATTTTTCATTAGTGAGTTTAATTGGAAGATCACCCTTAAAATAAGCAAATAAAAGTTCAATAGGAATTCAGTTCAGTTCTTATATATTATCCAGAACACAGTCAAGAGGTTTTCTTTGTTATATCTGAGTAACCTAGTTTTTTCTTGCATTTGGTTAAAAATAGGCTACTGTACCTTACTTTTTTTGCAAAAGAAACTACAATGAAGGTATATTTTAATTAAATATTCAATATATAGAGTTGGTTAGTTTATGTATTTAATATGTGTTCTGGACAGCCTGCTTTTCATAATTCTTTGCTATAGTTCTCATAATGTTATAACTAAAGTTTATTTTTGTCATATTTTGATTGGCTATAAAGTTTTATGAAATATAAAGCCAATCAGTTTAGTTAAAGTGGCATTCACATGTATGTCCAGTTAGAATCCCATGTCTAGCCAGACTTCGATGTCTAGGCAACAACCAGTCATAAGTAAAATTTGGTGCTTAGCTAAAAATACAAATCTAGTTTCAAATAGATTACAGTTATCATTTCTAGCTGATCAAGAGAGCTTATGTGGGCAAAACTTTCAAAATTGTAATCCCCATTTTTGCTGTCACAAGATAATGGATGAGATAAGCCAAACAATTGAATTAGTGTGCTTTATATGGTTGCAGTTGGCCTGATCGTCCATTGCTGTCACACATTAGACTAGGCTGCCTGAATACAGTACATGGTCTAAGTTTAATGTAGTGCAACTTGGTGTATGAGCAATATAATAATAAAAAAATTCTCTGACTCATTGCTGAGGTTGTGCCACACACAATTTTATCTCTTATAATCTCTTCTTTTAAAGCTACAGTATAATATTTACATTCCCAATGTTGTAACTTCACTTTAGTGACAAACTGGTTGTTGTTTCATCACTATGTTGCTCTCTTTTATCAAAGAGGAATCTTGAGAGTACAGTATTGGATTACAGGATTAAATGATCTAGGATTTTGCAGAACCATGCATAAATTTTTCCTTTTTCTTCTTTAGCAATTGTGAAAGTGCTGAACAATTCCCTTCACTTTTCTTCCCGTCACACATTACTTCCGAAAGCACATTATTTCTTCCCGTCTTCCCTCTCAGAGGACAATGGAACATGAAAGTTTTGTGTTTTGATATGCAATTGTGCTACTTTCAGGTTGTTTTTTTTCATACAGGTAAGGTAAGATTGAGCTCATAGCAAAGCAGGTTAATTACCATCTAGCTTCAAATTACCTGATATTCATTTTTCAGTGATTAAAGATTTGGCCAGTCTGTGGAATCACACTCCATTGATGACTACATACATTGATGTAAGTGCTAACTGGTTGAAAAACATCATTTGGATGGTTAAAAATTTGAAAAAAACAATTGTTGAATTTTTTTCATATTCAGATGGATATCTCAGAGGCTTCTCAATCAAATTCCCATTGCACCAGCTATTCCTTACCTATTGTGTTACTTAATACATGAACTGATCATGTAGTGATAATCTTATCATAAAGGCTATTCTACAGGTTAACAAACTTGACAGAGAAGCTATTGTAGGCTTTTATACTGGTTTATGGCTTGGTGATAGTCTTAGAATGTCCCCTAGAATGTTTTCCTTTGTCTAGCTGGAATGGACAACATATGCTACACAGCCTATTTATCAGGTTACACCCATGAGAAACACAACCAGGTTTATCCCTATACAGTAAGACTGGTATTTTGATGATGAAAGTCTGCATATGACATATGTCCAAGACTGTATGGTACATAACTTTGGTGGTCCTTCTTCTATTAGGCAAAATATGGCAATCAAGACTATTTAGCCTTCTTTCCTTTGTCTCTTTACATTGGCTGTGTTGATCTATTTCAGGTGTCTTGTAGTGGCTCTTCAAATTTTAGGAGCCAGTTAATCTTGTGTTATAGAAGTGAAACCTTGCAAAATACATCTTCTGCCTAAAAGATGCACAAGGAAGGTATTTTCAGCTTCACAACTTAGCTCTAAACTGATTTATAAAATTTTAAAGATCTACAAATGGCTTAAATTTCCCAAATTTGAAAATAAAATTCTTTGATAGGCCTAGCCTATGGCTTCAAATTCTACTCAATAACAGAAATAGTATTTCAAAGCCAGAATAAAAGAAATCAAAAACAGAAAATTTATGCTATAATGATGTTTTGTCAAAATTACAGAAGGCATAGGGCTAAGACTTGTCAAGTAGGCCTAGGCAAATTCCTAAAACTTAGAAATCAGAAGAGGCCTGTGACCATTTTGGTTGCTCTTTGTTGAACTCTTTCTAGAATTCTTTGTCTGTTAAGAAAACAATTCTTGTTTCATTATAGGCCCTATGCAGAATAGTTGTATCCTGCACATTTTGACTGCAGCTTCACTGTAGTTTGCCCTTTCTACTTTAATGTGAAAATACATAGTCCAATATAGGCCTATAGCTAAAAAATAATATCCTTTCATAGCTCTATGGCTTAAAATTCTACTAATTAACAGAAATAGTTCTTTCAAAACCAAACTCTGAGTAAAAGAAACTGAAAACAGAAAATTTAAAATATAAAAATGTCTTGTCAAAATTCCAAAAGCCATAGACTTGTCAAGTAGGTAAATTCCTCTGACTCAGAAATTAGTTCTTATGTAAATTTTGAGTATTATCCATACATCAGTTAAATGAAAAATTGGAAGTAAATTTTTACCAAATCTTATTATTGAGTTTCAAATAAAGTGAATATACCATTTCATGCTTTTTTATGCTTATTACAAATATAACAATCATTTCTATTGGAAATTAATTTTAGCCCCCCCCCCTATACACGTCAATTCAGGATATATATTTGCCAATATGGAGGTGGGGTTAGGGGGGGGGGCTGAAATTCATTTCCAATAGAAATGATTATTATATTCTTAATCAGCATAAAAAAGGCATTGAATGGAGTATTCACTTTACTCCTAACTCAATAATATGATTTGGTAAAAATCTACCAAGTTGGCTAAGCTACTCCTGACTAAATCAATCTGTAAAATTATAGAGGGGCTGCTTTTGATATCTTGGAAAGAACATCCACCACATGGCTAATAGATTATGGGAGTAAAGTTCATTTGTGATGCAAATGGATTTTATATTTAGACTGAGGATGTAATTTAGGTATATATGTGCACATTAGGGGGGTGGGGGTATATCTTCTGTGAATACATAGGTTCTAAGAAATTCATAAATTTCTTAGAAAACTGGAAAAAAACAAGGAAAGAAGTGAAGATAAAGGATCTCCCCCTGCAAAATGTGTTAAATAGGATTAGTCTGCATATTATGTAGTAAGAGTTGTTTTCCAAAAAAATCTTCAAGCAATGCTCTTTAGTCCAAGAAAGAAGCCATTTTTTAGCCAACAAGTAACAAACTTGTGGAACCTACTCTCTGAAAATACAGTGGCTGCTGATTCAACAGATACATTCAAGAAAAATTTGGACAAAGAATGGCTACATCAAGAGTTCCTGTACAACTGGGAAGCTGCTGAGTCATCAACCTCAAACCCATTGAAGTCATAGGCTAACAGAGCTTTAAAGGATGAAAATTCTTAATTCTGCTCTAGGCTGCAATTTAAGGTAACATGTTTCCTTTTCAGTGGCCCATTTCTAGACCTTTAATCAACCAGAATTTACTCCAGAAACAATTACTGAACTTGGAATGAGAAGAAAAGGTATAGGCCTAGGCCTAAAGGAGTGTATACACTTTCTTCCTAAGCTACCTAAATCTAAGCTGGGCTATTTGTATAGGCTATGTTGCTCTTATATTGGCCTATCTAGGCTAATAAGACTTCAATCCAAACCTCTAGGCCTATAGGCTATCTCAGACCATGAGGGGGATATTGTACCCTGTCTTTAAAACAACCATGATTATTGGAAACAGACATCCACCATAGGCTATTGCTAATTTGGAAGTAAAGTTCATTTGTGATGCAAATGAATGTATATTTAGTTTGAGGATGCAATTCTAGGTAGCAGACATCCACCACATGGCTAATATGGGAGTAAAGTTCATTTGTGATATAAATGGATGTTATATTTGGATTGAGGATGCAATTCTAGGTATCTATTTCCACATTAGGGGGCGGGGGTATAGATTCTGTGAATATTTAGGTTCTAAGAAATTCATGAATATCTTAGATAAACTGGAAAGAGAAGGAAGAAGAAAAGATAAAGGCTCTCCCCCTTGCAAAATGTGTTAACTAGGATCATTCTGCATATTATGGAGTAAGAATTGTTTTCTTAATAAGGTTCCTTATGTCCAGCTTGACTCCTAGGTGTAAAATACTGGTTGGCTAATTTAAAGATTTGTATATAGCCTAAATACACTGTCAAATTAGCCATCTGATGGTATCCCATTGGAGACAATATGAAATCTAAAAGAATACTACTCCATGACAGGAGGGGACGAATCATTATATCAAATTGACCTATATAAAATACTCTACCAAGTTCAACAGACAGGGAATTTCCAGGTCCCTGTTCAGGGACCTGAAAGTACCTTGTACCAACTCCTTATCACCGGTTAAGATGGCCGGCAGGATATCAATTGGTTGATGATGAAAACAATACACAAAGTCAAGGTTTTAAACTTTCTATTCCGTGAATATGTCCACTGAGTACCAGAAAATGTATCATTTTCAGCCAAATTTTGTCCATATTTGTACTCTTTGAATATTTGTACAAGGCTACCAAATGGATCTTTCATCCTGACTGCTAAGATAAAAGCTATAATTGAGGCACTTAAAATAGTTAAAGCAAAACCACGACTATAAAAAAATATGTCGTCCTCTCAGACTCAAAGTCAGCTTCACAGACGATTTCTCAAGAGCAAAAACCAGCACCTGACTTGGATGTGTACTACCTTCGCAGTCTTCTATTTGACCTTCAACGGAGAAATATGATGATCCAGTTTCAACACTTTCCAAGTCATCGGGGTACACACTATAGTAAAATTGCTGATATTATGGCAAATTCTATTGTGAATACATTGGTTTTTATCAAAGCCAGGTCTTTCACTCTTTGTGACATAAGCCGACATAAAATCCCTAAAAATGATTCTTACCTCATATTCTTATCTTACCATTTTGGGAAACTAATTTTCTTTATTTCAGAAATAGACTAATTTTCTGATTTTAAGAAAGGAAGAATATGAATGGAATAAAAAGGACCATTCACACTGCAGCTTTAGTTTAGAAGTGTCTGAGACATTACAACACATGATTTTTGAATGTTATAGCACAGCTTACCTGGTAGCAAATATAAAACGAACATATCAAAAGTAGCAAACGTACAAATAAAAAATTCCAAAATTCACTTTGAAACATCAACAGAATGAAACACTGACAAAATAAACTACGGCACAAAACTACAAAAATATTTCATGTCATACTTTTGAACAAAAAATTCAAAAATAGACTTTGAAACCTCAACAGAATATCGAAAGTGATTGAAGGGCAACTACACCCCCACCCCACGCCCATCAATCCCCCAAATACATCGAATCGAAATTTTGAGATACCCATTTTGTTCAGCTTAGTTGATTTCCAGATAGAAAATATGTTTGTGAGGAAGACACAACCCTCGGGGCACAGACATTGACAAGTTAAACCACGACACAACACAATAAAAATATTCCATTTCAAGTTTTTACAGGGCAAAAAATCCTCAGTGCAATTTAGAACATACAAAGAATGTAACACTGACAAAATAAACCACGACACAGCACTATGAAAATATTCCTTGTCATCTGTTCCATAGAAAAAAATTGAAAAATGCACTTTAAAACATTAACAAAATGCAAAACTGACAAGATAAACCACGACACAAGACTACACAAATATTCCATGTCATATATTTAAACGAAAAAATTCCAAAAAGCACTTTGAAACATCAAGAGAATGTAAAACTGACAAAAACCGTGACACAACACTACAAAAATATTCCACGTCATATATTCAAGGAAAAAATTCCAAAATGCATTTTGAAACATTAACAGAATGTAATACTGACAAGATAAACCATGAAACAACGCTACAAAAATATTCCATGTCCTATGTTTTAACACAAAAAATTCCAAATGCACTTTAAATCATCAACAGAATGTAACCCTGACTAGATTAACCACGATTAAGAACTGCAAAAATGCTCCATGTCATACGTTTCAACAAAATTTACTTTGAAACATCTATAGAATGTAACAGTGACAAGATAAACCAAGACACAACACTACAAAAATATTCCATGTCATACATTTCAACGAAAAATTCCAAATGCACTTTGAAACATCAACAGAATGTAACACAGATGAAAAAAAACATGACACAATATTACAAAAATATTCAAAGTCTTATATTTCAACGGAAAAGTTCCAAAATACGCTTTGAAACATCAACAGAATGTGACACTGAAAAGATAAACCACGACACAACACTTAAAAAATACTGCATGTCATGCGTTACAACGAAAAAATTCTAAAATGCACTTTGAAACATCAATAGAATGTAACACCGACGATAAAAACCATGACACAACACTACAAAATTATTCCATGTCATACATTTCTACAAAAAAATCCAAAATTCACTTTGAAACAAAGTTTTTATAGATTATGTTATCGTAGAAACTTCAAAAAGGGCTCATTCGATTAGAAATTGAAATGGCTAGTTCCCTTTTTAATAGTCAAAAGTAATTTCAAGGCGACTAACACCCCTTCCACGCCCACTATTTCCCCAAACATATTCAATCAACATTTTTAGATAGTTGTTTTATTCCACGAAGTTGAAGTTAAGGAAATTATATCTTTGAGCAGGACACTCCCCCCCCCCACTGTCTTCAGGGCAAAGGTTATAAGTTATGTCCTGGGGCATATAAGTTTTTATTGAAGTCTTTGTCGTAGAAACTTGAAAAAAGGGCTCATTCGATTGGAAATTCAAAGGTCTAGTGCCATGATTAATAGTCGAAAGTGATTTGAAGGTAACTATACCCTCTTTCTCCCCCCCTTTTTCTCCAAAAACATGCAATCAAAATTTTTAGATGCCCATTTTGGTCAGTGTTGTGGATTTCCAGATAGAATTTATGTTTTTGAGGAGGACACTCCCCCGCAGCCCTCAAGGAAAGAGTTGTAAGTTATGCCCTGAGGGTATATAAGGTTTTTATTGAACGCGTCGTCGTAGAAACTTCAAAAAGGGCTCATTCGTTTGGAAACTGAAATGGCTAGCGCCGTTTTTAATAGTCGAAATCGATTGGAAGGCAACTAATACGCTTTCCACGCGCACTATTTCCCCAAACATCTCCATTCAAAATTTTTAGATAGTCATTTTGTTCCACGCAGTTTAAAGTTCAGGAAATTATACCTTTGTGCAGGACACTCCCCCTACAGTCTTCAGGACAAGGGTTATAAGTTACGCCCTGGGGGCATATAAGGTTTTTATTGAAATCTTTGTCGTAGAAACTTGAAAAAGTTCTCATTCGATGGGAAAATCAAAGAGCTAGAGCCCTTTTTAATAGTCGAAAGTTATTTCAGGGCAACTGACTCCCCTCTCACGCCCACCTTTTCCCAAAACACATCCAATCGAAATTTTTAGATAGCCATTTTATTCACCGTATATAAAAGTTATGGAAATTAGGTCTTTAAGGATGACATCCCATCCCCCCAACAATCCACAGGGCAAGGGTTGTAAAGTATGCCTTGGGAGTATGTAAGGTTTTTATAGAAAGCGATGTTGTAAAAACATCAAAAAGGGTTTATTCAATTGAAAATTGAAAGGGCTAGTACCATTTTAATAGTCAAAAGTGATTGAAGGGCTACTAACCCCCCTTTCACGCCCACCATTTCCCAAAACATATCTAATCAAAATTTTGAGATATGTATTATTTTTAACGTAGTCGAAAGTTCTGGAAATTAGGTCATTTAGGATGATAGCCCCATCAGAGCCCTCAGTGTAAGGTTTTTGCCCTGGGGGCATATAAGGTTTATATAGAAAGTTGTTGTAGAAATTTCAAAAGGGGCTCATTTGATTGGAAATTGAAATTACCCTTTTTAATAGTCGAAAGTGAGTGGAGAGTAGTTAACCTTCCTCTCACGCCCACCATTTCCCCAGACACATTCAATCAAAGTTTAGAGATAGCCATTTTGCTCAACATAGTTGAAAGTTCTGGAAATTATGTATTTAGGGATGAATAACCCCCCAGAGTCCCCAGGGCAAAGGTTGTAAGTTAAGCTCTGGGGGCATATACGGTTTTTAATTATAGAGTTGTCGTAAAAACTTTAGAAGGGGCTCATTCAATAAGAAATTGAGAGGGATAGTGCCCTTTTTAATTGTTGAAAGTGATGGAAGGGTAACTAACCACCCTCTCGCGCTCACCATCCTCCAAACACATCCAATAACAATTTTTAGATAGCCATTTTGTTCAACGTAGTAGAAAGTTCTGGAAATTAGGTCTTTGAGGATGAAACCCCCCCCCCCCCCGCCAGCCTCAGGGTGAGGGTTGTAAGATATCCCCTGGGGCATGTAAGGTTTTTATTGAAAGTGTTGTCGTAGAAACTTCAAAAGGGCTTATTTGATTGAAAATTGAATGGGCTAGTGTCATTTTCGATAGTTGAAAGTGATTGGAAAAAGACTAACGCCCCTCCCACACCCACCATTTTCCCAGACACATCCAATCAAAATTTTTAGATAGCCATTTTGTTTAACGTAGTTGAAAGTTCTGGAAATTAGGTCTTTAAGGATGACAACCCATCCCCCCCAACAATCCTCAGGGCAAGGGTTGTAAGGTATGCCCTGGGAGCATGTAAGGTTTTTATAGAAAGCGATGTTGTAAAAACATCAAAAAGGGCTTATTCAATTGAAAAGTGAAAGGGCTAGTACCATTTTAATAGTAAAAGTGATTGAAGGGCTTCTAACCCCCTTTCACGCCCACCATTTCCCCGCACATATCCAATCAAAATTTTTGAGATATCCATTTTTTTAACGTAGTCGAAAGTTCTGGATATTAGGTCATTTAGGATGATAACCCCATCATTGCCCTCAGCGTAAAGTTGTTGCCCTTGGGGCATATAAGGTTTATATAGAAAGTTGTTGTAGAAATTTCTAAAGGGGCTCATTTGAATGGAAATTGAAATTACCCTTTTTAATAGTCGAAAGTGAGTGGAGAAAAATTAACCTTCCTCTCACGCCCACCATTTCCCAAACAAATTCAATCAAAGTTTAGAGATAGCCATTTTGTTCAACAAAGTTGAAAGTTCTGGAAATTATGTATTTAGGGATGAATTACCCCTCAGAGTCCCCAGGGCAAAGGTTGTAAGTTATGCTCTGGGGGCATGTAAGGTTTTTAATTATAGAGTTGTCGTAAAAACTTTAGAAGGGGCTCATTCAATAAGAAATTGAGAGGGCTAGTGCCCTTTTTAATTGTTGAAAGTGATGGAAGGGTAACTAATCACCTTCTCGCGCTCATCATCCCTCCAAACACATCCAATCAAAAATTTTAGATAACCATTTTGTTCAATGTAGTGAAAAGTTCTGGAAATTAGATCTTTGAGGATGACAACCCCCCCCCGCCAGCCTCAGGTTGAGGGTTGTAAGATATCCCCTGGGGACATATAAGGTTTTTATTGAAAGTTTTGTCATAGAAACTTCAAAAGGGCTTATTCGATTGGAAATCGAAAGGCCTAGTTCCCTTTTTAATAGTCGAAAGTAATTGGAATGCTTGACATTTTTATAATAAAGATCGATGTGGGCATAATGTATTATTTTTTTATGTTGCTTTTGTTTATACCAGGGCACTTTGTATCGAAGAGGTTGTCGTAAGAACTTTAAAAGGGGCTCATTTGATTGAAAATAGAAAGGGCTTATGCCCTTTTTAATAGTCGAAAGTGATCGGAGGTAAACTAATCTCCCTCCCACCGCCCACCCTCCCATTTGACTTTATGTTTAAAAGCTAAATGTTGCCCTATGATTAAATCAAAATGCACTGTGTTAATGCTAATTCCCAATAAGGTATCTCGGCAGTATCCCAAGAACGACTGAGGGTATTATGTTCAAACATTCGGGGCTGCTTTTGCTCTTAAAATTTAACCAAATCAAAAGAGTGTAAGTGTATTGAATCAAAGTTAAAGGAGAGAACACCTAAGAGAATTATAAATTGAAATCTAGTTTGCTTTGAACTTGACCTAGTTTTCGATATTAGCTAATTAAGAGCTTCTGCTTGCCAAGTTACCTTGTTTGAATGGTTTGCTGGCATGCTGACTACGAGCTTAAGGAATATTGGCAATTGAAGTTAAATTACAGCTGCATTTTTTTTTGGAAAAGTAGGGGGCTTAATATTGCCCCCTTGCGCGTAAGTCTTCGTTTCATGTTTTTCTATGCTAAATTTTTTCCTGAGCGGCTATTATAGCAAAACTACTCAACAATGGCGGTAACCCAATCATCGTGGGAAAAAACGATTAAGGACTTGAAGGAATGCCTAAATTCAATTTCTAATGATCAATCTTCGATCAAAGTGCACCAGGCTGGAGTGTCTCCCAAGCTCGATACAGTTATGTCCGACATGCAGACAATTGGGCGAAGCTTAGCAGATGAAGATGCTGAAATAGTTGAACTACGATTTTCTATTAAAAGTCATCAAGCTGAGCGTGTTAAACTCGAAAAAATGTTGCTTGAACTAGAAAATAAGCATCGTTAGCTGAATTTAATTATTTACGGCCGGCCAAAAGAGACTTTAGACATTGAGACTTTATTCAAAGAGAAATTAGAAATTGAAAAAGATATTCCTCTTAAAAAGTGTACTGCATAAAAAGTGTTAGTCCCATTAACGTAGCACGAACAATTTGAACTTGCAAACGCTATTGGGCAATGTAGGCAAACTTAAAGGAAGCGGTGTGAGAATGTATACTGGTTTGCATCCTTCACTAAATGCCCTACGCAATGAGCTTTCGGCCAACGCACGTGATCTAAAAGCTCAGTAAATATCCAAGTTCACGCGAGTGAAACAATCCAGGCCAGACTATTGCTGCAAACTACAAACGATATTACTGGCCCATGGGTAACACAAGACGAATGCTAATATTGGTTGTATATATATATATCTATGTAATGATTTTTCAGATTGATTATGTTATTTGATTCAGTATATAGTCTATGCTGCTTAGGAATGTGAAGATCTATAAGTAAAGTGTCCTGCTTAAAAAGAAGTGCATTTATCTCGTTGCCTGTGTTCTTCTTTATTTTTGTTTCCTTTCTTTTTGTTCTTTTCGTCCCTATGTGCTTTCTTTTTTCCGTATTTTTTGCTAATTTCCAAATCCCTACTCATTTACCTCTGAGCTCCTAGGCCTAAATTCATTAAAATTGGTTCAATTTTCTTGCCGTATATCTTTTGTTGCAGAAATTCTACAAGAACGCACTGCCGCAGTGTCAGCGTTTGAAAATTCAAAAAGGTTTTACTTTTTTCCACTGCGTCATCCCGGCCCACCGCCAAGTGGAGCATGCGGCTGAGTAATTTTTTTCTAATTTAAATGGTGGTAGCTGTGGTGAAACTCGCAATAGGTTGAGTGAGTTGGAGGGGAGACCATTGAGTTTATCACAGATTCTTTTATGCATTGATAGAGAGGATGAAAACACTTATGATTATTTTATTAATAATTTACCCACGAACAAATACCTTTCTCTAGGAATGATTATAAGTAAAAAAACAAAGAAGTGTCTGAGGACAGCATTTCGAAATTGTTGTGGACTTATGAGTAGTTTAGAAAACATTTCACTAGTGCTTCCCGACCATAAGATTGATGTTTTTGGTGCATGTCAAACATTTTTAAATGAGCAATCTTTTGAATTAGCTCATATAAAAGGGTACAAGTCGTTATTCAAAAATGGAATAGGTAGACAGAGAGGAGGGTTGGCTGTTTTTGTAAATTATAGTATACCTGCAAGAGAAGTGAATGATTATGATTACCTTTATGAAGAATATTCATTTGAATTTTTTGCCATTGAGCTAGATTTAAGTCCTTCGAAAGCATTATGTTGCGCCCTATATAGGCCGCCTAGTTCGGCTGCTAAACACTTTGTAGAAAAGTTCGATTAACTTACCTCGCTGATGACCCAAAGGAAGTGTAAGTTAATGATGTTGGGTGATTTTAATATTGATATTAGTAATGTACATAGGAATGTGAATTCAATGCTTTTGAATAATATTGCTGTTGACTTTATAACGATTTGTATGTCCGCAGGTATGCTTCCAACATGCCGGATCCCGACAAGAATCACGGAGTCGTCAGCGTCGTTAAATGACAGCATTTTCACAAATTTTAAGACAATGGGTTGTAGCGTTATAGTTGATGATATTTCTGACCATTTTACGATCCTGTGCGACCTTCAAACGGATCCCTCCCCTAAAGCCTCTTCATTGAGGCCAAGAAGCCTGGATGCTGCTTCGATTGATAAACTGAAAAGTTTGCTGTCCCAAGTCGACCGGTCTCCCTGCTTAGAATGTGACGACGCAGACAAAGCTACTGGATTTTTCATCAACCAGTTTGAAATAGCACTTAATAAGGCATGTCCTTTATCAAGCCGGCCAGCTAAGCGTTATATTAAACCAAAGAAACCATGGATCACAGCTGCTGTTCTGTCCTCTATCCATAACAAAAATAACCTCTTCAGGAAATTCTTGGTAGATCCTACAAATGAAAATCAGGCCAAATTTTGGCAGTACAGAAATTGACTGAAAAAAAACACTGCGACAAGCGAAGCAGTCATACTATCTTCATGAATTTCAAAATGCTGAAGGGTCCCCAAATAAGACTTGCTTGATTATTAGTGAATGCCTTGGGAAAAAGAAAATGAAAAACCTTCCGGAAGAGATATTAAAACCAAAGGACAAGAAAATTGTTAAAGGAAAGCGAAATGTTGTTGGTGTCCTAAATGAGCACTTCGCAAATATTGGTCACGTGGCATCGCTTGAGGCACCAACTCGAAGTTTACCCGATTCAGCCTATTGTACTTACATCTCGCCTCAATCGGACTGCTCTCTTTTCCCAACGCCGGTGTCAGCAGACGAATTACTGAAAGTTATACATCAACTGAAGAAGGGGTCGTCGGAAGGTACGGATGGCTCGTCGACGAGTCTATTAAAACAGATAATGCCTGATGTTACAGAATTTTTGTTTCATGTTATCAACTTATGTTTTTCAAGTGGACGTTTCCCAGCTTGCTTAAAGTCTGCACGTGTTTTAGCCCTGCATAAGGGTGACGACGTGAAAATCCAGCAAACTACAGGCCAATCTTGATCCTATCTTCATTCGCAAAAGTAACTGAACGATGGGTTTACAACCGCATAGTGAAGTTTTTAGATAAGACGGGTTGTTTTAATGACCTTCAGTTTGGGTTTAGGAAAGGTCATAGTTCTGAACATGCGACTCTGACACTCACAGAATTTATGCACGACACTTGTGATTAAAAAGAAATTCCGTCTACAATATTTATAGATATGAAAAAAAGTGTTCGATACTATTTGTCATGCAATTTTGCTTCATAAACTGGAAAATTATGGTATACCTGGACCTACTGATTTTCCTGAGTTATTGTCCCCTGATCTTCCTGAATTCATTTAAAACTCATATAAAACCACTTCAAAGGCAGGAAAAAAAAGCACTGCGTATCCTGAAAACTTTCATCCCCTCCCCAATATCCCTAACATCAAAATCACCAAATAAAAGTATATATTCTTTCCTTAATATATTACCAGTGGAATTATTATCTTTTCATGGATTGATGTTTTTTGTTAAGTATTTTTCTATGCTATTAAAGTATTTTTCCGAAAATTTTCTATGCTATGGATCTATTTAACCAATGTGGGCACGACTATGGAACGAGGGGATCATCTAAGCATGTTGAAACCCGAGCGTGCAATGAGAGATCGAGGTTCTCACTCAGGCACTTCATAACCAAACTTTGGAATGTGCATGGGTCGAGTCTTAATATTGGTCTTTCTGTTGGTACACTGCGGGGTCGTTTAAAAACTCTTTTACTAACCCTTTGATCATTCTAATTTAGTTTTTTTATTCAGCTATGGTCTTCCCGCTGACGTATTCTATTGGTAAAGTTTCCCAAAGGCTTCACTTCATTATTTTTGGTGTTTTGTTTTAGTTTGTTCTCCATTTGGCTGATGGCTTGGGGTGATGCTTGGTAAGTCATAAATTTTTCTTTCTTTTTTATCTATTTATAAAAGAGTGTGAATATGTACAAATGCAGTTAAATATTATGTTTTTGTTGTTTTTATTTGTTATCAGTTGTGTGGTAATACGAGCTAGACTCTCAGCCGGGTATGCACCATATTGTAGTTGTATTTAGTTTGTAAATAAAAGAACCTGAAGCTGTATCCAATCTATCAAAGAAAGAATGGTATCAAGTTTTCCATTTCAGATCAACTAGAGGAGGTATGAAACTAAATTAAACGCTATTATTTGTGTCCAGATCTGTAACAGGGTGTGTGTTGTTAAAAATTGCTGAAAATTTTTCTCCAGCATGCAAATAGCAGGCCAAACTATACATCTTAAAAAGCGAAAAGATTTAAAGTGTTATTTTCTGGTCGGAAAACTTGGAGGAAAACATGCGAACTGGTTATGCTACAAACTTCTCAATATAAATTTAAATCATTGGATATATACAGACTTATAAGAAAAAGTGTATAGGCCTATTAAACTTAAAGTGTATAATTTATAGTGTATAACCACTAAGCTATAATAGGAAACCCGTTTAGAATATCTCATAGGAGATAACAGTCTCCCCCAAATAGGTTAAGTAAAAAAATAAGTTTATTTTGATTGTATATATTTGTGAAGTTGGTTTGAATATTTTAAACGCAAAAAATGTCAGAAGAATTAAGCAAACTATTAATTGCAAAAAAGTTGGTCGCGAAAAATGTAGAAATAACAAAATCTATTCCGCAATATGATGGACAAACAGATATCAACGAATTCAATATCCAATTGGCTCAATTTGTAGAATTAACAAAAACAGAGCTAAAAACGTTAGTCGATATGCTCCTCCTAAGATTAAGAGGGCAAGCCTTAACCTTCCTAAAGCAAATTGAAAATACTGTAGGAGATGATGTCAATTTGCCAATAAATACAATAGACAAATTTTTAACGGCATTCAAAGATAGATTTATTGAAACTAGTTCAACAAATAAATTAAAACACGGAACGGTATGCTTTGACCACACACAAAACGTGAGAGAATATTTAAACAATATACGAATTTCAGTAAAATCAAAATTTGGAAAAGATTCAGGAGAATTGTATGAAAAAATCATACTACACGCCTTTTTGCAAGGGTCCCCCCCAAAATTACATAGAATAGTAATATCCAAAAATATTCAGACATTGGATCTTGCGGTTCAGGAGGTGTGACGAATTATTGAAATTGATACGATTGTGGCAAATCACAGTAAAACAAAAATAAATAGCCTAGGCAAATCGACAGCAAGACTAGCCTGACTTGAAAGTCAGGCTTCTCCAAATTTCTTTTCAAAGGAAAATTCCCCAGTGTGAGAAAGAAATAGAACACAAAAAACCACTAGACAAAAAACAGTACGTTTTCAGTCCGTCAAACAAATTAGTTATGAAAATAATCCTACAATATTAAGATGCTATATTTGTAATCCTGTTGGGCATATCGCGAAAGAGTGCCGCTTTAGGATTAGAGACATAACGACACCAAGGAATGACGTCAGTAATACGCAAAATTATGGCAACCATTTGTTCGGGAGAATAAAAATTTTACCGCCAATGGTGCACAAGGTTATAGGCAGGGAAGATTGCAAACACCAGTACCTCACAATGCGTACCAACAGAATTTGTCTAACCCTCCCTGCAATAGACAAAATAATTATTGATTCGAAAACCCAAATACTCGTCAAAACCAATAAGGTGCAAGGATGGTATATAGAAATCCCAAAAATTTGCCGACGGGAAATGCAAATTTTTCAAGTCGACGGCATTTGCAGTCGACGCCAGCACCCGGCACTGGCGCAAGAAATCAAAACTACCGTAATAACACGTGGCAAAATCGGCAAACAAATGTACATCAATTAGCTAGAGATTCCATGGACAAATTGAATCTCTATTGCAGACACCGACGTATTAAATAAATCTGCAGGGAAACGTGTCAGGCCCCTCCGAAGAATAAATTAGACCCAGAAGGGGCCCAGAATATTTTATAGGTCCACCCCAATAGTAGTACCGTCCTTTAGTAATAGTAATAAGTTACCTATATTTAATGATTTTTGCCTGGCAAATGTTCACTTTAAGGCCCTTATTGACTCTGGTGCAACGGTTAATTTCATAAACTCATATGTATTTAATAAGTTGCCTCCGCTTATTAGGTGACGGAAAAATGTGAATATTCCAAATTTAACTAGTGTAACAGGGCATAAATTGGACGCAAGAGGTTCAATTCACCTAGACGTAAAAAGGGAAAATAAAATTTTTCCGACAAACTTTATAATATGTAACAATTTTCCATATGAAGCCATCATAGGCGCTAATTTTTTAAGGTTGAACAAAGTATTATTAGACGTAGCGAACGAAAGGCTCGTATACCCGGCGAATACCCCTTCCCCTAATTTAAGAAATTGTATTAGAGGTTGTGAAGAGGATGTAACAGTAAATAGAATTTCCGGTGATATAATGTCACAATCTTCTGAAACTCTCTTCTCGCCACAAAGAGGACATGAAATAACCAGAAATTTGTTTCCTTATTTTGGGAGAAATCGGAGAAGAGAAATAAATTTAAATAATGATTGGAATGAATCTGCAAACATTAAATAGGAGATATGTGCCGATATAGGTCGAATGAAATCAAGGAAATAGTGGAATTATGGAAAAAAGCAGTGAACCACAATGCAGTTCATGTGCAGCCAATGTTATTGGAGGATAGCGCCAGTCTAAATTTAATAGAGAATGAAAATAAAGAAAAATATTATGGATTCGCAATACGGAAAGCAAAATTCCCTCCCAAAACGATGCAAAGAATTCGAATATCACAGATGATTGAACCAGTGAATAGCAAAACCGAAATATGGCTCAAGATCCCGTCAAATGAAATTCCTGAAAATCTGTTATGCGAACAACAGATTATATCTTACCACAAAGGAGAAGGTTTTATTTGGGTAACTAATAACCACAAAATGATACAACTACAATAAAAAAGGGAACATGTCTAGTTTAAATCCAAGTTATATCGGAGAATGATTTAGATAGGTGGGAAAATTCCAAAAGAAACCTAGTAAACGGCATTAAAACCTCAATTAACAAATACCCTTTATTTAGATCGCAATTTGTAAACAAATTTAATATGAATCATATTACTGACTTTGAACTAAAAAAAAATTAGGCGAATTATTATGGAATTTTAAAGATGTATTTTCCGCATCCGAAGATGACATCGGACTGATAGGCTACCGTTTTATGAACATTCAATTTCAACATGGCAACGGAATCAAAGCCTATTCGTAAAACGATAATCGATAATAAATTTATCACAATAACGAATGCGAAGGAAAATATTATATATTATGCAGCTATGTTGGTGGTTGACGAAAAAGGAAATCAGATATATGCGAAAGAATGGGATTTAACCTACAATCTTAAAGGGTATGCACAACAAACTTATAAGTATGGATTAGCACTCGCGAATACCCCCAAATGTCCGGCTAGAGGGGAATTCAAAACAAAATATAGAAGAAGAAGCGTGAAACAACTTGGTTGTTTACAATTGTTAATAAGATGTCTACAAAAGAACCTCAATATCAAATATTTCTACTCTAAAGGACCCACTAAAACAGACCTTTTATACCTTAATAAATGCAGAGCCCCCAAAATTTGGTACAATCTACCTAAAAATCCCCAATTTGTCAAATTTGAAGGCATACATCATCCTTTATCAGAAATTCAACATTATAAACAATTTTTATTCAACCCTGAATCTGAGGAATACAAATCCCTGAGTAGTAAGTTATTTTTAAAACGAATGAAAACACACCAAAGAAAAAGAGACGCCTATATAAATAATAGCAAGAAGATTAAAAGAAGATTCTAAACTCTAAACCTAACAAAAAACAACGTCATAACCTCTGTTTTCGAAATTTTTTCTTCGCAAAAAATAATAATAATAGTGAATCAAGTGAATCAATATTAATGAAACAGCGTTTGCTCCACGCAAAGTTAAACCATACATTTACCTCAATGTTTTCATATATAAGAATTATTTTGTCTAAGTGAAGTTTCCAATAATTCTATTTTCAATATAAAAAATAATCTTATTAAAAGGCTTATAATGAAAATAGGTTACCAGTGTATTTACATGTTGCTTGCTTACTTATTCATGTGTTGCTTACTTGAAAATATTATCGGTAAGACATACCGAAATACAAACGATAAAAGTACAAGGGCTTAAGCCAGAAGAAAAGAAAAATAACCATAAAAAAGAGTAAGAAGATAATAACGTACATAAGAAATATTGGACAATAGACGGTAAACGTACTTGGGCTAGACTAGCCGTGGTCGACGAGCCGAAAAAAGAAGTTATCTAACCATTACCTAATATAAATGAGAAAAACACCCAAAAAGTATCAATTCATCAAGCCTTCTTTTTATTATACAGACAGAGACTACAAGCCTTATTTGAACTATTTAATACGGAAATACAAAAAATAAAAGAAAGTACCACGAAGATTTTTGAAGTATTCTTTCGAAGAAATAAATACCGTAGGTCTACAAGCCTAATTCACATCATCGGAGAACTCGCCTTCCACCTTTTTGGTTTGACAACGGAGGAAGATTTAAACATCCTTAGGGAAAATGTAAAAAAGTTGAATAATGCCATGAACGTAACATTACACGTCCGGAAGATACAAGCCAGTATAGCAAATTACCAGAGAGATAAAGTTGAAATGATATCTAAGAAAATCTCAAAAACTGTAAACGTAATGAATTATTTAAGGAACGAAGTGGATCGCGTGGTGACAGACGCGAGCCTTACCATGGTATCACTCGACATAATTACCATGTCATTACTAAATCTAATGACAGATGTTAGTAAGTTCGAATTCACCTTGTTTGCCCTCACGGGAGGAACCTTGTCATACGACCTGGTAGACCCTTCTAACCTAAAAAGTATTTTAGATGAAATAAAAACACACCTAACGTTTGTTTTACATTTACCCATAGAGCCAGAAGTATCAAAGTTATTTTTTTACTATACCAAATTAAAAGTCCACATCAAGGAAAGAAATGAACAATTATTCGCAGTAGTGACGATTACTTTGATAGACCAACAATCCATATACGACTTGTACAAAATTTCGACCTTCCCTGCTAATATAAAGAAGACAAATTCCCTTATGACTATCACATCTGAAGCAGAGTATTTACTTGTCGACCAATATAGAAGAAAATATGCCCTAGCTAATCCACAAGACTTAAAAGAGTGCGTATCATTAAAAAAACCTAGGATGCCAGGTTACATTACCTATTTATAACGTCGAATCTGGATCTTGTATGTTAGACATATTTTTAAAAGACACACAACAGGAAGAAATACCTGATTCATGCGAAGCCTTGATAGGAAGTACTAAAAAAGAAATATTCATAAACCTTAGAAATAATCTTTGGTTATTTTCTGTTCCAAAAGAAACTGTTGGAACTTTGTCTTGTTATAATAATACAGAAAGAATCGATCCGAGTTACAGGACCGAATTACTATTACAAGATGTGGGTACGATAACCATAAAACAAGGATGTCGACTTGTAACTAAAGATTCAACAGTTCAAACGCCGTTAATAACAACGAGCACAAATATAATAAGTCCTAAAATAATCAATTTTAAGGCAATCAACCTGTCGTACACTATTCCCAATATAGAAAGCAAGGAAATGAAAACCTCAATATGGTCCAAAATAGAAAAGAATGAAAGAACATTACCGCTTACAAAAGTAAGAAAAGCTTTAGCCACCCAGATTCCCCTATTTACAAATGAAGACCAAAGATTAACGTATGTGGATAATCGATACGGATTATTCTCAACCAATGTCAGGTGGAACATACTACTGACTGTATGTTTTGTATTCGTGATTTCCTTGACTATGAGAACCTGACTGACTTTTAATTATGGAAGAATTTTGAGGCTAAGAAAGCAAAACCCAAAGGAAGAACACGGGGAAACGGCTGAAATGCAGAAGTTAAACCCGGAACCCCATGAAAACGTCTAAGCCAAGAAAAAGGGAAGACATTAGAAAACGAGTTGGTATAGAGGTCTCCACTCGTCCTTAATATGTCTAGTTCTCTCATTGTAACTGTTGTGTCAGTAAAACCGTGCAGTTACGGAAATTAAAAGGAAATTAAAATAAAGTGTGTGTAATAGCGTATACTAAGGAGCATAATAAGAGGACTTACTTAAAGCTATAGGAATTAATCTCTTATATCGTCGTTATTCTATAACAACTTAGAAGAAATTCCTATGTTTTAGGTTTCCCAATGGAAATTCTATATATTTGAGACCAACATGATAATAATGTCGTTTTGTTAAAATCAATATATGTGTAATAATATTAGTGTATTTGTTTAATATTGTCTTGTAGCATAAAACTCCCAATCGAAATGTACCCAATCGTATTACCTGTTATGCATTATGACTACTCATTTTAAGGAACGTGTGATTCTGCCTCGTTATATTTATTAAAGGAATTGGAATGAACTA
This sequence comes from Artemia sinica, assembly GCA_027921565.1. Lineage (NCBI taxonomy): Eukaryota > Metazoa > Arthropoda > Branchiopoda > Anostraca > Artemiidae > Artemia > Artemia sinica. Next base: position 17,485,980 of record CM051261.1, read on the forward strand.
TCGGAAAACATTCATTACAATACGTAGTCTAGTGCATGTACAAGCTAGTAGCATCTATTTTCATCATCCCTCAACCAACGAAGAGTACTCACCATAAAATACTGGCAACGAAGCTAGGATGAAAATTACGGTTACCTTTTTGATCGTTGTTCCTCAATCACAAACCATATTATGTACCAGGTAACACTATCTAATAAATCAAAGTATCCAGTGCATTATCGAACTATATAAATACATCAATCCTGAAAACCCCATCGACCAGTACAAGATTTAAGTACATAAATATCCCCCTTGATAATTGTTATGGACCAATGCACCATATAACTGTATAGTTATGATATTTGATGAACCCAAATTATTTACCTGTTGCAGATTCACGTGCTGAATCCCTTTCGACCATTTATCAGGACCCATCCTATCACCTCTATCAAATGCGAAAAGTTCCTATCTCTGTTATCCCATAAATTTTACGAAATAATTTCTGAAAAATGGACCTGGAAACTAACCACTGAATTACGGAAACCAAAAGTTACCCTTGTGACTAACCCTTCAGTGACAATATACTCCTCCCACAAGTTAAAGACAATATGTTGAAGGAGTCACTAAAGCTTGATGTCGACCCATTCCAAATCCAAACGTCAATTCCCCTGTTTTTTAACCAAGGAATCACCGCAAAAGCTAAAAGATACAAGCCATACACGAACAATTTTAGTAAGAGAACTATAATCTCTAAGCGCACGAACGAACAATTTTATACGATAAATACATTCTCTATGTGCTTCAAAATAGCCCAAGAATGAAATGCTAAGAAGACAGTCAACCCATCTATTACCGGCGCGATCCCAGTGTTCAACCCCTTAACGATAAAGCACCCTATGAACTATCCAAAACAGCATGTGAGAATGAACTCTGATAGCGAAATTCCGCACACCTTTAGTTGGAAGTATCATTTTCCGTTTGATAATTAGAGAGTGCACTTCGTCCAAGATGAACCCAACCATGTTCGAACTATTCTGTGAAGACACTATATTGTAAGTGTTTTTTAAATTTTTCCCAAGACGAAAAGAGTGAAGGACCCTATTTTACAACAGAAGGAGTGAGTACGCTAAGACACACGTAAGGTGGTGAAGTAGGTGTGAATTTTCAGATGTCACATTTTAATAGTTTTGATAAATTAACAACTTCGATAACTCATTATCAGAATTATATAACGAACAAACCCAGGGAAAGTTTTTTAATGATTACCAGTGAATATAATGAACATATTATTATATGCTTTCTAATTAAGCGTAGATAAGAAGCATAATTATCCTATAGTTAGCAAAGGATAAAAACTTGTAAAAGGTGAAATTTCAAAAAAATCTTGTAGTAAAAGTAGAATAGTCCCAACCACATAAAACATTTCCCATGATAATGTTTGATACAGTTGGAAATTTAGGAGTCATCAGTATTAGATGTAGAAAAAAAAAATCTTTAGTATAGTAACTAGGCTGTAACCATCAATAATCTTAGTCCGGTTGAGGAACATTAGAAAAGGATATATAATAAAATTAAAAAAGTAATACAGAAAATTTTTTAAGCACTCCTGATTAAGCTTAAATAAAAGTATAAAATAATACAATTTCAATTAAAATTATGTAGGACAAATAGTAAATAAAACGCGAATATTTCAAAAACCCAAGGGCAAGCAAATCTTGATGGCGGGACGTCATTAAATAATGGGAAGGGCAATGTGTACCGGGAGTAATATGTGATATATTTAAAATTTAAAAAAAAAGAAAACAAAATTGTTTCCTTCTGAGGATACGTCCGATAAAAACCTCGTAGCATTCCAGACGTTTTGTTTTACAGACCGACTATTAAATCAAGGAAGACGGTTTTGAATTTCGCGAAAATACTTGGCAATAAAAAATCACGAGATAAAAAGTTCACAGGAAGTTTTAAGTTATCATAGGAATGTGAATGTCTAATCATCAGAATATTGAAAATAAATTATTGGGCAGTCAGTTAGCATAATGAGTTTAGTTTGTAAACATAATGAAAAAGTAGCGGGCCCTCCACAGGAGTTGGGCCAATCGTGAAATAGTTCCTAGGGCGCAGAATTAGCACTGGGAATATATAGTGATGAAAAGTGTTTTTTGCGGATTTTTTATTATCAATTGAAGTGAAGCCCTGCTCATATACATACATTGTTGCATACCTGAAATGTAAGTTTCAATAAATCCAATGCTTTTCTATTTGTGTTTGTTCTTATTATATGCCTGTATCTCACCGCATAGTAGATAACTAGTTCAATTGTCACCATCTGAAACGTTCCCAGGGAATCTGATAACCCTACGAAGAATGATTACGCTCCTGGATTGACGGCTCCCAAGCCTAATTAATCAACTCACAAGGAAATTCAAATTTATTATTTGATCTATTTTATTTTCCCCATAGGGAGTGTCGCGGTCATTTTCCTACCACACACACACACACACACACACACACACACACACACCACACACACACACACACACACACACACACACACACACACACACACACACACCACACACACACACACACACACACACACACACACACACACCACACACACACACACACACCACACACACACACACACACACACACACACACACACACACACACACACAAACACACATACACACACACACACACACACACACACACACACACACACACACACACACACACACACACACACACACACACCACACACACACACACACACACACACACACACACACACACACACACACACACACACACACACACACACACACACACACACACACACACACACACACACACACACACACACACACACACACACACACACACACGCACACACGCACACACACACACACACACACACACACACACACACACGCACACACGCACACACGCACACACACACACACACACACACACACACACACACACACACACACACACACACACACACACACACACACACACACACACACACACACACACACACACACACACACACACACACACACACACACACACACACACACACACACACACACACACAAACACACACACACACACACACACGCACAGACACACGTGTGTGTGTGTGTGTGTGTGTAAGGATAACTTCGGAACCAATATTATCGCTGCCTGATTTTGAAAACATACAATTCGTGGTCACAACCGATGCTAGTTCGAAAGGCATTGGTGCTAGTCTTTTGCAAATAATTCCCATAAGAAACCCTGATCCTTTACAAGGACCGTCTAATCAAAAGAAATTTAAAAAGTTATATGCTTTTCCAGCAGAGATTTATCAAAAGGTGAAAGTAATTATTCCGCCACAAACCTAGAATTATTATCTATAATCCACTATCTGGATAAATTTAGACATTATTTGATTGGCAGAAAATTTAAGCTACGTTCAGACCACAAATGCCTGCAATACATGCGCACTTTTAAAAACCCCGCGGGAATTATAGCTAGATGGATTATGAAAATCCAAGATCTAGATTATGAATTTGAATATTTAAAAGGTAAACGAAATGCAGCTTGTGATTTCTTGAGTATATTCCCAGAAAATATTCCGTCGGAGATGAAAAGCAGCAAGTTTTTATTTTCTGAAACCGAGAAACCGAGGACGCCGTCGGAAGCCGAGGAAAACGAAATTAACACTATCAGTACTAAGAGTAAACATAAATGTAAGAAAAACAAAGTCAAAGACACAGTAAAAGAAGATGAGGATAACTATTGTCCCTTGTCTTTAGAAAATATAAAAAGAAATCAAGAAAAGGACAAAATGGGTTTAGCACTTATTAATTATTTTGTGAATGATCATTTGTTACCAGATAAATTCAAAACTCTTTGAAAACAAAAAGATAATTTTTACTATGATTTTGATGAAGAAATATCATGCAGAATTGTGACTGCTGAGGCAAATAGAAACCAAACTTCAATAATACCTGTATTACCCTGTGTAACTTAATAGCCTGTGTAACTTAATAATACCTGCTTTTGAATATTTTGATTCAGATATAGGTGGACATTTAAGAATAACGAAAACTTTCCATAAATTAAAACAGTATTTTTATTTGCCGTCGGCAAATAAAAACTTTAAGAATTTGTAAGTACATGCGAAGCGTGTAAGTTAAGAAAAAAACCCCAAGCCTATCCTAAACCCCCAATGGTCAGAGTCCCGGTAGTGATGTCCCCCTTCGATATTGTCTCATTTGATTTATGTGGAACCATTGGAGGCTTATCTGTTTCCAACAGGGGCAATACTTGTATTCCTTCAGTTATAGATCACTTTTTCGGTTTTATTTTTGCTAAAGCATTAAGAAATCAAGGTGCGTACGCCACGAGTAAGGCATTAGAGAAATTATTTTTAAAGTTTGGCATTCCAAACAAGGTTTTAAGTAATAACGGAAGTAATTTTGTTTCAAAAGTAACAACAGACTTAATGGGTTTTCTTAACATAGAGAAATTGGTGATATCCCCATATCACCCACAATCTAATGCTAAAATAGAAAATAGGCATAAAATATTTTCGAATGTATTAAACATTTATACAAAAGAAAACAGGAACGACTGGGATCAATTCTTACCTTATTTAACCAACATAATCAATACTGCTTATTCAGAAACAACCAAACAAAACCCTTTTATTTATTATTTGGTCGCGACTTCAGAATACCGTATCATGATATTGTTGAATCCCGACAGTATTATAGTAGCTCCAAATCAATTGTTAATGCTAAAATCTGAAACGGGAAGCGATCTGAAATCCAGTGTTTTTTCTCTTGGGCCGAAGGTATACTGTGTAAAAACGCACAGCAAGGACGTCAAACAAGTTTGCAAGGTGGTTTCTACACGCTTTGTAAAAATTTAATTCAATATATGTGTTTATAGAAACTGTGTGGAACGTAGTATAGTCCCAAGACTGAAAGTCATGGTGATTTGCTCTTTACAGTTTATGAAATACACAGCTAGAGTTGAGAAAAGCGCAATGTCGGCCATATCAGGTAAATTTTATGTACTTGAAAATGGTATGAAGGTACTACCACACGGCAACTATCTAGTTTCGGACCGAGTTGACTTTGTAGAGTATAGAAAACAACTTGGTCTGGAAAAATTAGCTTAAATTCTTACACAGTACAAGGTGGATGGGTGGTTTTGGGAATTTCTTTCTTTTTTTTATCAAAGTTACTAAATTTTCAAAATGTGCGAGGCCGGGTTATTTCTTCATAATTTTCAATATGCTTTTGCTGAGTTATTTCTTAATAATGTTACAGGCCCGGCCCCTGGCCAGCCGTAGCAGGCGCCCGGTGCCATCCGACCACTACAGTTGCCACCTTGGTCTTTGGCCCTCGCAGCAGCTGTCCCTGAGGGGTGGGGGGGTCCCATTTTAAATTAAAAAAATATTTTTTGTAAATAAAAATGTGATGTTATTTTAAGTGTATTCATTTTTTAATAAAAAAGTATTTTTCCTAGTGCCTATTTAAAATAAATATTGTAATTTTTTGTTATAAATAAAAAGTGTGATATTATTTTAAGTGTTTTGTTTGATAAAAATTGTTTTTTCCTAGTACCTATTTCTAATAAATATTGTTTATATTTTTTTAATAAAAAAATCTTGATTATGTTTATTTTTTTGTTTAAAGTGCCTTTTACTAATTGCCGTATTTGTAAAGTGCTACTTTTATGTTAATAATAAAAGAAAATATGATTCTTTATTGATTTTGTTCTTCTTATTATTCTTGAACGGAGTATTAATAGGGAAATTATTTAGAAATTAGACATCCCTAGTTTACAGTTATTTGTAGGTGACCTGTTGAGGGGAACAGCAATTTGTATCAATTTAAAACACCATTCAGATTGTTTCTGTGTGGTCCATCAATGTCAGGCAAAACGACACTCTTAACTAAAATGATTAAAAATTGTGATACAATCTTTATGGAAAAGCCGAAAAAATCCAATAGTGCTACAGTATTTGGCAGGAGTCTCACGATAAAATAAAAGCTACTGCTACATAGGTGCAGATACAATTCATACAGGGACTGGATCTTTTCGACATTAATGAACCAAACTCTTGGGTGATTATTGACAATTTAGCTGAATCCATTGAACAATGGTCCCAGGAAATGCTACCATTGTTTATCTTTTGCTCTCATCATGAACAGAGTTCCGTTACTCTAATTCTACACAATCTCTTTCATCAGAGCAAAAATATTCAAATACTTGCTTTGAACTGTACCTACTATATCATCTACAGAGTTGTTTGTGATTCTTGCTCGCTAATAACTCTCAATAAACAAATATACCACGGTGCCCCCAAATGTCTATTTTCAGCGTACAATCAGGCAACTAATAAACCCTATTGCTACATTCTATTGGATCTTAATCAAAATACACCCGAGGAGATACGTGTAGTAACAGATATTTTGAAAATGAATTTACAGTATATCTTCTAGTGTACAGTAAAAAAGACTATTAGTTGCCATCACGACACTGAAAAAAACACATAAAAATATACATTTATTTTCCGTTCTAAGCACTTCAAAATCCCCACTTAGGAAAGCCATACTCAAGCATGGCATTGACAACGATTTCATTAATATAATATCTGAACTTGGTTTAAATTTAACTGAGGGCGATGTTCAACTGCCAGAAGTAGTTAAGGAACAGTCAAAGCAACATCGTTTCATTGTAAGTACATTGGCCTGTAAAAAGAAAGGAAAAACATTTAAAAGGAAACGTCTTTTTCAAGTGGGCGGTAGCTTTTTTACAATTTTACGGCCAATAATTGCAGGAATTGTAAACAGTTTTCTCTAGATGGCTAAACCCTATAAATTAACCTCAATAGAACTCTTTCTTTCATCAGTGGAACACTTTGAGGACAATCTGAATTAATTCATTAAGAATGAGAATATTGAGGATGATAAAAAACTACAATTACTTCAAGATACACTTCACCGAGTGGACAAACATAAGCCCTATCGTACAAAACCAGTCAATGTGAGTGTCATTGATCACAAAAAAGAAACATATCTTCAGGATTCTTCTTCTGCTGCTGCTGAAACACAATTATAGAAGGAGGAATTGGAATCAACATTGTCTAGCATTGGAAATCTAATGCCGCACTCATATCGTGAACAAAGTAAACAACTCATAACGACCCATCTCATGGAAAGGGGTCAAGATCTTATTTAATTCTACAGCCAAGGGAAAGGAATTATAATTCAGGGGAAGATTTATAATCTTCTTTATTTAGTCTATTATATGGTTACAAATCGTAAAGGACTTTTATAATTTGACACTCATCTATACAACTTTCTAAATATATAAAACTTTCTAAAAGCCTTATTATCAATAGGCAAATTCTAAAAAAATTAAATGAACATGGTCCTTCCTCATTAACATTAAAGCATGAAGAACAAAAAGATGAAGATTTTAAATCTATCTTGGAAAATACTAGCACACCTAGTGGAAAAATTGATTTGACAATGAGGAGCACGCCGCTGACAGCTAGAAAAAAGCGAAGACGCATTGATTTCTACTCAACGTCACCATCATCACCCATTAGCACACAAAAGGGTAGCGGACGTTACGCAACGTGTTTACGTTCAAAATGGTTGAAGTTCTGAAACATGTTTATGAAATTATTGGTAAAGTGGGAAGTTTAAGTTCCCCCACCACTCTTTCCAAAGTAATTGGTGTTCGCACTAAAAGTGTACAAGACTATCTACGAGATGAATCAAATTACACTCTGCCTAGAAATCATAGGCGTCGTGGTAATCATTATCGAAAAACTAAATCCTTTTTCCCACTGAATGTAATGCAAGCAGATGTCTTAACTCTTGATGAGATTCAGAGACGTCACAATAAACCGTACAAATACATTCTACTTGCAATCAGTGCTTTTGGTCGCTATGCGTATGCCATTCCATTGCAGACATAGAGAGGTTTTACAGTTGCTCGGGCTATAGAAAGTATTCATGAACAAGATTCGTATAAAAAAAAATTAAAACGGATCGCAGTAGTGAATTTGTTAATTCACATATCGAAAAAGTACTAATGAAATACACTACAATGCTTTGTCATAGTCATAGTCCACTAAAGGCTGCATTGGCCGAACGATTCATAAGAACTATTTGACTTGTATTTCAAGATATCGTACACTGAAAAATACACCTACTTTTATTCATAATTTAGATAAAATCATGTTGACTTATAATTAACGACCCCATCGATCATTGTCCCACTCAACCCCAACGGAAGTTCATCATTCTGATCCTGATACATTCGATATTTTTCTTAAACAATATTCAAATGAAACAAGTGTAAAGAAAAAATTCAATGTTGGTGATACTGTTCGAATTACTAGAACAACTAATGTTTTTGAAAATGGCAATTACTTGTGGTCTGCTGAACTTTTTAAAGTGGTAAAAACCCTAGACACTAAACCCAAAACTTATCGTCTCCGAGACACCAAAGATGAAGTGATACTCGGCGGTTTCTATGACTATGAACTACAAAAAGTTCGAAACACTTGTGAAATTTATCAAATTGAAAAGATATTAAAGAGCCGTACTCACCGGGCCAAGAAACAGTTACTTGTTCGTTCGCTAGAATACAATTCTGATTTTGATTCTTGGATCGGTGTCGAAGACATTAACAATGCCCTATGAATTTTATGTAACATTTATCTCCGATGTCTCAGACCCTTTCTACAATGACTTGAATAAAACCAGTGATTTTTGGACGAAATTCTCTCCCACCCTCTAATCCAAAGACGGAAAGTATGATGTTGCTCTTGTCGACTGTATTCTCAAAAATACCTATGATATCCTGAGAAAGGATCGTGTGTATGAGATAAAAGTTATACCATAAGATTGGTCACTCTTTCTCGAGTATAAATGGGTTGAAGCAATTCAACCTAGTGAATATCCACATGTCACATTAAAATAAAAAGAATATGGTACTATGACGGATTTGTGTTGTACAATCAATAGAAAAATCTCATATTGTCGTAATGGTACATTCCATTTCAATTATTTAATGGAACACGATTGTATTTACATTATCAAACCTGTTGACACTGAAATGATTCATCTCAATGATAATCTGAGAGATGTTCTTGGCTTTAAACAGAATAAGATTAGTGGTAAGAACAATGGCACTGTTAGCGGGATGGATCATGTTATTTTTGCTCATTATCCACCTGGTTTCACCTCGGACTCCTGTATATTTCTTTATGCGTCCATTGTGGAAACATCGAGAGTTGATAATTCAAATGTCCCCCTCATACTTGTTCTTGAACGAATAACAACCCATGAACATGTTCATGACTATAATATAAAGCATCTTCAGTATATTCCTGCAAACACTTCATATTTGGAACTCTGTAAGTTAACACTAAGAAGTGAATTGGGTGATCCTCTAGCAATAACTAAAGGCTTAGCTGTGATTACATGTCATTTTTGACCCATCGTCACTGCCTAAGATGAACAATAGAAGAATCCAATTTATCTGTCCTGATATTGTCTCCTATGCTGGTGCTCTTAGTCTACGTCAAATATGTCATGGATTGGACTATTACATGGGGCGTACTACTATTTCTGGCTATGGTCTTGGTAGGTGGTTTGCTAGGCTATTTTGTTCTGCACTACCCCTTGCCAGAAAATATCCTGTACCTGCTGTGTCAAATTTTGCTGCCTCAATACAACACGACTGGGGGTCGGGTAAAAATTTTAACGTGAGTGTTAAAGAAAATATTAGATCCTCAGCAAGAACCGTTGGTGAGCCATTAAAATCCCGGCAAAATGGGAAGGGGTTAAAAAGGGTGCGTGGTTATCATTCACTCATCAGTCTGTACCCAGGCGGGAAGCAAAGGACATCAAAAATGACTTTGAGGAATAAAACGAAGAAGACCAATAAGCAGAAGAAGAAGAAAAAGAATGTTCGATCAAAGAAGGATTACTTCTTTTAAGATGACCTATCTCTCCCAGAAAGAATCGTATCCATAAATCAGCTCCTGATTGAATCTATTCAATGCTGAAAATGTTTATGTCAGTTTCAAGCACGGCTACTATGAACAATTTCATCCTCAACAACCCCTCTCGGAAAATATACACTTTCATATATTATTGACAAGTTGGAAGACCTGCTATGGTCATAACCAAACGCTGAGGCGATTATTATGTGAAACAATGGATGTTCATAAAAGAACAAGAATGGAGGTCTTTCTAATGGACTTCTCCATTTAGCTACTATGTATAGAGTGACAGTGATGCAGAAGAATCTGGAAAAAGGGCAGAAAAAAAGGTAGTGGGACAATCTGCACCAGACACTCAGAACTCAATATGAAGATGAAGACGTTTACAATCCAAATATGTATACATCTGAGATGACAGATGCCTGGTGTAACCTTTACCTTTGTCGAGCAAAACCATGAATCATTCAATGGTGTAAGTCATGGACTGCCCAGGATTGAAGTATCACCGTGATTATAAAATTTGAAGTAAAAAAAGAGACTCGTGTGTAACCAAGACTGTTATTTAAATACAGGTCAAATAGATACGTTTATTACAAGCTCTGCCATACGGCCACATGGACCATTATACCAAAATGGGTTGTGAAAGAACAAAAAATTTGACTACGTCCATTTCACAAAAGGAGCCCTTAGACTTGTTGCGTGTCAGATAAATGATCCCTTAGAATTTCTGGGTGCGTTGTCACAAGATACTCGTGCCTTCTGCAAGAATGTTAAAAATAAGTTATGCTTCTATTTGACTTTTAAGTAATTTCGTTTTCTTAGAACAACAGAATGATTTTGTATTAAATAAAAATAGCCGGGTTTAAAAATATTAGCGATAGCCTACAATCTTATTATTCCCAATACTCCTTTTAAACACACTTTTTTAGTCCTTTAGAACTTGTGCAAGCCACGTAAAAAGTTCTATTTTTGTACTGAACTTATGCACACCTCGTACATTTTGAATCTCTGAAGAGAGTGTGTTATTACATGTGGTATAAACAAATGACAGTGTTCAAATGTGAATACAGGAGCAACCCGGCTCAATAGTAACCGAAACTCTGCCAAACGGAATTTTGATACCAATAGATACATCAAAAGAATCTGATTTTTATCCTGATTTTCAACATAAAAGTTTCATCAAGTTTAGTCTTACCCACGAAAGTGACACGCCTGAGAAAATTTGCCATATTTTAAAAAAAGGAGGAAACATCCCCTAAAAGTCATAGAATTTGAATGCAAATCACCCATTAGATTCAGCGTATCAGAGAACCCTACTGTAGAGGTTTCAAGCTCCTATCTGCAAAAATGGGGAATTCTGTATTTTTTGCCGGAAGAAAGATCACGGATTCGTATTTTTTTTCCCCAGGGGTGATCGTATCGACCCAGTGGTTTTAGAATGTTGCAAGAGGTCTCATTAAAAACGAAATGAAAAGTTTTAGTTTTGTAACCAAAAAATTGGAGGGCTACTAGGCCCCCTCCCATGCTTATTTGTTTCCCAGTCACCACATAAAAATTTTTAGACATTCATTTTGTTGAGAATAGTCGAAAAACCTAATAACTTTGTCTCTGAGGACGACTTAACCCCCAAAAGCCCTCTGGGAAAGGGCTTCAAGTTATAAACTTTGCCCATTGTTTACACATAGTATTGGTTATTATGAAGTTTAGGAACGTTTTTGAATTTTTTTTCTTGCTGGGATGGGAGGTTCTGGGAGAGGGGGTTACGTGGGAGGATCTTTCCATGGAGGAATTTTCCATTGGGCAAGAGAATCTCCATTTGGATTTCCTAGCATTATTTAAAAAAATCAGAAATTAAATAAAAAAAAATTTCAACTGAAAGTAAGGAGTTAAATTAAGACTTAAAACGAACAGAAATTACATATATTGATATTAAATCATAACAATTACGCCTCGAATGATTACAAAAAAATTAAGCAAGAAAAAACGGGTTTTGACTTTAATAGAGCAGTGAAACAAAATAATTAGAGACAAATCCACACTTTAATTAAAAAATAATCCCAATATTTCAGCCCGACGTCCAGGAGCCTTTCTCAACGTGAAAAAGACAACAACAAAAAATGTTTTTAAAAAAACACACATAAACTAAATGACAACTAAACACAACGAAAAAGAAAAATATTATAAATAAACAAACAAGATACTAACTCACATTACAAACAAACTTCAAGCACTGACGTAATAAGAACATGAACAAAAGCGAATGTCTATAGTGAAACCATGCTCTCCTCTTAACATTCAGTGTATAAATGGGAATCTATTAAAAGAGTTGACTATATTTACTTCAACAAACCAATAAATGTCACCTACTTCCATCACCCTTAACTAAACCTCACAGGTTAATCAATCAATTCATGAATCATAAATTGGATGGATTTATTTGTAGCTAGTTTAGATGCAGTCCTTCGACTTTTCCCAGATTTTACCTCATTCTGACCTTTGTTCGTAAGGTTATCATTTGTTTTATTATTTTAATTATTTTTCTATTATTTTAATCACTATTTTAATTATTTTAATTAAAATTATTTTAATAATTATTTTAATCACTTATTAAATCACTTATTATTAATCACAATTATTTAAATCACTACTGGTTGAATATTTTACCTGCTTTTTAATTGAGCTATTATATATTGAATTTATCATAAAATCCTCTTCATCTCTATTGATACTAATACTCACATATATAATCTTTTTTAATTCTATAGTTTCTCTGAAACTTAGTCAAAGTTCTTCTGAAGTATCTACAATTTTTTTTTTTTTTATAATTTTATATCTGTGTGTAAGAGATTTTCTTGTGATTCATGTGAATGTTTTGTTATTTTATGTAAAAAATAATACCAGGAAATCAGTTTTTATCGGTTCCGGACAAATTTGATTTTTCCACCATACACTGTGTGCACATAGGAATAGCGATATGAAGATGCCAGCATCATTACTTTATATCTCTTAAATCATTAAAAAAAAGTCACCAATCGTGAAACCCAAAAAATGTATTGTGTAAAATTGAAGCAATTTGGATAAGTCATTGAAATGGAAAGGCTAAATTTACAGACGAACAAAATTTGACTTGCTTTTAAACAGATGAATAAATCAACAATATTTAACAAAAAAAGACCAACTGTTATCTATCCAACACAAAGGTTATCGGATCTCGACAACAGTCTGTACCGCTTTTAAGATGTAAGGAAAGAAACTTAACCTACAATTTTGAGTGAGCAATAATTAGGAAATATCAATGTCCTCAGGAATTTCAGGTTTAATTTTTTCTCGACTAAAAACATAATGCTTCAAAAGCTAATAAATTCTGGGATTTTGATATCTCGCTCATGCAGAAACGGCTTCTGATCAGGGTTACACTCACGGTCTGCTCCTAAAATACCACAATTGCCCAAATTTTCGTGCTACACAGCGATTTTCGGTGCTAGATTCACAAAATTAGACAGCAATAGGTCTAAAATTTTGCTACAATAGCACATTCTTCTACAGATGGCAACTCTAAGCACGTGCTATACGTAATAATATTTTCTAAAATAGCACTTTCGTGCTAAATGTGGCAATCTTGCTTCTCATAGCTTGAATACTTGGAGACGAAGTGATTAGCCTTTTTTCGATCATTTGATCTGTCCTCTCGCCTTCTTTGCACAAAAATATACGTATAGTTAAATGTGTATATTATGGAAATATGTGTATATTAATATACGCTAATGAATTGGACACCCCTCAAGAATATATGATGCTCGGGAAAATAATTCAAGAACTGAACCAAGAAGGCTTTCTATCAAACAGGGATTCGACTGGAAATTTGTTCGTTACTAAGAACAATGAAAGGAAAATGCAAACTAAATTGTATAAAGAATTAAATGGATATGAAGCAAAGAAACTATTCCGCCTTCGATCAAACCATGCAGGAGTCGGATATTACAAAGCAAGATTTTGGGGAGAACGTGACAATTGTCCCAAATGTGGGAGCTTAGAGACCATTGAGCATTTGTTAATAGAGTGCCGTGAGAGTGAAGAAGAAAGACGAGAAATAGTGGATTTTTTTAGACTTAAGAGAAGGCAGCCAAGCCTAAATTTATTACTCGGTGGATTAGAAAGCGAAGAAGAAAATTGTGTGATCACACGTCTTGTCATAGAGTTTTGAAGAAAAGTGGAAAAATTATGGTCATTTGAAAGCAGTTTATAAAGAATAGACTTTATACGTGCTTGAAGAATAAGAAGGGAAGATTAGACACTGACGTCCCCTGGGCTGTACAGCGAGAGGGGAATCATCATCAATATACGCAACTGTGGTGTTATGTTAGATTTTGGTCTATGACCAACTGTCAGTAATAGTGAGATCTGCCGGAGAACTAGTCAGCTGCTTATTTCTGAAGTGTTTCTTATTTCTGAAGAAAGAAACATGGAGTTATCTTGTAGCTGAGTTCCAATAGGCTGAGCTATAGGCAATAGGCTGAGCTCAAGACCCCATACCAAGTGCATTAATGGCAGCATTAACAGAGAGGGGACTGATAAATAAAGTAAGGCGCATTTCTGAAATTGATCTCCGATCAATTTCGAGAGGGAGCCAAACAAAATCAAGAAACCCCTCTACATGAAGGTCAGAAAAAGTACATTTGTGTTATCTCAGGAACGTCTGAGTTTATAAAGTAGATATTTCCTGACAATTAAAGGTGATTGTTATTATTCATTTTAATAGCATAACTTTAGCAAAACTAATGCCTTTTCTCTGCAGAATTTTCATTAGTTTAGAATATTACCATGTTTGACATATAAACCTTGAAGTGTTACAATTACCTGAAGTAATAAGGGCTAGTTAGCATGTCAGCTACTTTGAGCATTATTAATAGATGGCATAAAAAAAAAAATTCAAAGCGAAAGGTTTCTCTGTACATGAAAATCGTTTTTATTAGAGCTGAAGCCATGAACGAAACTATTAGAAGATTTTAAACTTTAGACATGTTATACTTGTGTGAGAAGGTAAAATACGTGATCAGGTGTCCACATCCCCCACCGCCTCTCATTTAAATGATTAATTATTATATGTTTATTTTGGCCATACAGTAGTTGGTGGCGCAAAGTACAACCCAAGAGAGGTGAGATACAAGATACGATAATACTAAAATTGAAAATCTAATAATTACACCCCACCTCCTAACAGAATTCATCGCTAGTCTGCGTTTTCAACTTCGAACAGGTGTCATTGCTGGCTGATGGCACACAGCTAAGTTATCAATTTCCTTCATATTCCCCAAAATAATAATTTACTTATTTACTGCTATTTGGTAAAGCTAATGATTTATATTTGAAATTTTTGTTTGACTCTATTTTTAGTCATTAAATAGTCTTAAGGAAACCCAAATCAAAAGCTTCCATCAATCAACTGATTGAACCATTATTGACCGTCAAGGAACCTGTTTGAAGCTTGAATCAAGTGTTGATGGTGATTGATATAAAGTTTGAATGACTCAATCAGTTCCTAGACGGTCAATCTTGCTGTAATCAATTGATTGACGGAAGCTTTTGATCAAAATGATGTACCATCTAGGGTGTCCTTTATTCCTTTGATGCCAGACTTTTAACAATACCCTTTTTACAATAGTTTCTTTTTAGCAATATTCAAGAGCACGTAGCAGGACATTCCTAGCGTTGAGCTTTCCAGTGTTGAGTTTTTAATTAAAGTTCTTAAGCTATCAAACTTGAGACTGAAAGTATTACTTTGCCAATTGATTGCTCTAAAATGAAATTCGACTTATTGGTCTATTTATCTATATTATAATTATTATATTAACTTAGCAGTATTGATTAATTAGTGTAAATACACCGTACTTCTTTTTCTAACATAAAAAGCAATTCTGGAATTCCAAGACCATGATTCAAGGACCATGATTTTGAGTAAGATCACCTTCCCATTTGACTCAACCTTTTTATAATGGTTCCTTACATAATTCCTGAGCCTAGGAACAGGCAAGTAGTAAGTATATGATAAGCTGTAAGAATACAAATTATAAAGTTGTACTTGAACATTCTTTTCAATATTTATTTAGATAAAGAGAAAATAAAATTTTTCGAATTCTTTTTTCTTGTTTACTTGATTGTTGACTCAGGATACGATTTCTTGACTGAGGAGCAGAAGCTGAGCAAGGAGCAGAAGAGCTTGAATGAGCAGTAAATTCGTTTAGCGAGGGATTAGCAAAAAAGATAATTGATTGAAAAAAAGTAAAGGGTTCAATTTCTTCTAAAATGTAAAAATAGGGAGAAAAAAGGCATAAAAAACAATTATACGGAGAATGAAACGAACTTAAGTTTGAGAACCCTTGATTTTTATTTTAACTTTACAATTACAAGAAGCCACGTCTGTTGCAACGACTTTTTATGTAAAAATACACGCCATTACACAAAAAGACGGCAACAGTATACAGACAACACAGAATTAAATATCAAAATTTACTGCTCAGCTCTAATTTTCAATCTAGAAAAGAAAAAGGACATTAATCGATTGGAGATAAAAGACATGTAAATAAATGATAAAAAAAAAATAAAAAAACAAAGAACAAGGCTAAAACTTAAAAACGACCCTAAAACAGAGTGAACCAAATTAACATTCGATCCGCCGTGAAGGATGGGCGTTAAAATGCCCAAATGGATGCCTGTTTCATTCGAACGTGAAAGATTATTACGAAAAAAAAGAAGAACAAGCTAGGAGGAACAGAAAGGGACATTTAACTGACAATTATGGCAAGGTGTCAGTCTATGAGTTAAAAGAATAGATAATAGTTTAAAAATGGTATATTTATTCGATAATTAGGGTTAGCGGCTTCAAAAGGGCGTTTAGTTGAATCACAATACAATTGTGTATCCAAATAGTCAAAAGAGCGTAATTACAGTTCTCAGGAATGGATAAAGTTATTCAGTCAAGATTTTTATGACACATTCAATTTGTGAGGTGTGTCTGAATATGTCTCTGCGCTGTGTACCCGATGGTTGCCGGAGTAGCACTGCATTCGGTAGCCAGGGATTGTCCATACGTAGTACGTGGTCAGGGTATCTCCACCGGCGAACTTTTATTGCATATAGCACATGAGGGTAACCCTTATTACGGATGTCACCCTTTTATTCTCCTTCCTCCTTAATAGAATAAAATTTTATTGTGCCTAATCCTCTTTTAATATCCTCCTCTATTATTATTACACTGTTTACCTTTCAAGCTCATCCCCCACAAATGACATAGTTGCTCAAGTTTTTGTGGAAAGACGCAATTGGTCATCAGTGCCTCCTAATGAAAGGCAGCGAAACCTCAGAATGGTTGTTGCTAGATTGGATCAATTTAGTTCTTTTGATCGATTGAAAATAATTACATCATCAGAAAATTAATTATTTATGTAAAATTGTTTAGCCTTTTGCAGAAATACGTATTTTTTAAAAGGTTTAGGGAAAACAGTATACAGAATAAAGCTGACTGGGGGAAATTTAAGCCAAACAGAGTTGAAGATATTTTTTTTCTAACGGTTTTTTCCCAGTCTATCTGCCATTTAAGAGGATTTCTCCTCCAAAGTTTAAAGTTTGATCTCTTTGTATTTATTGAACTAATATTTAATGCATGTGTTGTCTTAAAAGTAAAACATAAACTAAACATAAACTAACTTAAATTAATTCTGGTCTAAAGCAGGTATGCAAAAAGTTCCAAAGCTGCCAGTAGCATTCCAAAAGCTGCCGACACTTTAGCAGCAAAACTTTGCCCTAATCTAATCACAAACATAAACAGAGAATTACTGCTACATTGTAATGTGGCTGTTTTAGGCTACTAATCTTCCACTTTCCAGCTTTCTCATTACCTGCTTTAACTGTATGTACACCTTGATAGCTACCAGCCATCTTAACTGACGAATAAACAGTTGTGAGACAATTTGGCTATGTGTGCAAGATTTGGACAAATATTCACTTTCCGTTGAAGAGAAGTGGAGTAAGTAAAAACTTGTCGACGAGGACAAAGAATATCAACGACTTAAAAGTAAATTTTTACATAGTACTATTGAATGTCAGTGAGCTTTTAGTTTGAATAAGTTTTAAAAAGCAGCAGCATGAGAGCTCTCTCTCAAAGCGGTACTTCTCTACATATGTGCTGAGGCCATTCTAATGTTCACAGAAGAAATGGCATTTCTTCCGCTCAACCGATCGTGCTGAAAAACCGCAATTTCATCGCATTAGTGAAGTATCAGACCATATTAGCTCCGAATAGGCCCGTGTTCCACTTGCTTTGTGACATACCATTATGTCCTGTATTTTTGTTAAAACTATTATGCAATCTTGATCTTTAATGCTTCAAGACCAAGATATTGGTAATCTTAAAGATTGGTATTGAATTCAAGTTTTATTGAAATGTTTGTCGTATAAACTTGAAAAAGGGCTCATTCGATTGGAAATTCAAAGGTCTAGTGCTCTTTTTAATAGACGAAAGTGATTTGAGGGCAATTAATCCCCTTCTCTCGCTCACCTTTTCCTCAAACACATCCAATCAAAATTTTTAGATAGCCATTTTGTTTAGTGTTGTGGATTTCCAGATAGAAATTATGTTTTTGAGAGGACTCCCACACAGACCTCAGGGCAAGGGTTGCAAGTTATGCCCGAGAGGCATATAAGGTTTTTACTGAACGCGTCGTCGTAGAAACGTCGTAGAAAAAAGGGCTCATTCGAATGGAAATTGAAATGGCTAGTGCCCTTTTTAATAGTTGAAAATGATTGTATAGCGACTAACGCCCCTGCAAAGTGCAAGGGTTGTAAGTTATGCCCTGAGGGCATATAAGGTTTATATAGAAAGTTGCTGTAGAAATTTCAAAAGGGACTCATTTGATTGGAAATTGAAATTGCCCTTTATAATAGTCGAAAGTGAGTGGAGAGTAATTAACCCCAATCTTACGCCCTCCATTTCCCCAAACACATTCAATCCAAGTTTAGAGATAGACATTTTGTCCAACGTAGTTGAAAGCTCTGCAAATTATGTGTTTAAGGATGACAAACCCCCCAGAGTCCCCAGGGCGAAGGTTGTAAGTTATGCCCTGGGGGCATATAAGGTTTTTCATGATAAGAGTGGTGGTAAAAACTTCAAAAAGGGCTCATTCAATTGGAAATTGAGAGGGCTAGTGCCCCTTTTAATAGTCGAAAGTGATTGCAAGGCTTGACATTTTTATAGCAAAGATCGATGTGGGTATAATGTATTATTTTTGTTGTTGTTGTTTAGACCAGGGCACTTTGTATCGAAGGAGTTGTCGTAGGAACTTCGAAAAAGACTCATTCGATTGAAAATAGAAAAGGCTGATGCCCTTTTTAACATTCGAAATGATTAGAGGAAAACTAATCCCCCTCCCACACCCACCCTCCCATTTGACTTTATGTTTAAAAACTAAATTTTGCCATAAGATTAAATCAAAATGCACCGTGTTAATGCTAAATCCCAATAAGGCATCTCAGCAGTGTCCCAAGAACGACTAAGGTTTTATATTCAAACTTTCGGGGCTGCTTCTGCTCTTAAAATTAAACCAAATCAAAATAGCATCAGTGTATCCAAGCTATCAAAGAAAGTAAACAGTTTTGTTTTCGAATGGTATTAAGTTTTCAATTGCAGGTCAACTAGACGAGGTATGAAACCAAATTAAACAATTCTATTTGTGTCCAGATTTTTAAGAGGGTGTATATTGTTAAAAATTGCTGAAAATTTGTCTCCAGCATACAAATAGCAGGCCAAACTATAAATCTTTAAAAAAACGAAAACATTTAAAGTATTATTTTCTTTTTCTCTGAAAAGACCATGTCAATATAAAACGAACAGAAATTCATCAAAAAAACTTTTTCCACAAAAAAGATTTTCAAAGAAAAGTAAAGAACTCCATTAAACAAAAAAAGAGCAAAAATAAACTCAAATAATCTACCAAGCATGAAACTACCCCAAATCAGCATCGATAAATAAATAAAACTCAAAACAAACAGAAATTACAATAAATAACCGAGTCAAACTCAAAACGAGCAGAAATTAACATACGTTGGGCTCAAAACCCCTATGCCTTCCCAAGGCCAGAACATAATTTGCACTTTACTGAAAAAAACACAAATGAATGTGCATTGTCAGTTTAATATACATACACTGATATTTAGTAATCAAAATCTTAATATTATTTGATTTATTAAAGTTATAAAAGTAAAAACATTTATATTTTTTCAGTAAGGTGCAAATTTTGCTCTGGCCTTGTGAAGGCATAGGGGTTTTGCGCCCAACTTATGTTAATTTCTGCTCGTTTTTTAGTTTGACTGGGTTATCTATTGTAATTTCTGTTCGTTTTGGGTTTCATTTATTTGTCAATTCTGATTTGTGGTAACTTCAAGCCTTCTAGATTATTTGATTTTATTTTTGCTCATTTTCTGTTTAATGGAGTTCTTTACTTTTCTTTGAATAAATTATTTTGTAAAAAGTTTTTTAATTAAATTTTAAAAAAAGGAGGAAACCGCCCCTAAAAGTAGTGATCTCAATGAAAATCACACCATTAGATTCAATATATCAGAGAACCCTACTGTATAGTTTTCAAGCTCCTATCTGCAAAAATGTGGAAATTTTATTTTTACTTTATTTTTGCTCATTTTTTGTTAATGGAGTTCTTTACTTTTCTTTGAAAAACTTTTTGTGGAAAAAGCTTAATTAATTTCTTAAATAATAGATCCTACTCTTTAAAGCATAAATAAGAGTAGATGGTATTTGAAGCGAAATCTTTTTTTTTCTTTGAAAGGCTTTAAAACGTATAGCCGCTGGGACAAAAGAAGATTGGATTGAATGTATAATTAAACAAAAAATAAAAATCGCTACGAGTTGAACGAATTGACACACCACACACAAATTCTTCTTAAAAAAGGAAGGAAAATACTAGTTTGGTGACAAGTTTTGACAAACCAATTTTTTTGGAATGGAGAGAGGGGTGGGGAGAATATCTAGCAATGGATCTGGTTAATAAAATTGTAAATCAAAATTAAATTTTGCAAACATTATCACAAACGAAGTGCTATCACGACAACCACGCTACACAGATCTAAGCAACACAAAAGAAATTTTTGTTGTTCCTAAATTACTCAATTACTACTATTTGAACTCCGTCTAAGTTATCTGTAATGTCCGTGAATATATGCAAAAAAGACATTGGTTATACAATCCCCAAACGCCAAAGTTAGCAATCAGTATACAAAGTCTAGACTCTTTTATCTGTTCATATTTTGAAAGTTTAAAAGTTCAGTTTGACATTTCTTCTATTTTACTATCTCTTTTTGAAGTTAACAAGGAAAATCAGACAATTTTCTGACTAACAATGGTTTTGATTCCCCGTTACTTTTATTCCCTAATTTTATAAGCTAGTTTATGAACGTTTTGATCTTAAATTTCTTTTTCACTTTTGGGGGGCGGCAGCCCCCCAACTGTGCCTCCTAATCCCTGTACGTTTTAAGGTTCGACCTTGTAACTCAGCCTCTTTAACTCTTTAGAAAACGTAGTTTTTTTCAAATAATTTCTGCACGTTTTTGTATAGTTTATTACTTATTATTGCTTGACTAACTGTTAGATGATTGTGTATTATTCTTTTCTTTCTCGACAGGGTGTTTTAAGGGTCGACCTTGTAACTCAGCCTCTTTAACTCTTTAGAAAACGTAATTTTTTTCAAATAATTTAAAAAAGAAACTGAGTTTCTTTTTTTAAATTTAAATTCAGTATATAAAAAATTTTCTCTAACGGTGAATCGAACCCGGGTTTTCCGCGTGACAGTCAGGAGTCTCAACCGCAGCACTAAACAGACATAATTGTAATTGTATTTTAGTAAGTGGAATCTTTTTTTGACGCAAGCAAAACTTGATATTTGGTTTTTGGAAAACAGGAAAGGAGTGATCAGATTGAGCTGAAATTTCGAGGATAAAAACCCAGGCCCCAGGAAAGCTTATCCGATCAGACAACGTTAAAGGGGGTTGTGGTGGGAAAAATTAACATGGGCTATTATAGGAAAACGAGGTTTTTCGTAAATGTAAATTCGGGGGATAATTTTTTCGGTCTGAAAATATCAAAAGGCCCTAACAGGTCGAATTCTGCTTGGAATGAGTCCTCATTCACCCGGATCCGTTGCCAACTGTGGCCTGTAGGCGTGGCTAAGAAAAAAAAAGAAATGAATTTTAAGTGGCTATATTTGTTTTTTTGAAAACAGGGAAAGAGTGATCGGATTGAGCTGGAATTTCGAGGATAAGCTCCCGGGCCCTATGAAAGCTTAACCTCTAAATTTCAGCCCAATCGGACAACGTCAAAGGGGGGCTGTGGTGTGAGGGTCGAAACTTCCGGCCCAGTTTATCCCATGAAGATACAGTCGGAGGAGGATGAAATTTTGCACGTTTCTTAGTTTGAGCTTGGGCTACAAAATGCTATCACCGCCGTCTCTCTGCGGCCTCTAGGACCTGAAATCGCTTAACATTGTGGTGGGTCGCCTCTTTATAGAGGCACAAGTGTGCCTCCTTGATAAAGTCGGAGGGGGGGTGAAATTTTGCACGTTTCTTAGTTTGAGCTTGGGCTACAAAATGCGATTACCGCTGTCTCTCTGCGACCGCTAGGACTTGAAATCGCTTGCGGGCTCTTATAGGAAAACGAGCCCGCGTTTTCGCGGGCTAGCCCGCTTATAGCGGGTTCTTATAGGAAAACGAGGTTTTTCGTAAATGTAAATTCGGGGGATAATTTTTTCGGTCTGAAAATATCAAAAGGCCCTAACAGATCAAATTCTGCTTCGAATGAGTCCTCATTCACCCGGATCAGTTGCCAACTGTGGCCTGTAGGCGTGGATAAGAAAAAAAAGAGGTTTTTCGTAAATGTAAATTCAGGGGATAATTTTTTCGGTCTGAAAATATCAAAAGTCCCTAACAGGTCGAATTCTGCTTCGAATGAGTCCTCATTCACCCGGATCCGTTGCCAACTGTGTCCTGTAGGCGTGGCTAAGAAAAAAAAAAGAAATGAATTTTAAGTGGCTATATTTGGTTTTTTGAAAACAGGGAAGGAGTGGTCGGATTGAGCTGAAATTTCGAGGATAAGCTCCCGGGCCCTAGGAAAGCTTAACCTCTAAATTTCAGCCCAATCGGACAACGTTAAAGGGGGGCTGTGGTGGGAGGGTCGAAACTTCCGGCCCAGTTTACCCCATGAAGATAAAGTCGGAGGAGGATGAAATTTTGCAAGTTTCTTAGTTTGAGCTTGGGCTACAAAATGCAATTACCGCCGTCTCTCTGCGACCTCTAGGACCTGAAATCGCTTAACATTGTGGTGGGTCGGCTCTTTATAGAGGCACAAGTGTGCCTCCTTGATTATAAACATTTGGGATCGTTTAGGTTCCATTACCGTTCCCTTAGAATATAAGGCCTTGAAATATTGTCTTAAGGAGGCGTTTTTTTTTTCAGTTAGAATAAATCTGGAATTCAATTATTGAGCTTCATAATAAAAATAAACTATTTCTTAAAAAAAAGACATATTGTATATCAAATGATCCAAAAATTCGTGACTGACTTTTATAACCATCTTACAACCGTTTTATTTTTATTTCATTCAACACAATAGCACCCACTCTAATTAATCTTAATCAAACAATTAAAAAAACTTGGGATCGTTTAGGTTCCATTACCGTTCCCGTAAAATATATAAGGCCTAGAGATATTTTCTTAAGGAGACTGTTTCACTTTGTTTTTTTTTCAGTTAGAATAAATATGGAATTTAATTATTGAGCTTCATAATAAAAATACACTTATTCTTAAAAGGACATATATCAAACAATCCAAAAAATTCGTGTTTAACTTTTTATAACCGTCTTATAGCCATTTTATAACATTCTAAGGCTTTTAGATATTGTCTTGAGGAAATTGACTGTTTTCCATGTTTATTTATGCAATTGGAATAAACCTGGAAGCTAATTACTGAACTGCGTAATGTAGCTGCACCTTATTCTTAAGAAAAAAAAATACACAAATATCAATCAGGCAAAACAAATGTAATAGCAACTTTTTATAACCATCTTATAATCGTTTTATATCGATCTCGGTCAACATAATAGCACCCACTCAGATTGCCTTTAATTAGAACAAAAAACATCATTCGCATGAACTCAATTCTGACACTTTTCTTCTAGAAAAAGAGGGAGGATTAATAAGACATTTAATCTTGGTTGCCATTCCTAAAGCTTATATAAGGCCCTTAGATATTATCTTGTGGAAATCGAATGTTTTCTATGTTTACTTTTGCAATCAACGTTAACCTGAACGCCAATTACTGAGCTTCGTAGTATAGATGCACTTCATTTTTTTTAAATATTTTTTTTAACCCCGTCTCCATTCCTCTCAGTGACGACGACTTTAACAAAAGATTTACTTTAAACCTTAGATGTCACCTGTCTTCCTTTGTAAAAAGATTAAAAAGCAGCCACACTGGATACACTTCAAACAACTAGATGCTACAAAAATAAAACAAATTGCCTTTCCCGTAATAAAGGGCTTCCTCCCACCAAAGGAAGCTCTTTTTACGGTTGCCTTTCTTACTATTTAAATCATTTCTAAATAATTTTTTCGCAAGGTTATCATTTGTTTCAGGACAATTATTTAAATCACTACTGGTTGAATTTATCTTAAAATCCTCTTCATCTCTATTGATACTAATACCCACATATATAATCTTTTTTATTTCTATAGTTTCTCTGAAACTTTGTCAAAGTTCTTCTGACGTATCTACATTTTTTTTTTTTTTATTTTATATCTGTGTACAAGAGATCTTCTTGTGATTCATGTGAATGTTTTATTGTTTTATGTAAAAAATAATACCAGGAAATCAGTTTTTATCGTGTTCGGACAAATTTGATTTTTCCACCATACACTGTGTGCACATAGGAATAGTGATATGAAGATGCCAGCATCATTACTTTATATCTCTTAAATCATTAAAAAAAATCACCAATCGTGAAACCCAAAAGATGTATTGTGTAAAATTGAAGCAATTTGAATAAGACATTGAAATGGAAAGCCTAAATTAACAGACGAACAAAATTTGACTTACTTTTAAACAGATGAATAAACCAACAATATTTAACAAAAAAAGACCAACTGTTATCTATCCAACACAAAGGTTATCGGATCTCTAAAACAGTCTGTACAGCTTTTAAGATGTAAGCAAAGAAACTTAACCAACCATTTTCAGTGAGCAATAATTAGGAAATATCAATGTCCTCAGAAATTTCAGGTTTAATTTTTTCTAGACTAAAAACATAATGCTTCAAAAGCTAATAAATTCTGGGATTTTGATATCTCGCTCATGCAGAAACGGCTTCTGATCAGGGTTACACCCACGGTCTGCTCCTAAAATACCACAATTGCCCAAATTTGCGTGCTACACAGCGATTTTCGGTGCTAGATTCACAAAATTTGACAGCAATAGGTCTAAAATTGTGCTACAATAGCACATTCTTCTACAGATGGCAACTCTGAGGACGTGCTATACGAAATAATATTTGCTAAAATAGCACTTTCGTGCTAAATGTGGCAATCTTGCTTCTCATAGCTTGAATGCTTAGAGACGAAGTGATTAGCTTTTTTTCGATCATTTGATCTGTCCTCTCGCCTTCTTTGCACAAAAATATACGTATAGTTAAATGTGTATATTATGGAAATATGTGTATATTAATATACACTAATGAATTGGACACCCCTCAAGAATATATGATGCTCGGGAAAATAATTCAAGAACTGAACCAAGAAGGCTTTCTATCAAACAGGGATTCGACTGGAAATTTGTTCGTTACTAAGAACAATGAAAGGAAAATGCAAACTAAATTGTATAAAGAATTAAATGGATATGAAGCAAAGAAACTATTCCGCCTTCGATCAAACCATGCAGGAGTCGGATATTACAAAGCAAGATTTTGGGGAGAACGTGACAATTGTCCCAAATGTGGGAGCTTAGAGACCATTGAGCATTTGTTAATAGAGGGCCGTGAGAGTGAAGAAGAAAGACGAGAAATAGTGGATTTTTTAGACTTAAAAGAAGGCAGCCAGGCCTAAATTTATTACTCGGTGGAATAGAAAGTGAAGAAGAAAATTGTGTGATCACACGTCTTGTCATAGAGTTTTGAAGAAAAGTGGAAGAATTATGGACATTTGACAGCAGTTCATAAAGAATAGATTTTATACGGGCTTGAAGAATAAGAAGTGAAGATTAGACACTGACGTCCCCTGGGCTGTACAGCGAGAGGGGAATCATCATCAATATACGCAACTGTGGTGTTATGTTAAATTTTGGTCTATGACCAACTGTCAGTAATAGTGAGATCTGCCCGAGAACTAGTCAGCTGCTTATTTAGGAAGTGTTTCTTATTTCTGAAGAAAGAAACATGGAGTTATTTTGTAGCCGAGTTCCAATAGGCTGAGCTATAGGCAATAGGCTGAGCTCAAGACCCCATACCAAGTGCATTAATGGCAGCATTAACAGAGAGGGGACTGATGAATAAAGTAAGGCGCATTTCTGAAATTGATCTCCGATCAATTTCGAGAGGGAGCCAAACAAAATAAAGAAACCCCTCTACATGAAGGTCAGAAAAAGTACATTTGTGTTATCTCAGGAACGTCTGAGTTTATAAAGTAGATATTTCCTGACAATTAAAGGTGATTGTTATTATACCAAACTGGAATGTACAAGGTCCGTTATAGTTGTCAAATTGGTATCTATGACGTAACTCAGCAAGAGATGAGGACATAAAACCAAGTTTCAGTGGAAACTTGGTCTATTTTATCTAAATTATAATTATTATATTAATTTACCAGTATAGAATATTAACGTGGTACTTCTAACATAAATAACAATTTTCCAGGATTCAAGGACCATGATTTTGAGTAAGATCACCTTCCCATTTGACTCAACCTTTTTATAATGGTTCCTTACATAATTCCTGAGCCTAGGAACAGGCAAGTAGTAAGTATATGATAAGCTGTAAGAATAAAAATTATAAAGTTGTACTTGAGCATTCTTTTCAATATTTATTTAGATAAAGTGAAAATAAAATATTTCGAATTCTTTTTTCTTGTTTACTTGATTGTTGACTCAGGATACAATTTCTTGACTGAGGAGCAGAAGCTGTGCAAGGAGCAGAAGAGCTTGAATGAGCAGTAAATTCGTTTAGCGAGGTATTAGCAAAAAAGATAATTGATTGAAAAAAAGTAAAGGGTTCAATTTCTTCTAAAATGTAAAAATGGGAGAAAAAAGGCATAAAAAACAATTATACGGAGAATGAAACGAACTTAAGTTTGAGAACCCTTGATTTTTATTTTAACTTTACAATTACAGGAAGCCACGTCTGTTGCAACGACTTTTTATGTAAAAATACACGCCATTACACAAAAAGACGGCAACAGTATACAGACAACAGAGAATTAAATATCAAAATTTACTGCTCAGCTCTAATTTTCAATCTGGAAAAGAAAAAGGACATTAATCGATTGGAGATAAAAGACATCTAAAGAAGTGATAGAAAACAATAAAAAAACAAAGAACAGGGCTAAAACTTAAAAACAACCCTAAAACAGAGTGAACCAAATGAACATTCGATCCGCCGTGAAGGATGGGCGTTAAAATGCCCAAATGGATGCCTGTTTCATTCGAACGTGAAAGATTATTACGAAAAATAAGAAGAACAAGCTAGGAGGAACAGAAAGGGACATTTAACTGACAATTATGGCAAGGTGTCAGTCTATGAGTTAAAAGAATAGATAATAGTTTAAAAATGGTATATTTATTCGATAATTAGGGTTAGCGGCTTCAAAAGGGCGTTTAGTTGAATCACAATACAATTGTGTATCCAAATAGTCAAAAGAGCGTAATTACAGTTCTCAGGAATGGATAAAGTTATTCAGTCAAGATTTTTATGACACATTCAATTTGTGAGGTGTGTCTGAATATGTCTGCGCCGTATACCCGATGGTTGCCGGAGTAGCACTGCATTCGGTAGCCAGGGATTGTCCATACGTAGTACGTGGTCAAGGTATCTCCACCGACGAACTTTTATTGCATATAGCACATGAGGGTAACCCTTATCACGGATGTCACCCTTTTTATTCTCCTTCCTCCTTAATAGAATAACATTTTATTGTGCCTAATCCTCTTTTAATATCCTCCTCTATTATTATTACACTGTTTGCTTTTCAAGCTCATCCCCCACAAATGACATAGTTGCTCAAGTTTTTGTGGAATGACGCAATTGGTCATCAGTGCCTCCTAATGAAAGGCAGCGAAACCTCAGAATGGTTGTTGCTAGATTGGATCAATTTAGTTCTTTTGATCAATTGAAAATAATTGCGTCAGCAGAAAATTAATTATTTATGTAAAATTGTTTAGCCTTTTGCAAAAATACGTATTTTTTAAAAGGTTTAGGGAAAACAGTATACAGAATAAAGCTGACTGGGGGAAATTTAAGCCAAACTGAGTTGACGATATTTTTTTTCTAACGGTTTTTTCCCTGTCTATCTGCCATTTTAAGAGGATTTCTCCTCCAAAGTTTAAAGTTTGATCTCTTTGTATTTATTGAACTAATATTTAATGCATGTATTGTCTTAAAAGTAAAACATAAACTAAACATAAACTAACTCATAAACATAAAACATAAACTGATCTTATTTGTATTTATTGAACTAATATGTCATGAATGTATTGTCTTAGAAGTAAAACATAAACTACAATATAAAACTTAAATTAATTCTGGTCCAAAGCAGGTATGCAAAAATCTCCAAAGCTGCCAGTAGCATTCGAAAAGCTGTCGACACTTTAGCAGCACAACTTTGCCCTAATCTAATCACAAACACAATTACTGCTACTGAGAATTCCTGCTACATTGTAATGTGGCTGTTTTAGGCTACTAATCTTCCACTTTACAGATTTCTCATTACCTGCTTTAACTGTATTTACACCTTGATAGCTAACAGCCATCTTAACTGACGAATAAACAGTTTTGAGATAATTTGGCTATGTGTGCGAGATTTGGACAAACATTCACTTTCCGTTGAAGAGAAGTGGAGTAAGTAAAAACTTGTCCACGAGGACAAAGAATATCAACGACTTAAGAGTAAATTTTCACATAGTAATATTGAATGTCAATGAGCTTTTAGTTTGAACAAGTTTTAAAAAGCAGCAGCAAATAACCATATTTTGTACTCGTCGAGAACTGCACCTCGTGGCAAATTTTGAAAACACCCTAAATTTTGCAAGATCAGCCAAGTGTCCAAGATGATCAGATTTTCCGATCGTTAATTCAACCAAGCTGGTATCAAATATATTTCCCACAAAGGCAGTCCATTCGTCAACTGAGTTGTACCAATTTGTAGCAACAAGAAGCTTGAATTGAGATTGTTCAATAGTTTGTCTAAAAAGCTGCAGTCTCCGGAAAGTTGCAGCAACTGCCTCTTTAGCCATTCCTGTAGAATCTCCCAAATCAGAAACCACATCATTATCAATCACCGAGCGCGTCCCTCGCAACATCAGGGGTTTCTAGCGTAAAACTAAGAGAACTCCATGGTATAAAAGACTTGTCGTTATTGAATACGCCTTGCGAGAAGCAAGAAAATAGCTGACAATCAACTGGATCGTCTACTGACAATTCTAACTTCATTTTGGTGAGGTCATCAATGTATTTATTCAGTATATTTCTGATTTTCCTCGGTAAGAGCTCCACCTTTTGGAATGAAAGGGAAAGGCTAGATATAGTTTCATACATATCAATAATAGTAGAACAAACAGCTCATAACTATCAATAGCTAAGTACGAAATAGGCACGTGAGATATTATTAAATAATCATCTTGATTGTCAAATTTCAAATTCAAATTCATTTAATTCAAAAACAAGACATAGCTCTCGTGGGCAAAGCCCTAATATGATGTCTGTTAGTCATAATTAGCAAAATAAAGTTGTCAGATAAAACTTCGTCAGGATAAATAAACTAAAGGATAAAAACACTTGAGATTGAGAATTAAATTGTCTGATAATACTTCGTCAGGATAAAATGAACTAAAGAATAAAAACACTAGAAATCACTGTAATATTTCACAAAACTTGGCACAAAGCTTTTACTGTATGGGACAAAAGGTGGGGGAAGAAATGATCGGTAGATGGGATGTTGGAGGGAGGAGCCAAATCATTGGCATAATTTTTCTCGGCGGGAAGAAAGGGATTCAAGTTTAAATTCTTTGAGGTAGAAGGAGTAAGGTAGAGGGGAACCGCCATAAATGATTTGCAGTGATCTCTTCAGAACTCGTTCTATTTTATCAGTTTCATCCTTGGTAAGGACAAAGTGCCAAACCGGACAAGCATATTCAACTATATTTCCGTAACCCATCTTTTTGTTATCAGTAGATATGAGGCCACCAAGACCTGAGACAAACTGTGACGAGGTTCGGGCATCTCCTTCAGACAATTCAACACGATGCACTGTATCACAGTTAAATTTATTCCAGGGAGAATCACGGAAACCAATAAGCGTCAAAAGATAAGTGGGCACATGAAGCGTAAAATATTGTCCATCCATTACACCACCTACAAGCTGCTGCTTGATATCTTCTACCGTCAGAGACTGATGCTTCAAAGTTTCAAGCAGAGCGTGTGCCATGTCTAATCCCGTTTGCCCACTAACGACTGGCAAGTCCACAAGCGAAGAGTCAAGACGTCCTACGTTCCTACGAAACACTGCAAAGTATATGGGAGAGAGTGGAATCAAATGGGAAGGTGAAACTTTCCCACACTCAAACTACCGATGTGATTTAAGTGTCCTGGATGAAAATGCTGGCAAAATTAATAAATGTCTTTGATAGGTGCGAATACAGAAATAGATGTGAAACTATTCTTGAAAAGACTAAGTTGCTTAGACTAAAATAAATGAAGGTGAAAAGGTCAAGTGGGTGACAAGAAAATAGAAAAGGAAACTAGAACTTTCAATTTTTAGTCAAATGACCCTCCTCCAAAGTTCATGTGACCACCACTTCTATAAGAAACTTATAGGCCCTGGAGTATAACTTACAACCCCTGTTCCCAATCTCTGGGGGGTTGTGTCAACCCTAGAATTACTGTTAAATGACCTATGGATTATTTTGAACAAAATGGCTATCTCAAAATTATCATCACATAAATTTGGGGAAAATAGGGATTTGGAAGGGGGGGGGGGGGTGCAGCTGCCTTCTGATCACTTTCGACTCCAGAAAAGGCATTATAACTTTCAAGATAAAAAATATGTTTTTTGTTGATCGTTGATTTCAAGATAGAAAATATTTTTTTAGGAGGATACTCCCCCACAGCTCTCAGTGCAAGGGTTTTAAGTTATGCCCTGGGGGCATATAAGGTTTTTATTGAAATCTTATAAATGTTTGAAAAATATAAATTGAAAAATATAAATGTTTTTACTTTTATAACTTTAATAAATCAAATAATTTTAATTTTTTGATTACTAAATTTCAGTATATGTATATTAAACTGACAATGCACATTCATTTGTATTTTTTTCAGTAAAGTTTTTAAACAAGGCGTTGTTGTAGAAACTTCAAAAAAAAGCTCATTCGATTGGAAATTCAAAGGGCTAGTGCCCTTTTTAATAGTCGAAAGTTATTGGAGGGAAACTAGCCTCCCCCCCACACCCACTATTCCCCCAAACACATTCAATAAAAATTTTGAGATAGCCATTTTGTTCAGCGTAGTTGATTTCCAGATAGAAAATATATTTTTGAGGAGGACACTCCCCCACAACCCCCAGGGCAAGGATTATAAGTTATGCCCGGGGTCATATAAGGTTTTTTATTGAAATCTAACAAATATTTGAAAAATTTTAAATATATAAATTGAAAAATATTAATGTTTTTACTTTTATAACTTTAATAAATCAATTAATTTTAACATTTTGATTACTAAATATCAGTATATGTATATTAAACTGACAATGCACATTCATTAGTATTTTTTTCAGTAAAGTGCAAATTTTGTTCTCGCCTTGGGAAGGCATAAGGGTTTTGCGCCCAACTTATGTTAAGTTTCTACGACAACGCCTTCTACAAAAACCTTATATGCACCCAGGGCATAACTTAATACCCTTGCCCTGAGGGTTGTGGGGGAGTACCCTCCTCAAAAATATATTTTCTATCTGGAAATCAACTACGCTGAACAAGATGGCTATCTCAAAATTTTGATTGGATGTGTTTGGGGAATGATGGGCAGAGGGCTGGGTGCCCTCCAATCATTTTCGACTATTAAAAAGGGCACTAGAACTCTCGATTTCCAATAGATTGAGCCCCTTTGAAGCTTCTACGACGAACCCTTCCATATGAAGTGCCTCTGGGGGAAAAAAAACAATAAAAACATTGGAGCCGTATGGCCTTTACTATAGGCAACGCTACAGCGTTGCCTCTGATATAAGCTTGAAACCTCTAAAGCAGGGCTCTGTGATACGTTGAATCTGATGGTGTTATTTTCCTTAAGATTCTCTAATTTTTTGGCGGTGTTTCCCCCTTTTTCGAAGGTAGGTCAAATTTTCTCGTAACTTTTGATGGGTACGAAAAACTTGATGAATCAGCATAAAAATCTGATTCTTTTGATGCATCTATTGGTGTCAAAGTTCCGTTTTTGGAGTTTTGGTTACTATTGAGCCAGGTCGCACCTTGTTACAGCTCGTTACCACACACTGTTTGATTTATGACATTCACCGTAACATATATTTGTTACGGTGACACACAAATATATATATATATATATATATATATATATATATATATATATATATATATATATATATATATATATATATATATATATATATATATATTATATATATATATATATATATATATATATATATATATATATATATATATATATATATATATATGTGTTGGACAATTAAATTGTCCAACACAGGACAATTAAATTGTAAGGACACGGCAAGACTTTAGGTCGAACACACACCCACATAATCTCATCAAAGGAAGCAAGACACGGAATTGAGATTTCACTTGGGTACAAGTCATTACGGACAAAGGACAAGATTCTGCCACCTTTCTTTCCCAGAGGGTGGTTTTCTGGTCTGAGTTTAATAAATTGAGAAAAATTGTTAGTCTTTAACATGCAGGGGCGGATCAAGGATTTGTTTTAGGGGGGGGGGAGGTTGATCCGAAAAAAAATTTAGGGGGGGGGGGCACAAAATAGGTTTATCCAATAAACTTGCGTTTAATTAACGCAAACTTGAGTTAATTAAGTAAATTACAATACTTTAGACTACGCTAGGGGGGCGCGCGCCCCTCTCAACCCGTCCCCCCTCTGGATCTGCCACTGTTAACATGTGCAAATTTTTAGCTTGAACTTAAGTAATAGCGATTACATCTAATGTATATATTTTAGAAAGGGTGTCTAATTCATTAAGTTTTTCAAAGTTAAGGCTTTCAGCGTTGCTCAACAAAAGTGTGGGGAATTGAAAGCGAATTGTGAAGTTACCGTTCTTACACTTTACTTGTTTTGTATCACAGATGGGATCAGGGGTTCTAGTAGAATTTTTGACGGGGACTAAGCTCAGGTAATCAGAACAAGGGACTAGGGAATCAAATCCATCTTTTTCAAATGCCCTGGCATTTAATTGAGCAGGTACTAGCGGAGACTCTAAACAGCAATAACTAAGAAGCGGCTGAGTTTGGGGTAAACTGGGAGAATCAAGAGAGATGAGGTTATTTTTGCAGGGGTATGGTACGAAGAGTCCACGTTAAGTGGGTACGCAATGTGGTGGGGAAGGATAGATGGAAGGGTAGGAAAATGCTAGAAAGCAGCAGGAGTCTTAAAAAAAGAAGGAAGGAGGTATGAAAGAGGATACGGAGGCGGGGATATCCTTTGGATAGGTATTCGATTGGAAAGGACTGGATGGCTCGTGGCTTTGTTATGGTCTAAAAAATATTTAGTAGCATTAGCAGAATTTAGGTGGCCTCTGGGTAGCCCAGTTTCATGGAACCTACTACGATTCTTAATGGGCAATTTGATAAGAGGTTTTGCACAGCCAAAGCATCTTCCACTTGAAAATGATTTACAGATATCAATATGGGGGTATTTACACAGATTATTTATACAACGGCTAAAAACATGAAACTTACAAATGTGTAGATATTTACAATTACTAGACATACATCTACTGTCTAAAAATCTAAAGCACACATAAGGTTGATTACACTTGAGATCATTGAACTCATTTTTTTAATATATGATTGCATTGGGTGAGAATATCCGCTTGTAAGTTCGACTACATTGTCAATTGTTAAAGATGTCATTACCACCGTATTTCAAGAATAAATTATCTTCAGTTGAAACAAGGTCAGTAGGATTATTTTGCATAACCTTTTCAATCCCTTGAGAAAATTCTGACGAAGGAAGTTCACTAGCACTTGCTTGATTACATATAGTGACGTTTTCAGGTTCAAAGGGTTTTACAGTTTTTCGCAACTTGAAGAATTTTGATAATGCATACTTGGGGTAGAAGTATAAGCTAAAGGAGAAACACTGGGCGGTGTAGGGTATTTTAGCGCATGTATAGCATCAACAATTGCTAGCTGGAAAACCAACTTTTAACATTTTCATTTCATTGTCCTTGAAAAGATCACTTTTCTGGCGTTCGTAAAGATAAGATAAACTATCATAAAGAAATTCAAGATTAGTAATCCGTTTCCGGAGATTGAAGATTTCCGCATCTTTTTTTTGGGAATCTTCACAGGTATGGAGCTTGGAGACATTAGCCGTTTCTGCAATGCTTGTCAATTCCCCTTTGCTGGAACAATAGATTTGGGGGGTAATTTGGGATTGATGGGTGGTGGTTATTTTTGCAAAATCAATCGATCCATCAGAACTATTGTTGACATTACTCGAAACACAAGGTACATTAGGGGAAATTTGGGATATTTTGGCAGTATAATTTGGCAGTATAAATATGGATCTCTAATCGACATAGTGTTCGAAAGATAAACACAGCTCCAAAAGGTTCTGAATTCTCTGGTTTACATTTTTTTTTTTTTTTTTTTAGTCAAGAACTGATCCTGCCTCTAAAAAGTCCTTCTTCTTCTGAAGAAGAATATCTTTTGGAATCTCCTATGATTTGTAATTGAAAGTTTGCCTATTCAAAATTGACATAAAAAAGGATCCTTTTTTCCATTATTGTGTTATAAAAACAAACAACTTTTATTGCTCAGTAGCTTGAAGATTCTATCTTCGAGGTTTTTAGTAATTTCAAGAGTTGCCTGTATTTTCATATAGAAACGCTGGTTTAGAACACTTCAAGTCAGATTCCATCCTTTACAAACTTACGCCCCATGCCGTTTTAGTTGATTTGCTAAAATATTTCAAGAGAAGGACTGAAATTACTTTACTTTCAAATTTTACATTTAGCTACACCTGGATGAAAAGATCCTGCATATTTGCTACAGATGTACAGCAGATATTATACATCTGAAGCATAAAACATCAGATATCCCACAGGCAGTTTATTCTTTCGAAGTAGAGTGTTAGGAATGTTTTGAGATATAGATCTGTTACCAGTTGTAACCAGAACATCTTCTTTTAAATGATGCTCTTTTTTGTTCAAGGCTACAGAACTTCTCTCTGTCGCAATACGATCAATCTAATAAAAATATTATTAGAAATTTGTATTTCTAATACAAATTTAATATATATATATATATAGTATTTTTTCTTTTATTGCTTCTATAGAGGCAGGATCAGATCTATATCTCAAAACATTCCTAACACTCTACTTCGAAAGAATAAACTGCCTGTGGGATATCTGATGTTTTATGCTTCAGATATATAATATCTGCTGTACATCTGTAGCAAATATGCAGGATATATATATATATATATATATATATATATATATATATATATATATATATATATATATATATATATATATATATATATATATATATATATATATATATATATATAAAAATACGAAAAAATTAGTATTTTTCGAATTCGCATTCGAAAAATATTACACTCGAAATTTGTTCGAGTGTCTATTTTCTGCGGGTGATTCCTATAATTTAAAACAATATTTCCGGGGTGACGAAACTGATACCTTTAGAAGGCTGTCGTTGTTCCTTGCGAAAGGAGAAAAAAAAAACCTGTGGGGACGTTTATTTTTTTTTTTTTTGTACAACCAATATTATGTTTTACGGTCATTTGAATTTTAAAGGCTGCGATGAGCCAATCTCATGTGAACAGTTCAACGATTTTTCTGCATGTACTATACCTGGGTTGTTTTGCATTTGAGCACGCACAGGTGGTTAATCCAAAGGTTAGATAAAAAAAAAAAAAAACATCATATGTTGCTAGACCCCAAATGGCAGTTAAATTAGATTAAAGGTAGAAAGCAAAAAAGAAGAAACTCAGGTTTCCATAGATGGCAAGTACATTATTCTAAGAAAGAATAGTAAGAAGAAAACTCGGTTTTGGAATATTCTCTCTTCTGGTTTATCTTTTCATTCCCTTGTTGGTTCTTTCTTTTTTTATTAATTTTAAACTTGGTTAGAAAAATTCAACACGTGCTAGCGTGTCCTTTAGAGAGTATGAATGCACAAGAGCATAGAACAAGCCAGGGGAACCCCCTCCCCAGTGTCGGACCTTTTGCAGTTATGGTATAAAGCTGACATGGAAATTGACCTAACATAAAAATTGACAGAGGTAAACAAAATAAGAAAAGTCTGAAAAATAAACCTTATCTGTACGTAGTATATGAGCTTGCAACGGAAGGCCAAAATATTTTGCTGTGTCGTCAAACATATCTTCATTCCAGCGGATGTTTCCATAAAAAATAAAGAGGTACTGGATCGATCTCGTTACGAGGTGCTGGATCGAGTTCCAAAACCCATACCTAGCATCTACGAAAACAAATCGGGTCATATAATCTACACAAAGAAAGGACAAATGGAAAAAATTAATACAAAACATCCTTAGTATTTAAGGGAGAATAACCACAGCTAAGATAGAACAACATTATCACCGAACCAATTGGTGATTTAGAACAGTTTTCAACAATAATTAAGATTATTCATTGTTGCCAGGTGTTACTTTTGTACTGTGAAATACTTCAACGGCGTTATCTAATGTTTAACCGATAATACTCACTCTTACTTTTTTACACCTAATAATGATTCTTAAAACAACTGAATATACAAACTATCTTCGAAAATATGCAAAGTCCTTTTATGCCACTGAGGACAAGCAAATGTTTCTAATACCATGTATCAACAAACTGGAAACGCTAGTACAAAAAAAGCTGGTTTAGAAATGGTAATGCTACTCAATATACGTTTACAACCTTTTTTTTTAAAGAATGTTCGTATAGGTGTCACATTTTCAGCCTAAGCAGTTGATACGATTCTGCCAGATAAATATGAGTTATGCAGCCCATGAGGGGTATTTTTGAAGCTTCACAATATTGCACCACGTAGATAGCTAGGATATTTTATCCTCTCTGAATCTTATTCATCGTGGTGTTCTTCAAAGTGCCGTAAAAAGTCCTATCCCTCTTTTTTTCTCATTTTAAATAACTGAAGTTATTAATAAAATTATAAATTTTACCCATACTGTATCTCCTTCTACCCACTTTACGATCACTCTCTTAGCTGATGGTACTTTATTAGTTTTGCACAGCTCCAGTGGAAAAAATCCAAATAAATATAACATCTACTGCTGGAGCCTCTTATAGTTTGATTTATTGCAAGAGACATCTCCCATATTGTTTTGAATGTACCATACGTCAAAGTCAAATTACAAATCGCGCTACCTAAGTAAAGAACAATGTTGGCTCAATGTTTTTTTTTTTCCTTTAGATCAGGGCACTTCGTATCGAAGGAGTTGTCATAGAAATTTTGAAAAAGGCTAATTCGAATGCAAATTGGAGTGGCTTGTGCCCTTTTTAATAGTCAAAAGTGATTGGAAGGCAACTAACACCCCTACCACACCCACAATTTCCCCAACAAATCCAATCAAAATTTTGAGATAGCCGTTTTGTTCAGCGTAATTGATTTCCAGATAGAAATTATATTTTTGAGGAGGACACTCCCCCATAACCCTCAGGGCAAGGGTTGTAAGTTATGCCTTGGGGGCATATAAGGTTTTTTATAGAAAGCGTTGTCATAGAACTTCAAAAAAGCTCATTCGATTCGAAATTTAAAGGGTTCTTTTTGATAGTCGAAAGAGATTGGAGAGCAACTAACACCCCTTCCGCGCCCACCATTTATCCAAACACATCCAATTAAACATTTTGAGATAGCCATTTTGTTCGAAGTAGTTGAAAGATCCCGAAATTATACATAATTATATACAGAACATAATTTGCACTTTACTGGGAAAAAAAATACAAATGAATGTACATTGTCAGTTTAATATACATATACTGACATTTAGTAACCAAAATATTAATATTATTTGATTTATTAAAGTTATAAAACAAAAAAAATTGTATTTTTCCAGTAAAATGCAAATTATGTTCTGGCTTTGAGAAGGCATAGGGGTTTTGAGCCCTACTCATGTTAATTTCTGTTCGTTTTGAGTTTGACTCGGTTATTTATTGTAATTTCTGTTCGTTTTGGGTTTCATTTATTTATCGATACTGATTTGTGGTAGTTTCACGACCGGTTGATTATTTGATTTTAATTTTGCTCATTTTTGGTTTAATGGAGCTCTTTACTTTTCTTTGAAAAACTTATTTTGAGGAAAAAAATTATTTTATTTAATTTTTGGAAACAACAATTCGGATCGTGCTAGAACTTTATTTATTTTAGGACAAAATAATAGCGTTAGTTGACATACATGGTGTATTTTAAAACTAACAACATTGATTGGCCATAAAGAAATGAGGATAAAGTTTTTCTTAGGAGTACAATTATGTGTTGCTTTTGTTTATTGATGAAGTACCACTAAATAACATAGACACACACACACACACACACACACACACACACACACACACACACACACACATATATATACATATATATATATATATATATATATATATATATATATATATATATATATATATATATATATATATATATATATATATATATATATATATATATATATATATATTTCCTGTTATGTACAATATGAATAACAGGAAAAGACCACATTACACAATAAACATGATGACAAAGAATCAGGCATATAATATATATATACATATATATATATATATATATATATATATATATATATATATATATATATATATATATATATACATATAAATATATATATATATATATATATATATATATATATATATATATATATATATATATATATATATACATATAAATATATATATATATACATATGTATATTCATATATATATATATATATATATATATATATATATATAATATATATATATATATATATATATATATATATATATATATATATATATATATATATATATATATATATATATATATATATATAATTATATATACGTAAATTTTTTTTATTCAAATCAACTTTCTGGCCAGACCGTGAACTTGTAAAAACAAGTTTGTTCTTCAATAATAGAATTTTCTTCCCGTCTTTAATGTTAAATATACTTTTTGAATTTTGTGAACAGACTTTGCCTCTTTTACCTCACACAGACAGATATTGAATCTTAATATTTCGTGTTGGTGCATGCTACTTTTATTGTTCAGTTATTGTAATTGTTAAACACCAAATTGTTTTGACGCTTTATGAGGTATGTTTTGTGTATTTGATGAGGGATCAAATATTCATAAAAATAGTACCAGATATAGAGAAACTCGGAATCCCCTGCCTTTTTTTCAATTAAATCATCTTCCTTGCTTGCATATAGAGCACTTCATTGTCTCATGTAAAGGATTTCTGGCCTTTCGGTAAAGGCATATACGAAAATAGATAGATAGATACTTATTACAAAACAAAAGCCTCTTTGGGCCATGGCAAAAACAAACACAGTTGCATATAAAGTCAAAACACATGATAATAACATATATAACAATAACTAAACATAGCCCGTAGCAAATAAAAATAACAGAACAATTGCAACACAAAAGCACACATAATAATATAAAACTAACTCACATAATTACACACAATGTCAAACACATAATAATAATAATAACCGTGTATTCAAAAGCCTTTCTACAGGGCCATACACACTATACATCAAATATAACAGGAAAACAAAAGTAAAACTCTCTTCAGCATTTTTATTCCAAACCATAACAAATCTTCTTCACAATAGTTCCTTTCTTATCTTTAGTGCCTGATCAACAAATCCACATAATCTACACATGAGTGCATCCAAACAATACAATTGTTCCAACACAATACAATTGTGCCAACACAATACAATTGTGCATCCAAATGGTCAAAAGAGCGTATTTACAGTTCTCAGGAATGGATAAAGTTATTCAGTCAAGATTTTTATGACACGTTCAATTTGTGAGGTGTGTCTGAATATGTCTCTGCGGCGTGTACCCGATGGTTGCCGGAGTAGCACTGCATTTAGTAGCCAGGGATTGTCCATACGTAGTACGGGGTCAAGGTATCTCCACCGGCGAACTTTTATTATATGTAGCACATGAGGGTAACCCTTATCACGGATGTCACCCTTTTTATTCTCCTTCCTCCTTAATAGAATAAAAGTTTATTGTGCCTAATCCTCTTTTAATATCCTCCTCTATTATTATTACACTGTTTGCTTTTCAAGCTCATCCCCCACAAATGACATAGTTGCTCAAGTTTTTGTGGAAAGACGCAATTGGTCATCAAAGCCTCCTAATGAAAGGCAGCCAAACCTCAGAATGGTTGTTGCTAGATTGGATCAATTTAGTTCTTTTGATCGATTGAAAATAATTGCATCAGCAGAAAATTAATTATCCATGTAAAATTGTTTAGCCTTTTGCAGAAATACCTATTTTTTACGAGGATTAGCGAAAACAGTATACAGAATAGAGCTGACTGGGAGAAATTTAACCCAAACAGAGTTGACAATAGTTTTTTTCTAATATTTTTTTTTTCGAGCGGAAGAAATGCCATTTCTTCCGTGAACCAAAGTGAACGTACAAGGCAGCTTCAATGAATGGTTTACATTTTTCATTAACAGGGGGGACTTTGCCACCGGATAACTAACTCATTGTGAACAGTGTCACAACTAACACTGCGGCCGCGAGAACGTCTGTCCACAACACTGGCTATACTCTCGACAACATATTCGCATGAAGTCTTGCAAATAAGAGGTACGTTAAAAGCACAATTTTGAAAACAGCCTGAATTTGCGAGATCAGCCAAGTTTCCAAGTTGAGCGCGTCCCTCGCAACTTCAAAGGTTTCTAGCGTAAAACTAAGAGAACTCCATGGCATAAAAAACCTGTCGTCATGGAATACGCCTTGCGAGAAGCAAGAAATTCGCTGAGCATCAACTGGATCATCTGCTGACAGTTGTAACTTAATTTTGGTGAGGTCATCAATGTATTTATTCAGTATATTCCTGATTTTCCACGGTAACCTTTTGGAATGAAAGGGAAAGGCTAGATATACTTTCATAAATATCAATAATAGTACAAATAGCTCATAACTATCAATAGCTAAGTACGAAATAGGCATGTGAGATCTTATTCAAATAATTATCTTGTTTGTCAAATTTCAAATTATTTAATTCAAAAACAAGACATAGCTCTTGTGGGCAAAGCCCAAATATGATGTCTCATTAGCAAAATAAAGTTGTCTGGTAAAACTTCGTCAGGATAAATAAACTAAGGGATAAAAACACTTGAAATTGAGAATAAATTTGTCTGATAAAACTTCGTCAGGATAAAATAAACTAAAGAATAAAAACACAAGAGATCATTACAATAGTTCACAAAGTACAATAGTTCACACAGATTCTGAAGTACAATCAGAGCTTACCATTTCCGTCTTTTTTTCTTCCTTTTTATAACCCTCCTCTGTCATAATTTCGTCGAGATTGTCCTTGCTTGGGAAAGCCTTTGATTTTTTCAGAGGTGGCGACTCTACATCTTTATGTAGAGTCATCTTTATGTAAAGGTATTTGCAAAAGAACATCGACGCAGCAATCATATGGAGCAGTACAGTTACATGCGAACAAACATCAATAGGCCAAAATTGCATGTGTCGTCAACTTCTCTCTTACAAGTACATTTTCCGACCTCCTTCTAAGAAACAGTATCTCCTTATGTCATCCGATGTCAAGAAATCAAGAGAATATCCTTCTCCCTAGAGTAATTCCGATTCAATGGCAGAAATTGATGGCTCACAAATGATGGTCCAATTGAATGGCAGAAATTGAGCGCTCAGGCGTGGCCTAAGTTAAGAGTAAGACTTTTTTCCCACCTGGCTACTGCGTATTGAGGAGGTGGTTGTAAAGGCTTCAGAGAGGACTCACATATGTGAAATTGAAAGTTCGATTTCATCAAAGTTTCAACGAGTTCGATCGAAATTTTTTTTAAGGGCAACCGGTCCCCGAGCCCTTTTTTGCACAACAAAAAAAGAAAATGTTTCATGCGGGGAAAGAAACAAAGATCTTTACTAGTCTTTGGGTAACTTAACTTTACTAGTCTTTTAAGCGATGTTTAAAAAAAAAACCTTCTCAGCCACTTCCCTGGGGGGGGGGGGGGGGGAACGAGATCTTATAGGGACAAAAAGTGGGGGAAGGAATGATCGGTAGATGGGATGTTGGAAGAGGGAGGAGCCAAATCTTTGGCGTAATTTTTCTCAGCGGGAAGAAAGGGATTCAAGTTTAAATTCTTTGAGGTAAAAAGAAGTAAGGTAGAGGGGAACCGCCATAAATGATTTGCAGTGATCTCTTCTGAATGGGTTCTATTTTATCAGTTTCATCCTTGGTAAGGGCAATGTGCCAAACCGGACGAGCATACTCAACTATATCTCCGTAACCCCATCTTTTTGTTATCAGTGGATATGAGGCAACCAAGACTTGAAAGACACTGTGACGATGTTCGGGCCTCTCTTTCAGACAATTAAACCCGATGCAATGTATCACAGTTAAATTTATTCCAGGGAGAATCAAGGAGACCAATAAGCGTCAAAAGATGAGTGGGCACATGAAGCATAAAATACTATCCATCCATAGCACCATCTACAAGCTGCTGCTTGATATCTTCTACCGTCAGAGACTGATGCTTCAAAGTTTCAAGCAGAGCGTGTGCCATGTCTAATCCCGTTTGCCCACTAACGACTGGCAAGTCCACAAGCGAAGAGTCAAGACGTCCTACGTTCCTACGAAACACTGCAAAGTATATGGGAGAGAGTGGAATCAAATGGGAAGGTGAAACTTTCCCACACTCAAACTACCGATGTGATTTAAGTGTCGTTGTTGTAGAAGCTCGTTCGATTGGAAATTCAAAGGGCTAGTGCCCTTTTTAATAGTCGAAAGTTAATGGAAGGCAACTAGCCCCCCACCCCCATTATTTCCCCAAACACATCCAATAAAAATTTTGAGATAACCATTTTGTTCAGCGTAGTTAATTTTCAGATAGAAAATATATTTTTCAAGAGGACACTCCCCCACAACCCACAGGGCAAGGATTATAAGTTATGCCCTGGGGGCATATAAGGTTTTTTATTGAAATCTTTGTCGTAAAAATTTGAAAAAGGGTTCATTCGATTTCAAATTCAAAGGGATAGTATCTTTTTTTTGCTCGGTTGATATTTCGGGCACTTTTGACAACGTTGTACATTTGCAAGCGCTTCACTGCTCAGTTAAAGCAGGAGTTAATTCTTCCGTAGTAAAAGTTCTTCAATATTGGTATTCCAATTCGTTGGTTTGGTTAAAATGGATGTCTGATATATCCGAGCCTATCTCAGTAAAGTAGAAAGTCAAGCAAGGCGGTGTGCTGTCTCAGTATATTTTTAAAACTGTGCTTGCGGACTGTTTGCGAATGCTGTCTCCTACTGTGTTTTTAGAAAATACTGCTGTTAGTCACATTGCCTATGCTGATGATGTTCTGATAGTTGGTCATACTGGGTCAGGCCTCACAAAGAACCTAAATGTTCCGATTAATGCTTTGAGTATGATTGGGATTTCTGTAAATGCTTCAAAATGCGAGTTTCTATGTTTTAATAGTTCTAACCCTACTCCTTCTTTACTTGTGGGTAAAATGCTACTCAAGTGTGTCTCAAATTTGAAATGGCTTGGGATTACTTTTCTGATACACTTTCGACTACATGCTCGTCTCTGTTTGCTAGTGCTCTGCAGTGTATTCGATTCTCATATGGTAAAATCTCGCCTAATAGAGGGGGGTACAGCCGCCGAGGGTTATGTAAACTTTACCATAGTTTTTGCTCTCCTGCAATTCCTGTTCTTTCCGGTTTGCAGCCTCTAATGCGCAAAAAAGATCTTCAGCTAAGGAGAGGCTATTTTAAATATTGTAAATTCCTGCTATATTTGCCAAAGTGGTACAGAAATCTCAAGATTAATTCTCATTTTGGACTTATCGACCTTCTAGTGCTGCTTGAAAACATAGCTAAGAATCTGAGGACCAATACTCCAAGGAAGATATGTGCCAGTGACCCCCTCACTTATTTTTTCCAGATTAGTGATTCTATAGATATTGTTAAGTTATTTATGTTGTGTTTTCCTTATTATTTCCTTGTGGATAATATTATTTTATTGTTTTACTACGCATTTATATATATATATATATATATATATATATATATATATATATATATATATATATATATATATATATATATATATATATATATATATATATATATATATATATATATAC
Source organism: Artemia sinica (assembly GCA_027921565.1). Lineage (NCBI taxonomy): Eukaryota > Metazoa > Arthropoda > Branchiopoda > Anostraca > Artemiidae > Artemia > Artemia sinica. The sequence continues at coordinate 17,530,925 of CM051261.1, forward strand.
ACGGAACGTAGGCCCATAAGAACAGACTCTTGTGACGCAAAAAACTTACGTTTCGGTCCATGCTCTCCCATTGATATATCATCTTCAAGATCCACCGTCACAATTTGAATACCCTCTTCATCTTCAAGATCCACTTTCACCGTTTGAATACCCTCTTCATCTTCCAGTCCCCTAACTCGATTTTCTTCAGTTCTTGCCTAAGACAGATTAAAAGTTGAAACAAGTTTCGCATAACAGTAATCATACTACCGTATTACAAACCAAACCTCACGATTATTACAGGTTTTTTGCGTTTTCAATAGAAATCTTATATGAAATCTTCCTTTCACACCCTAACAATATGTTTTAGGAAAAAGACTTTATAATATAGAAACAAGTTCATATAGTCCCCTGTAGGCTACTATATCTTATTGAGGAATAGGCATAGTTCATAAGGCTTTGTTAATTTTTATATAGGACTAGACCACCACTTTTCTCTCCTTTATTAGTGGCCACCAGTTAAGATAAGACTTGCACCAATTAAGATGGGGCTTCATTCAAAAACTGTAAATTTGAAAAACATGTCTCTCCTTAAAAGCTAAACCTCTAACCATAACTATAGGATTGAGAAGTAGCTAACTTCTCAGAGAAAGTCCAAAATATATATAATCAGTCTATGCTGAATATGTGCTAATGACCATATAATGACTAGGCAAAAATGTTTTCATTGCTGAAGTTACTCAACTCTAAAACTAAGACCTTGGCTTTTTTTTAAACAGTTAAAGGCCAAAATACACGGATCCTCCGGGCTTAGGTCACTAGCGGATCCAGGGGGCGGGGAACCTCGGGGCCCCAGATTTTTTCGGGCAGATTTTTTCTGGCGCCCTCTCCCCGTTTTTTTCTTTCTTCACTCTTTTTGAAGAAAAAAATTTGTCTATTTGGTCAATTATTGGCACCTTTGTCACACTCCTTCCCCCAAAGATTTTCCTCATTAGCGCCCTTGGTACATTGGGCCTCCCCCCAGATTTTGCTCTAGTTCCACCCGTAGCTTAGGTGAAAAAACTGCAACATAATATATATTCAAATAACAGCTAACTTTTTTCGATTTTTTTTATTTAAATAGCAATATTGTAAAAAAAAGTCGCAATATCATATAGAAAGGCCTTCGGGGTTGACACAAACCCTTCGGAGTCTAAAGACAAGGGTCTTAAGTTACGCCCCGGGGGCATGCAAAGTTTTTATGGAACTTGGGTCGAGCCATAAACTCCATGAGTAAGTCAAGCTGTAATCCCACCTCACCCACTTCTAGTAAGAATTCAGTCTGTTTTGCAATAAAAGTTTAAACTTAAAAAAAAATCATGTTTTTTTTTTCACCTGGTCTGCACCGAATCGCTTGATTTTAATTTATGACTTTTTTTTTTAACCCAAAGCTTTCAATTCGTTGATGAAAAAAGCAAAACTTTTCCTGTTCATATTCTTTAATTATACTCACATCTAACATTTATTCTTAATTTGCTTTGCTATAAAATTATGTTAAAAAGAAAAAAAGTTTCATATGCTTCAGGTGAGATCCCCCCCCCCCTACTCCCAATAGCAATTTCCGTTAGAAAACAACGATAAAAATAGTTGGTTTTGTTAAATAAATTTATTAGAATTCCACCAGTTCCTGAATGTGCAATTATTTTAATCTTGAGGACTGCCCTTATTTTCTACTATAAAAAAAAATTGTATGGGGAATACTGACAAATTTCCTTTGAATAACAACCGGCTCTAAAACTATTTATGGAACCTCGAACATTCGTTTTCCTTTCTCTTTCAGCTGAACGTCCCGGAGCGTTCGTTCTGCAAACACTATTATCAAAATTTCGAGCATTACTGTTAATGAAGTCAACATAACTTGCTCCACTGTTCATCACAAGGTAAAACTTTGGTTTGTTCATCACAAGGTAAAACACAAGGTAAAACAAGGTAAAACTTAAAACTTTGTCTACAGCATGTCTCAGTTTGAAAAGTATCATATTACTAAGTAATTTGCTACCAACAGGGACCAGACTAATACCTCGATAGTTACCACACTCACTCTTATCACCTTTCTTATAAAGTGGCTTAATTAAGGCTTTCCTAAAATCGTTAGGTACTTCACCTTTTTCGAAAATCATATTCATAATCTTCAGTAGCGGATTTCTGACCTCACCACCATATTT